>CALYLW010000130.1:482500-1080000 GCA_944989445.1 Ampullaceana balthica | reverse complement strand
GAAAGAGAGAGAGAGAGAGAGAAGGAGATTACTCTGCACTTTGTAAAAAATGACACCATCCCGTTAAACAAGGCCTCACTTTGTTCTCGCCTGGATGACTTACATAAAGTATAAATTTACAAATCAATATACATAATTTGCTATTTATGTCAGTCCGTCCGTCCGTAACGCTACTAATTTTAGAAAGTAGCCCACCGCTACACAAAAAAATAAAAATGATAATAATAAATTTTAAAAAGCCTTTAAAAAAATTACTACACCAAAAATAACTCTTTTCGAACGTCCGCATAAAATTGTTCAATTAGGAAATAAATGAATAAAATAATTTTAAAAAACCATAAAAAGCCAAGTTTTTTACTATAAATCCTTTATGTACGAGAAGTAACTAAAAGAATGTTCATTATAATACGCAGCGCAAGACCATCCAAAAATACACAATTGTAGCTGTGCCGTAAAAAAATGTTTAATATAATGCGCACCGATCAGGAATATGTTTATAAAAAGTGTTGTCAATAAAATACGCACCTTATTGCGCGACAGAAAGGTCGTTCAATATAATACGCACCGCGAAACTCTATCTAAAAAAATAACATGATACATAGAGATAAATAAAATAATCTAAAAATTCAATAATTTAATTACAGTACATGCGATCGATCTGAAATTTTGATACAACGTTTTTATCATCAACACGAGTCTGCCAGTCTGCCTGCAAAATTTCAGATCGCTAGCTTAGGAGGAAGTGGGTTAAAATTGATCCAACGTTTTGGCGACATACAAGCAATCAACCAGACACCACGAGTTAATATAAAGGATTTAAAATAAATAAAATAAATGAAAGGTCTGTGTTACATTATTTTTTATTCTGAAGTGTATTTATTCAAAATTAATAGATTTCAGCAGAAATATATTTATTATGAAAACTTCCGTCATTTTTGACGGGTAATACACTAGTTATAAAAAAAAATTGTAAACTGTGTAAACCCCCGTGCGACCCCCCCCCCTTTTTTCACGCTCCTAGGATCCCCTCATCACAACTTGTCCATGTCATCCAGACGTTTTGACGCCATGTCATCAAGCTTCAATAACTGTGTCCATCATCACGTCCAAAGACTAACCAATGATATTCCGTGAGTATCGTAAGTATATTACGTGACCAGGTTCGTTCACTGTATCTTTCTTGTTTTCTCCTCTACTCTCCACCGCTTCCCTTAAGTGTTGTTCATGCAGGCTGGCGTATCGTGGGTGGTATGTGTAATCTATCAATTTTTTATATTTTTTTTAATAAAGAAATGACGATCTGTACCTACGGGAACATTACAGTCAATATAGATCTTATCTTATTTTATCTATTACAGACGCTCTTTTTATATAATAATAATTTGCTGATTTATATAGCGCAGTATCCCAGCAAGCAGCTGGGCTCACAGCGTTTCACATAAAATTAGTAACACACATGTATTTATAAATGCTTTCAATCTATGGCGGATTAAGGGGGGGTGGGCTGAATGGGCTAAAGTCAGGGGCCCCTAGGATTTAGGGGCCCCCGAATTTAGTATAATTTATAATAAAGGTGGACAAATGTTTGCATGAATCCCTAAAAATATCATAAATTAATAAAATCTTATCTATTAATCTGATCGCTATTCGGACGCGATAGCCTCAGTATCGAAAACCTTAATTTTAATGGCTCAATAAGAGAAAATATTAATGAATACTATTTATATCTTTTAAATTTATACGTTAGTCAGGATCTCGTGGTCTTGAGGAACCGTGTTTGCTTCTAGGCGCAAGCGATAACGGGTTCAATTCCCAGTGGTGGCATTGTTTTTTCCATTTGTCTTTTTTATTTTTTAAAATCTTTTTACACTCAATTTTAGTTTCTCGGCAAACAGTTATTACTTTGTGTTCGGTTTTTTTATTAATCCGATCCCGGAGTACAGACGAATTATGAACAAGGAACCAATGGACTATTTAGTTACAGTCTTATATTAGCTGCTAGCAATCATTTTATTTAAAGGGACGCTAGCTGGATAGGGCCCCAGTTTGAAATGCAGCCCCTGCTTTCAATGTTAACTTTTAAGTACTAACTACAACATTTAATGACATGATGGTGCACATGAGCTACATTCATAATTTAAAGCGATTTTTCCTTGTTGTTTAATTAATGTTGAAAGTAAAGTTTGAAGAGATGTGTTTTTAGTGCTGTCTGAAAGGCGTTGGTAGTAGGAATACTGCGAATGTGTAATGGTAGAGAATCCCATTGTTTGGGGCATACAAATAGAAAGGCCTTTCACCGAAAATACAGAAGATTACTGCGTCCTACGCCCATGGTTTATGTCTAGTCTTGCATGTTCGTTTGGGCCGCGATGGTTGCAGAAATCTGGCACCGGCATAACTTGGCGAACATTGAAGGACAGGATCGATGGTTATCCGATGATCACCTTTTAGGCGCATCTTGTTCTCTTCAGAATACCGCCTCCTTCCCAAAATGCACTCGGTCTGTTAAATGAGATAAGCTTTAGATGTTAGATATGTGTGTGTGTGTGTTTATATATATATATGTGTGTGTGTGTGTGTGTGTTTATATATATATGTGTATGTGTGCGTGCGTGTGTGTGTGTGCGTGCGCGTGTGTGTTTGTGTGTGTGTGTGTTTGTGTGTGTGTGTGTTTGTGTGTGTGTAAGTGTCTGTGTGTGTGTTTGTGTGTGTGTTTGTGTGTGTGTGTTTGTGTGTGTGTAAGTGTCTGTGTGTGTGTGTTTGTGTGTGTGTGTGTTTGTGTGTGTGTGTGTTTGTGTGTGTGTGTGTGTTTGTGTGTGTGTAAGTGTCTGTGTGTGTGTGTTTGTGTGTGTGTGTGTGTTTGTGTGTGTGTGTGTTTGTGTGTGTGTAAGTGTCTGTGTGTGTGTGTGTTTGTGTGTGTGTGTGTGTGTGTGTTTGTGTGTGGGTGTGTGTTTGTGTGTGTGTGTGTGTTTGTGTGTGTGTGTGTGTCTGTGTGTGTGTGAATCTTCTGATACACTGACATTAGTTGACACGGATGGATGTTTGTAACGTATCAGCCAATCAAAAGCCTAGCTAGCACAAATCAAAACCCCCATTCGACCAATGAATAATCACCTCGCAAGTGTAGCGTCTTCGGTAACCGAAGATGAAGTCATCTCATCTATCTTATTGGATTAACATAAATAAATTCCTATAGATAAAATCACAAATTTGCTATTCGAATTTTCAGTGTGTGAAATAGAAATATTCAAAGGTTCCATTCCAATATTAAAACAGTAATTGGAGCAATAATTTTTTAAAAACCGCAAAAAACGAAGTTTTTGACTAAAAATGCTTTATGTACGAGACACAACTAAAAGAATGTTCGTTATAATACGCAGCGCAAGACCATCCAAAAAAAAATTGCAGTTGTGTCGTAAAACATGTTTAATATAATGAGCACCGATCAGGAATATGTTTATAAAAAGTGTTGTCAATAAAATACGTACCTTATTGCGCGACAGAAAGGTTGTTCAATATAATACGCACCGCGACACTCTATCTGAAAAAATAACATGATACATAGGAATAAATGAAATAATCTAAAAAAAATCAATAATTTAATTACGGTACATGTGATCGATCTGAAATTTTGAAATTGTTTTTATCATCGGTACGAAACTGCCTGCAAAATTTCAGCTCGTTAGCTTACGAGGAAGTGGGTTAAAAATTGATCCAAAGATTTGGCGACAAGCAAGGGTGCAAGGGTGCAAGCAAGCAACCAGACACCACGAGTTAATATAAAGGATTTAATTTTTTTTTAAACGTAAAAAAACAAGTTTTGGACTATAAATCCTTTATGTACGAGAAGTAACTAAAAGAATGTTCATTATAATACGCAGCGCAAGACCATCCAAGAATACACAATTGTAGCTGTGTCGTAAAACATGTTTAATATAATGCGCACCGATCAGGAATATGTTTATAAAAAGTGTTGTCAAGAAAATACGCACCTTATTGCGTGACAGAAAGGTTGTTCAATATAATACGCACCGCGACACTCTATCTGAAAAAATAACATGATACATAGGAATAAATAAAATAATCTAAAAATTCAATAAATTATTTACAGTAGATGCGATAGATCTGAAATTTCGATACATCGTTTTTATCATCGACACGAGTCTGCCTGCAAAATTTCAGATCGCTAGCTTAGGAGGAAGGAGGAAGTGGGTTAAAAATCGATCCAAAATTTTGGCGACAGACAATCAAGCAAGCAAGCAACCAGAAACCACGAGTTAATATAAAGGATTTAATAAAAAAAATAGTTTTATTTCTGCCTCTCTCTTCATATTTGTAACATCAATAAGGGGGGTCAAGACTCAGTTGGTTTATAGAGAATAAAGAATGGCGTACATCAATAAGAATCATTTTAAGGAATTTGGGTTCCATGGTAACTTAATTTTCGGCAATTGTCTTTTTCCCCCTTCCCCCACTTTTTAGTTGTTGTCCTCTTTCATCTTTACTATATCATAAAATACCTTCTCTCTATTTGTATTTTCTAAAATAAAACTGAAATAATATTCACAAAGCTAAGACTAAAGGATGGTTATATTCATACAGCTAAGACTAGTAGAGGTCCATATTCACATAGCTGACGCCAGTGGTTTGACTGTCAGCTATGTCTAAGTTCCATGAATGAGTCTATCAGCTATGTCTGAGTGTACACGTTTATCATCTATGTCTGAATGTACAAGTCTATATAAATAGCTGTAGCCGCTATGAACAATTATGTTGCGAGTCACTACCCTCAGGGTGAATGAAATTGAATGAATTTAATTATGTTAAGTGAGGAGAAGGGATGGTTTAAATCAGACCCAGGTCATCATTACGGCCTAATTTGACGATTACAGATGTAGAGTCCGAAGGCGGAGCTAGGATTAAGGCCACCATTGGCGAGTCAAGATTTCTCCACGTCCCTCCACTATGAAACGATGCTAGTCCTTTGTGTAACGCATGGAAAATGACGTCATGTTTATTGCGAGAATTGTGCCAATGAGATGATCACCTGGGCAGCAATGTTACCTTTAAGCTGCAAATTGTGCAAAATATTGCTTTAAAAAATGGATGCTGTGCAACTTTGCACACGTGTTTTATAACTTTGGACGCGGACCAACGAACCTTAAAGGGAAAATTGCTGGGCAGTGAAACCCATCAAACATCACACCAATGTCCACCACCACACAAATTTTGTACTGCAAGATCCCTTCATGTCGTTATCGCCCTCTAGAGCCATCTATTTTTTTTTGTCTTTTTGTGTGTGTGATTAGATACGCCCTTGATTCCCATCATATTATCAAGAGTTCATTTCATCTGGCTCCAACCACGCCACTCCTCTGTATCACCGGCTAATCCAGCATCTGACCTGGTGGATGAAAGCATCGGCCTGATTGCCGCTGCGGCAACCATCTTTCCCAATTCTTCAATTATCTTATTAGCCCGTGAATCGGCCGGTGTGGGTTGTCATGGCGTGCAACACAGCAGTTCCCACATGTGGTTGTGTGGGTTGTCATGGCGTGCAACACAGCAGTTCCCACGTGTGGTTGTGTGGGTTGTCATGGCGTGCAACACAGCAGTTCCCACATGTGGTTGTGTGGTTTGTCATGGCGTGCAACACAGCAGTTCCCACGTGTGGTTGTGTGTGTTGTCATGGCGTGCAACACAGCAGTTCCCACGTGTGGTTGTGTGGGTTGTCAAAGCGTGCAACACAGCATTTCCCACATGTGGTTGTGTGGGTTGTCATGGCGTGCAACACAGCAGTTCCCACATGTGGTTGTGTGGGTTGTCAAAGCGTGCAACACAGCAGTTCCCACATGTGGTTGTGTGGGTTGTCATGGCGTGCAACACAGCAGTTCCCACATGTGGTTGTGTGGGTTGTCATAGCGTGCAACACAGCAGTTCCCCCATGTGGTTGCTGGCGAGATCTTACATGACAACTCATCGTTATACCACATCAAAGTGCCCCCAAGCCCTCATTTCACGCTACCCCATCCTTCACATAAGGCCCACCCCTGGCTCTGTTGTCTGCACCAGAGGTGTAACTGAGGTTGGTGCCACCCAGTGTGGTAGCTCATGGTGTCCCCCCCCTCACTACTTACCCCATGGACATCCTCTGGGTCTGCCAGTGCCAAATAACGGGAACATACAGAATTTTACCTTTTGGTTTCACCCCTTGTGATGGTGTCCCGCGATGCGGTCCGAAAACCCCGCACCTCCCCAGTGACGCCTCTGGTCTATACATCACCTTATACACACCCCATGCAACCATTATCAATACGTCCGTTGTCCGTATAATCGACTTCCAGTGCCTTGAGAGCAGTGACAGGAATATCACGTGACATTCCAGAGCTGTGCAAGTTGCAGTGAATTACCATTGGAATAAACCGTCTCAGCCAAACTTGTGTTACAAAACAATTCAGTTTTACTACCAATGAACTTGACATTTATTTTCCCATGGCTAAATAAACAGTGTTAACTGCTATTGGACTGGGTCAGTGATGGCATTGCGCCGCGTTAAATTTGATGTGATTATGTTGATAGCAGTAAATTGCATTAAAGCAAAGATCATTAATTACATGGAGTGAAGTGTGCGTTTTTAGCTGTGCTCAAGTTTGTGGGAGAGTCACAGTTTTATCACGTGAGACTGTTGTCATCTTTCATATTGCTGAACTCGTTACTTCACAGGATATATATAACCAACAGTATCAGAGTGTCTATAGTCTATAGGGAAATCTATGGACCCTAGGTCTGTTGTGTGCAGGAAGACTGGACGGGAGGGGGAGGGGCAGTTAGTCCACGACGAATTAACAAGAGGGCTGGTATTTGCGGCCAAATGATGATATTCTTTTCCGAGAAAAGAGGTGCGCAAAATGTTTAAACAGCCCCCCCTAGGGCACCACTCACTCTTGCTATACGCCGCTTAAGTCATAGCCCGACACCCTATCAGACATTGATACATATCATTATGGGGCAGATAGTAACTTGCCCCTGGGGAGGGGGTACATACCATCAAGGGCAGAAGCGTACCGGAGAAACTCTAACACCAGAGGCGTATCGGACAAAGTGGTTTAGCGGAAAGAATGGGTTTTTTTTAGAACTGAATTATTTGACCTTCTGTAACTTTTGTATTTAAACACCCGTCAGAAGTTGATAATATCGTAAACTCTTTTCAAGCTTGTACAGAGATGTCTGGCCTTTCTCTAATAGTCTCACAACTAACAGGACACACAGCTCAGCAGATCTGTGTTGTGTTGTTCTGGTAGCAACGATCCCCTGGCAGTGATTGGTTCGTTGTTCCACAAGTTTTTTAAGATAAAAATGTCAGCAACCCTACAGTGAGTCTTTGGAGGAAGAAATAATAATGGTATCACTGCCCTTCTTCTAATGAGGTGCCCAATACACGTGTTAGAGAACGGAAAAATCCGATTGGCACCGCTAAATTTCGCTTCTTTCGACTTTTGTATAGCCATTTTTAACCAGGTTTTATTAACTCGCTTTCGTTCCTGTGGCATTGTCACACTGCCCACAATTTTTTTCAAATCTTCCAACGTAAAATTGAACCAATTCTGGTGGTCCTAGAGATATGAAAATTTTACCACAGATAGATCTTGGATGACAATGCATTGTATCAAAATTTCAGATCGATCGAATGTACCGTTATTAAATTATTGAACATTTTAGTTTATCTATATTTTATTAAATAGGCATCTGTACCCGCCTGCCGTAGTTTAATTTCACGTGTGGAGTTCACCCCGTGACCTCATCGCTTTGTTATTAAGGTACATGAACATTATTTTTTTAAAATATATAATTATTTTTTTTAAAATAAATTTTTTGTAATGTATGTTAAGTTGAGTTTGTTAAATACCCGGGAGTTCAAAGTGACCTGGTAAGTTGGTTATAAATAAAAGAGAATCTCTTGAGTCAATGAAAACAAAGCTGTGCTGCCCAAACGAAGGTGGGGTCATTTGTGGAAAGTATGCCATGATCTAAGTCCAAAATTACATTGTGTCGACAGTTTGCGAAGGTGGTGTCATTTGTGTAAAGTATGTCACGATTCAAGTCCAAAATTACATTGTGTCGACAGTTTGCGAAGGTGGTGTCATTTGTGTAAAGTATGTCACGATTCAAGTCCAAAATTACATTGTGTCGACAGTTTGCGAAGGTGGTGTCATTTGTGTAAAGTATGTCACGATTCAAGTCCAAAATTACATTGTGTCGACAGTTTGCGAAGGTGGTGTCATTTGTGTAAAGTATGTCACGATTCAAGTCCAAAATTACATTGTGTCGACAGTTTGAGAAGGTGGTGTCATTTGTGTAAAGTATGTCACGATTCAAGTCCAAAATTACATTGTGTCGACAGTTTACGAAGGTGGTGTCATTTGTGTAAAGTATGTCACGATTCAAGTCCAAAATTACATTGTGTCGACAGTTTACGAAGGTGGTGTCATTTGTGTAAAGTATGTCACGATTCAAGTCCAAAATTACATTGTGTCGACAGTTTACGAAGGTGGTGTCATTTGTGTAAAGTATGTCACGATTCAAGTCCAAAATTACATTGTGTCGACAGTTTACGAAGGTGGTGTCATTTGTGTAAAGTATGTCACGATTCAAGTCCAAAATTACATTGTGTCGACAGTTTACGAAGGTGGTGTCATTTGTGTAAAGTATGTCACGATTCAAGTCCAAAATTACATTGTGTCGACAGTTTACGAAGGTGGTGTCATTTGTGTAAAGTATGTCACGATTCAAGTCCAAAATTACATTGTGTCGACAGTTTACGAAGGTGGTGTCATTTGTGTAAAGTATGTCACGATTCAAGTCCAAAATTACATTGTGTCGACAGTTTACGAAGGTGGTGTCATTTGTGTAAAGTATGTCACGATTCAAGTCCAAAATTACATTGTGTCGACAGTTTACGAAGGTGGTGTCATTTGTGTAAAGTATGTCACGATTCAAGTCCAAAATTACATTGTGTCGACAGTTTACGAAGGTGGTGTCATTTGTGTAAAGTATGTCACGATTCAAGTCCAAAATTACATTGTGTCGACAGTTTACGTTTTATTCCTCGCCTTAATGATTGGAGCTGTTGTTAAATGGATCGATATGAGAAATGGGAGGTAATGCTATTATCTTGGGGACATAGAACGAGAGTCACATTTCCTATATAGTGTCGGGGCACAATTTAAAAGACCGTTTGTTTCATATCATTTGTCACGCCAAGAACACTACAAAGTTTCACTAAATAACATCATATATTATTTATTCTCCACACCACCCACTCACATTTTTTTCTGAGTAGAATAGTGTATGACCATAAATAAAACAAGTTAATAATGTCGCATACTTCATAGTCGTAATTTCACGATGTCGCATGCATGACATTCGTCAAAATGTCATATTCTATTAAATCCGACAAAATGAGTCTCCCACTTATATTTGGTGTGATGTTAGTGTCTCGCAATGTAGTTTGTCATATTTCTAGTGCAAGAATTCTAATTTCATTGGACATTGTGACTCGCGGTGTAATCTTTATGGTACACTTGCAATGTTCCCTCTAAGGTTCGTTCGTCCGTGTGCAGAGCAATGTTCCCTCTAAGGTTTGTTGGTTGGTGTGCAAAGTATAAAAACTCGTGTGCAACCTTGCACAGCATCCATTTTTTTTTAATATTTTAAAAATTTTGGTGCGCGGTATTCAAAAACTGCTGCGCGTCAGTGGTCAAATATCTGCGCGGCTGCGCAGCCGCGCAGCTTAAATGGAACATTGGTGCAGAGTAAAAAAAGAAAACTCGTGTGCCAAGTTGCACAAAATCTATTTTTTGTGCAATATTTTACACTATTTGCTGCGTGGTCATCTCAAAGTGCTGCGCGGCGTCGATCAGATATCGGCGAGGCCACGCAGCTGCCCAGCTTAAAGAGAACATTGTCCACTTTTCATTGTGAGGTAAATTTTAATGTTTTTGAGCCGCATGCCACGCTTTAACACAGGGCATAGCTTGGGCTACTGCCCTACAATATCGGTGCCACATGCCAATCCAGGGCATAGCTCGGGCTACTGCCCTACAATATCGGTGCCACGTGCCAATCCAGGGCATAGCTCGGTCTACTGCCCTACAATATCGGTGCCACATGCCAATCGAGGGCATAGCTCGGGATAGTGCCCTACAATATCGGTGCCACATGCCAATCGAGGGCATAGCTCTTGTTAAAGCCATACACTATTTGTTTTGTTCAGGTTCTATGTAAGAACTCTGCAGTTTAACAAATTGTCGCCCCAACCTTCGCCCCACCCCCATAAACCAAAAACCGCCGGATCGATACGTCTCCCCCACTACTGTTTGCATAGTCAGTCAATGCTGTTTTCGTAACCTGTGTTACATTCTCTCTTTGCCCCTGAGTTCGTGTCTCTGCCCCTGAGTTCGTGTCTCAGCCCCTGAGTATGTGTCTCTGCCCACAAGTGTGCATCTCTGCCTTTGGGTGCATGTTTCTGCCCCTGAGTGCACGTGTGTCTGCCCCTGAGTGCGTGTCTCTGCTCCTGAGTGCGTGTGTAACAGTCCCCGAGTGTGTCTCTTCCACTGAATGTATCTGCCCCTATGTGTGTCTCTGCTCATAAGTGTGTCTCTGCCCCTTAGTGCGTGTCTCTGCCCTTGAGTGTGTGTTTCTGACTCTGAGTGTGTGTCATCCCTGTTATCATTGTAAACAAAGCTCGTCATGGTATTCATTTCATCCCACATAGGCCGGCTTTGATGTCTCATCAATGATTTACATCAATGGTCCTAAAAATTTTGGCATCAAGGGCCCTTCTTAATCCTTTATTTTATCAAGATTTAAAATATTAACATGACCATCGTAAAGCAATGTGTGTATGGCAAAGATGATCTTTTAAAATTCATCCTTCGATAATCTCATATTCTTCTACACAATTATTTTAAGCGTCGAATTGGTCCATTTTGAGATCCCTAATTTAGATTGCATTTTAGATTTTGATCCATGCTAGACACCCTCCCTCCCCTCACACTATTGTCACCACTTTATTTTTAGGGCTCCCTTGATGAGACACGTCGACACTGATAAACAATCAACGCGGGGGCTGGGCCCTAACCCCCCGCCCCCACGCCACGACGCCCCTTCGTTATGATTTATTTATCAACATGGTCCTGGCGCCCTAACCCCCACCCCTGTCACCCCCGCCCTCACCATGATCTATTTATCTGAGTTGCAACTGAGCCCCCAGGCTCCTGTGTGCTTAGATCGTAATGCACAAACTCGATCTGCCGAGCCGTGTTTGTGGTATATGAAAGGGTTGGGCTCGTTTTGTTGTTATAAGCCCTTTTGCCATGATTCGGCGATTCGCTCTGTGACCTCTGTTGACCTCACTCTCACAACATTCCTCCCTACATCTCCCCCAGGAGTACATGAATTACCACAACACCCCCCCCCCACTCCCGTGTGCAGCCCAAAGCACGGATGATAAGCATGAAATTAAAGATCGCTTCAAATTGGTTTTGTGGTAATGGGTGTCGGGTGAGTGTGGGAAAGGGGGGGGGGCGGTTGATGGGAGGCCTGGGGCTGGAGCTGTGATCCGCCATGTTAACTTCTCTGTCACGCGCATGTTAATATTAGAATCAGGTGCCGTGGCGATGTGTGTGTGTGGGGGGGGAGGTATGGGCTGGGTGACGAGTGGACACGGTCAGATCTCCAGGATGTGCTGGACGTAGCTGCAGTCCAGGGAAAGTTAACTATGGTAGAGGATTGAAAGCTGGCCGGAACTCGGCTCCGAGTTTGAAGTTGATGAGAGTTGTTCACCTTTACTTGGTAACTGGCTGTGGGTGATATTCTTGGAAATTCTGGAGACATGATATTTAAACCAAGTTTATATTTCTGTGTCTCGTATAAAGAACTTTTGGATAATCCTTGGAAACTATAGCAACGTGGGAAATTTAGTCCTCATAGGACCGCATCATCGTCATTGTATGTTCTGTGAGGCCAAGGATGACCACGGTACATGAGGTCGCTTATTGCTGTGTCACTTGTTAAATGCGGACACTCTGGAAGTGCATTGATTTATCTGTCACCATACATTCAACATATTTTGTTTTCCTCGTTCCTTCTTACGTCCAAGGCCCAACTGGGGTAAAGCTTGTCTTCGTACATACAAATAACTCCAGTATTGCTCTCAAAGATGACATTATGGTTGCCGATGTATGAAGGCACAGTTACCTGACAGCATGGATTATGTGATATACTGAAATCATCCTGTGATCAAGGTTTATTGTCCTTGGAAACTCACGGGATTATATGAGATTAAGTGGGGATCATACATGTCCTCGGATCGATTAACGCTTAAGCGAAAAATTTCAGATCACTAATAGGATTTAGTATCAGGGCTCTAATTCAATTGGATTTTATTCTGTTCAAATTTTGACAATATCTACAGCCGTTAAAGAAAGGTTTGATATAGCTTCATGTACTAAAATGGGGTTTATTATTACTTCGGTCATAGAAAAGGTGTTTAACACTGCCTACTGTCATAGAAAAGGTGTTTATCACCGCCTACGGTCATAGAAAAGGTGTTTATCACCGCCTACGGTCATAGCAAAGGTGTCGTCACTGCCTACAGTAACAGAAAAGGTGTTTATCACGGCCTAAGTAGCAGAAAAGGTGTTGATCACTGCCTACAGAAACAGAAAAGGTGTTTATCACTGCCTAAGGTCATAGAAAATGTGTTTATACCTGCCTACCGTCACAGAAAAGGTGTTTTAAATTGCCTACTGTCATAGAAAAGGTGTTTAAGCATCCCACATGGTCGCAATAAGATAAAACATCGCGTTAATTGGTAGAAAATGGATTGACATTTTATCCAATTATAGCTGGGAAAGATAATCTATAATAATAAAAGGCAATTTTCTGTCCGTTCTGTCCGGTCCTCGATAGCGATTGGTCCCTCAAACACATATGACTCCTAAAGCAAATCCTATTGAACACGTTTACGCGGACGTTCAAAACAAGTTATTTTTGGTGCAATATTTCCTCCAAGACTTTATTTTGAGTTATACGCGTTGTGATTTATAGTCAAAAGCTCTGTTTTTACGAGTTATTTATTTTAACTATAATAAATAGTATGTTTGACGTGATGCACATGTAATGCCGGTCGAGACGGCTGTTGGAGGGGAGTTACAACATGCCACCAAACGGTGGCGGAACGTCCTTGGACGGGCTTTGTTGCTCGTTATAATATATTTTAGTTAGTCTGTGTGTGAAAAGATAGGAGAGACACTTCTTTGTCTCATGTATAGTTGTGAAAGCTTGTGGACAAGTTTTGGTGTGACAGTTTTAGGACGGGGTTTGTTGTAACAGTTTATGGACAAATTTAGCTGGGACAGTTTGTGAACAAGATTTGTTGTAACAGTTTGTGGACAAGATAAGCTGTGACAGTTTGTGGACAAGGTTTGTTGTGACAGTTTTTTGACAAGGTTTGTTGTGACAGTTTGTGGAAAAGGTTCGTTATGACAGTTTGTGGACAAGATTAGCTGTGACAGTTTGTGGACAAGGTTTGTTGTGACAGTTTGTTGACTAGGTTTGTTGTGACAGTTTGTGGACAAGGTTCGTTATGACAGTTTGTGTGGACAAGATTAGCTGTGACAGTTTGTGGACAAAGTTAGCTTTGACAGTTTGTGGACAAGGTTTGTTGTTACAGTTTGTGGACAGTTTTAATGTGACAATTTGTGGACGAGATTTGTTATGATAGTTTGTGGACAAAATAAGCTGTGACAGTTTGTGGACAAGATTAGATGTGACAGTTTGTGGACAAATTTAGCAGTGACAGTTTTGTGGACAAAGTTAGCTGTGACAGTTTGTAGACAAGGTTTGTTGTTACAGTTTGTTGACAAGATAGGCTGTGACAGTTTGTGGATAAGATAAGCTGTGACAGTTTGTGTGGACAAGATTAACTGTGACAGTTTGTGGACCAGGTTCGTTATGACAGTTTGTGGACCAGGTTCGTTAGGACAGTTTGTGGACCAGGTTCATTATGACAGTTTGTGGACAAGGTTTGTTGTGACAGTTTGTGAACAGTTTTAATGTGAAGAAATTTTGTTGACACGATTTGTTGTGACAGGTTGTGGACGAGATTTGTTGTGACAGTTTGTGAACAAATTAAGCAGTGACAGTTTTGTGGACAAAGTTTGTCGTTACAGTTTTTGGACGAGATTTTTCGTGACAGTTTGTGGAAGAGATTTATTGTGACAGTTTGTGGACGAGATTTGTTGTGATAGTTTGTGGACGAGATTTATTGTGACATTTTGTGGACGAGATTTATTGTGACAGTTTGTGGACGAGATTTATTGTGACATTTTGTGGACGAGATTTGTTGTGATAGTTTGTGGACGAGATTTGTTGTGATAGTTTGTGGACGAGATTTGTTGTGACAGTTTGTGGACGAGATTTGTTGTGACAGTTTGTGGTCGATATTTGTTGTGACAGTTTAGTTAGAAGGTTTTTTTGACAGTTTTTGTTGAAGGTTTGATGTGACAGTTTGTGTAGGTTTGTTGTGACAGTTTGTGGACGAGATTTGTTGTTACAGTTTGTGGACAAGGTTTGTTATGGCAGTTTGTGGACGAGATTTGTTGTGACAGTTTAGGTAGAAGGTTTGTTATGACAGTTTTTGTAGAAGGTTTGTTGTGACAGTTTGTGGGTGAGGTTTGTTGTGACAGTTTGTGGACAAGGTTCGTTGCGACAGTTTGTGGACAAGTTTTGTTGTGACAGTTTGTGGACGAGATTTGTTGTGACAGTTTAGGTAGAAGGTTTGTTATGACAGTTTTTGTAGAAGGTTTGATGTGACAGTTTGTGTAGAAGGTTTGTTGTGACATTTTGTGTAGGTTTGTTATGACAGTTTGTGTAGAAGGTTTGATGTGACAGTTTGTTTAACAAGTTTTAAAAAAAAATTAGATCAATTTTTATTTCTTGGGAATTTGTCCCATGCACAAGGAACTATACTCAAAATTGCTCTTACCATTAAACCAATCGAATACAACATTACATACCGAATAGGTTGTTAGTGTGTCCAATCGAAAGTGTCGTAGTGTTTCATGACATTGTCAGGCGATATCACGTCAGATTTAATATGATCAAAGTTTCAAATTCATATGATATCAAGCCCTACCAGTTTCGCAGGAATGTAGTAATAAACAAGAGAATAATCATAAATAATGGGATAGTCAGACACTAATTATTAGTAATTAGAAATACGCTGATAATAGGACCAAGGAATATTCCGACACAAGGTTATCACCATAAGCCAAATAGTCCGACACAATGATATCACAATAAGCCAAGTAGTCCGAAACAAGGATATCACCATAAACCAAACAGTCCTTACCGCACCACAATGATCAACTCCAACTCAGGTGGGTCCAGCTTTGAAAAGAAACCCAGCATACGACGACGTCACAGTGTCCACAGCCTTGGGTCAGCGGACGGCGTGGTGGGATGTCTGCAAATCATACAGGTAACGAGGAGGGGACCTCTGGTGTCTTTGTATTCAACCATGTATCCACGGAGGTCGCTTCCGTTGTCAATGTCTTCATCTACGTATCCACGGAATTCATCTCTGTTGTCATTGTATGCATCCATGTATCCGCGGACTTCATCTATGTTGTCATTGTATGCATCCATGTATACACGGAATTCATCTCTGTTGTCATTGTATGCATCCATGTATCCACGGACTTCATCTCTGCTGTCATTGTATGTATCCATGTATCCACGGAATTCATCTCTGTTGTCATTGTATGCATCCATGTATCCACGGACTTCATCTCTGTTGTCAATGTATGCATCCATGTATCCACGGACTTCATCTCTGTTGTCATTGTATGCATCCATGTATCCACGGAGTTCGCCTCCGTTGTCATTTTATTCATCCATATATCCACGAATTTCGTCATAACATTTTGACGGTCTGTGATCTGTGTCAGTGTGACAGACGTGCGTGACATGTAAATGTGATAGATAGGCCTCATTCCTAGATGTGTCACGGTCTGCGCTGGGCCGAGGGCTTAAGTGTCACGATCCGTGACCCATCAGGGTCCACATTTTGTCACGGTCAAAGCTGTGTCAAACTTCATTATTGATTTGCCAAAAGTATTACATTTTACATGTATCTTACCAGTGTTTATAAGATAATTTTTTCTGCAAGAGTGGCCAGTCACCAAAGATTTCACGTCACCAAAAACGTCACCTCACCAAAGTCGTCACCCCACTTAAGAAATCACCTCACCAAAGACGTCATCTCACCAAAAAAACGTCACCAAAGACGTCACGTCACTAAAGAAATCACTTCACCAACGACGCCACCTTACCAAAGACGTCACCTCACCAAAAACGTTACCAAAGACGTCACCTCACTAAAGAAATCACCTCACCAACGACGTCACCTCAACAAAGACGTCCCCTCTCAAAAGACGTCACCTCACCAAAGACGTCACCTCACCAAAGACGTCACCTCATCAAAGACGTCACCTCACCAAAGACGTCATCTCACCAAAGACGTCACCTTACCAAAGACGTCACCTCACCAAAGACGACATCTCGCCCACCCAAGCACCAAATCAACCCTCACCCATCATCAATTATGTTTCGGGTCATGTATATTCATTTCGAACTAACATCTAGTCCCAACCAGCCACCAGTTACTGCTCCTTACTGTTCCGTATCTGGTTACCTACCGCCCACCTTCCCGTACGCCAGTGTGCCACCGGCCACCATCCCCCCCCCCGCCCCTTTTTCAGCCTACTTGTTATTCCAACATCTGGCTGGACTATAGGTTCTTAAGCCGTGGTTTAAGTGTCTTCATAAGGCGAAATAGCCACTGGTCTATTATTAAAGAAAGTAGACCCATTGTGATTTTACAGTTAGACAATTCTGCTGATCTCGGTTTTACCTATGTCTAACCCGCTCATTGATCGAATTCATTGCAGCTCGACCCCGTTATGACTATCGACATATGCGGATATTTGAAACCTTTTTTAAAATCCCCATATGGTGTTGTCATCCGTCGGACTGAAATACGCCATATTTTATTACGCAATGATACTATTTTTAGACAAGATATTCGAGAGAACACGGCACACGGCTAATTCCGCATCCAGACCGCTTTTATCAATACTGTCACGTGATTCTCGATATCCGAAAGTTATCAGAAAGCGAAAAAAATCTTAACTAAGGCCGTGGATTAAATAGTTTGAGAAACGCTGTGACTAAATGTATCTCTCGCCCCCACATCCCAGGGCCCCATCCTCATTGCAATCGGCAGAGTCATTAACTGGCAAGGCACCGGCCAGAGATGTGACAGACAGACACAAGACCAGACTCGCATTATGGAAATGTTCGGGTTTTTGTCCAAGTCCGCTATCTCTAGGCGATAAGCCGTCTTTAAAGAACAGACGAAAATCGGAATTATCACAGACTCTAGCAGTTCTCAAATTTTAAAAGAGGAGGGTCAGTGTTTTAAAAAAACAACAACATTCTTTTAAAATGCATGGTGCTTGGCCATTTGTGGTCAATAGATGTGTCATGAGTTGTCAGTTTTTGGAGATTTGTCATGGGCTGTCAATGTTAGGAGAGTTGTCATGGGCTGTCAATATTAGGAGATTTGTCATGGGCTGTCAATATTAGGAGATTTGTCATGGGCTGTCAATATAAGAAGAGAGTTGTCATGGGCTGTCAATATAAGAAGAGAGTTGTCATGGGCTGTCAATATTAGGAGAGTTGTCATGGGCTGTCAATATTAGGAGATTTGTCATGGGCTGTCAATATAAGAAGAGAGTTGTCATGGGCTGTCAATACTAGGTGATTTGTCATGGGCTGTCAATATTAGGAGAGTTGTCATGGGCTGTCAATATTAGGTGATTTGTCATGGGCTGTCAATATTAGGAGAGTTGTCATGGGCTGTCAATATTAGGAGATTTGTCATGGGCTGTCAATGTTAGGAGATTTGTCATGGGCTGTCAATGTTAGGAGAGTTGTCATGGGCTGTCAATATTATGTGATTTGTCATGGGCTGTCAATATTATGTGATTTGTCATGGGCTGTCAATACTAGGTGATTTGTCATGGGCTGTCAATATTAGGAGATTTGTCATGGGCTGTCAATATTAGGAGATTTGTCATGGGCTGTCAATATTAGGCGATTTGTCATGGGCTGTCAATATTAGGAGATTTGTCATGGGCTGTCAATGTTAGGAGATTTGTCATGGGGTGTCAGTTTTGACATGGGCTATCATTGGTCTATAAAGTTAGACATATTTTATAGAACATTCATCGAAGCTATCATGAAGTATTGTTCATTTATTTCTACATGCAAGCACAGGTGTAACACCAACTCGCCACTCTTTCCATCTCCAGAGGTGTACCACCAACTCGCTACCCTGTCCATCTCCAGAGGTGTACCACCAACTCGCCACTCTGTCCATCTCCAGAGGTGTACCACCAACTCGCCACTCTGTCCATCTCCAGAGGTGTACCACCAACTCGCCACTCTGTCCATCTCCAGAGGTGTACCACCAACTCGCCACTCTGTCCATCTCCAGAGGTGTACCACCAACTCGCCACTCTGTCCATCTCTATCCTATCCACCACATGCCCGGCCATCCCTACGTTTAGGGACCGTTATGGTGCTGCCAGATATAACTTCCCTCATAGTGATAGAGCACGCCCCCTCCCCCAGCACCCCCATCCCCTTGCTGTAGTCCTGGCATCCATCAGCCAGGATCAGGACGGGCGAAATATTTGACTTTTAGAAACGTTCGACATTTTTATCCATTAGTGGCCAACGTATTTTTGATACTACTGTATACATGAGTGGTCTACGTATTTGATACTATACTGTATCCATGAGTCGCTTACGTATTTGAAACTAATATATTCATACATTTCCTACGTATTTGATACTACCGTATCCATGAGTTGCCTACGTATTTTATACTACTGTATCCATTAGTCACCTACGTATTTCATACTACTGCATCCGTGAATTGGTTAAGTGTCTGATGGTTCACTGGAAGTTTCTTGGTTCTGTGGCCGATGCATTGTATCAATACGTGTGTACGTTGTGTAAATTAGCATCAGATCGATAGATCGATGAGCTATTCGAAACCCCAACACGGAGACTTGGGGTGTTTAACCCCATTGATCTCCAACAAGGGTTCTCAGACAGTTGACGTTGGTTTCATTGGCGTGTTATTTCGTGTCTAGTACATTTTACCTGTACTCACTTTTTGTTCTACATTTTGAAGAGCTTTTTAATCTGTTTATCTTATCTATTACAGACGATCCTTCTATGCAGAGGATAAATAATAAATAAGTACATGTAATTATTTCATGAATGTTATTTCTTTGTACCCTATCACTAAACAGCTTTGGAAGCCTCGAATTACAAATTATAATTTTCTTGTTCCCTTTGTAGTTAGAATGCCGTCCAATCAAACGCGAGGATTTATTCTTCACTGGATACGCAGGCTGGAATTCCGGGTAACCCCAACCACTTTCTTTCACTTTCTTGACATTTCATTTTCATTGGCCTTTCGCTACTGCTATGAGCCATGACATAATGGTAATATATTGTTGGAGCGCTGCTCTGGACACGTGCAAGGATGTTGTTGGGTGAATCATTTATATATAAATTAAAAATAATAAGGGACCTAACACAGTTCCTTGTGGCCTGTGGAACTCCTGAGTTAACGGTTATTAGTGCTGATATAGATCCATTAATTATTATATTTTGCTCTCTACCCAAAAGGAAGTCATTGGATCCAATGATGTAGCGTACCCGAGACTCCGACGTTTTTTTTAATAGTAAACTAAAGTGGTGAACGCTGTCCAATGCTTTTGAGAAGTTTATTGATACTGTATCTAGTTGATGATTATTATTTAATCATCTTGACAGATATTCTATTAAACCACCTAATTGTGTTTGACCGGTTGTCTGATCTTGGTAGATGTTAAAATCAAGGGCGCATCTATTAGCGGCACCTCTGACAAGATATAGACCCCTCCCCTCTCTTGACCAATTCGCACTAAAACTGTCTGCTTTTATCCAAAAGGGTTCTCTCCTTGTAAAAAAAGAAACGCCGCAACCAGACTCTTCCAAACCCCCTTTCATACAACGAGTAGTCCAAGATGTCATAAAATTATAGATTACAACATAATCTATTCTAAAATGTAGTCTCTATTTCCAGGCTTACCTGGGTGCGTTTCTTTCTCCAACTTGTTTCCTTTCATACATCGAATAGTTCAATGTGTTGCTATCAGCGGCGTAGCGTGGGTCGGGTATGTGCCGCCCGGGCAGAACCCAGGTTTGCCGCCCCTCTTCCCCCGAAAATTATGTTGATGCTATAAAGAAAAGATAATTTGTATCAGACAAACTCGAATAGTTTATAATCACCAGCACATCAGTGTCGAGTTCTTAAACTACCATTAGTATCAGGAGACTTACAATTCATAACGAATGATAATGGAGTTTGAAGTTTTGTCATTAGAAACGTTTACGTATTTTAATATAGTTTCTTTATTTTTAAAATTATTTTTTTTCTGTGAGTTTCATTTATTTAATTTAAATTTAAAAAATAAATAATTTCATTTCCAAAAGCTAATAAACCAAGAGGAATTTGCAGCCCCAACAAAATGCTGCCCGTGGCATTCGATAGGCTCCTATTTGAAATTGTTTGAGTACAGTACCGGTAATTTTTGCTTTTACAGCTGGAGCGGCTGTCAAATTTGAAGAATAAATTAAGTTACCAGCAGATCAGTGTCACGTTTTCATACTAATTAAGTCTCATAGATGTTCATTTCAATAGCATAAGTATAAGAATAATATATATCCAATATGGAATTTTAAGTTTTGTCACTAGAAACGTTTACATATTTTAGCACAGTTCCTTATGCATTATTTCTTTTATCAATTTCGTATTGGTATTTATATTGTTTTGATAAAAATTGTCAATTAAAAAAAAATCTTAGATGCTAATTAACGACGAGGAATTTGCCGCCAATTATAAATTGTCTGCCGGGGCATTTGCCCCCCTCTCGCTACGCCACTGGTTGCTATATAAGAAACGGGGCCCCCATCATGAGACCTATAAAACGTGAGTACGTCATAACACTAACGGACCCTAGCATGTAGCAGTGACATGTTGCAGATCGTCGGTGCAGGTACACAAGACAAAACCCCTTAGGTATTTAGGGTCTGCCGTCCACAGCACGGTAAACACTGAGAAGGTAACATGTGCGGGGGGTTCACCACCGTAGCTGCCGCCACTACAACAGTTCCTACCACGTTACACCGCCCTCCTCCTTCCCCCCATCCCCCCGTCCCTATTTGGCAGCCGTAATCTACTCCCTACTTACAACCTGCGGCACGTGAATGAGTTTAGTCAAAGACCGACGCTACACCCGGTTAGACATGGAGGAAGACAGGGAATCGTCTAGTCGTCCGCTAACAGACGATAATGTAAGTTGGACTGTTTTAACTTTGTTTGTGTGGTCTAAAACATGGTGTCCACCTTCATTTTTTGTTTATCATTACATTACATTTTACATCCTTGATGTCAGGTAGATTAGTGACAATTGAGTCATTCGTGTGTGTGTTTGTTTGTTTTCATGACACAGCAGCGTGTTGCAGAAAAGTGTGTTCTTTTTGGGCCGTGATAAAAAAAAATCATCATAACAATGACACGGTTATTTGTTGATGAAAACATTAGGAGCTCAAGATGGTGGGTTTTATGTAGGTTTTCTAGTGTCCGAGTAGATCTGCCGTGTCAGCAGACGTGTAGTTTTAGTGATGACACGGACAGAACTGAACATGCGACGTGTGTGACGAGCCCGATGTTGACAAGAGGAGAAAACAAACGAAACAGATTCATGCTTGACCTACTTTGAGACGTGTCTACTGTGACGTCTTTTGGACTACACACCAAGGTCTCAAGACGACGTATGTGTGTACGCAAGCCAACATGTCAACGGCGATGAACAAACAGCAGATTATCAACAATGCATAATGTCTACATGCTGCAGCCTTAGCTGTTGCGTGCCGGTGTTCTAAGAAAACATCTACCGGGACAAGATCTTTTGTATGGTGGTGGTGGTGGGGGTTGGGGGGGGGGTTGGGGGGGGCAGAGGGTGCTGACCAGGGAGTGGAAGGGGCACATAATCCTATCTTTTACAGACGCCCCTTCTATGAGTGACTCTATGTGCAGAAGATTATTGCGTCCTACGCTTACCTATGGTTTATGAGTAGTCTTGCATTAGAGTTTGAAATGTTGATATAGTTATGGTTTTCTTGGTTTAATCAGGCAACCAACCTATTCCACGTCCGAATTCCGGATGTGTGTGTGTTTGTTCTTGCATAGGGAATAAGAAAGGTGTTTTTGTCCCTCTGTCTGTCTGAGTCTGAGGGTTGTAGACAAACAATCATCCGTCCCTTAATTTTTTTAAATTGACTCTTATGATTATTGGATGAACCACTGGCCAAGTCGAGAATTCCGCTCACACTTATAAACAATAACATTTAGATCGTGAGCCATATTTACTGTGCCAAGGTACTGGAAGTTATTGTAGCTTGGCTGTTCGATTCACTATTGGCTTTTGAAATCAATATTTTACAATATCACGATTATGTTGAATTTCCCTCGTCTAGAGTTAATGGTATTTAATGTGTTGACATCTATCGAGCCATACCTAAGTCCAAGCATAGCTACCAATGTAATCTATTGGATCCATTCAAGGATTTCATTCTAACAAGCGGGCATGTTGCTCTGTCTACGTGAATTAAAGATAACGATGCTATAAGTTGAACCAAACAACGAGCCGGTCTACATATTAAGACACAGAACAGATCTGATAAATAGATACTGCGCCATCTTACTTTCAGTCTCGGATTATGTTATAGAAATCTATCAAAAAATCAACCACACATTTCTAATCTATATATATAATTTACCGAAGCGAGTGTGTGCACATGACGCGGTGGTCGAGTGGCAGCGCACTGGACTGTCGTACCGATGGTCACAGGTTCGAATCCGTGTGAAGGCATGGGTTTGTTCCCGGGGCCTAGGGCGTCCCTGAGTCACCCCGCTCCGAATGGGTACCTAACTACATGTAGTTAGGCGGCTGGGTAATGCGTGGAACCCACAAAGCCGTGGCTTGTGAATGCTGCATCACTTGCCAACAGTTCATCTGTCATGGTCTGTGGACGCAACTATCTTCTGCATAGAAGGAGCGTCTGTATAGATAAGATAAGATAAGATGACGAATGACCCTCGCTGGGGTCAACTAATCACAGTTAACGGTTCACAAGCGCAGGAAGTGGAGGGGTGGGGCATGTCTTGAGACCAGCAATGATTTTTGCATCCAGTGTCGTTGTTCCTTCACAGAGTACATGTATTTCGTAGTGTATTGGTTATTACATCCGATTGACATGCGGAAGGGAAGATCTTAGGTTCAAGCCCCAGTGGCAACATTTAAAAAAAATAATTAAAAATTTTTTATGTTTATGTCCGTTCTTTTCCCCTTTTCTTAGTGAACATAAACACCGCTTGGCATGTATTTCACGGAAAATAGCTTCGTTCAATGTTATTATTGTTATACCAGTTCCTTCATCAGGTCTGTTTCTGTCAGTCGCATAATTATAGGTAAAGATCATAGACGAAGTTTTTGCTCTCCAACTTGGCAACATGGCTGTAATATTTGTTTCTCAACATTGGGATAACTTCGGCGACGTGCTCTCCGTTGTTCTCAGTGACGGAAATGTAGCCATACACTCCCCTCAACAATACGCCCAGTACATGCATACTTCAAGAGTATATGGTGGCGAGGCAGAAATTGTCGCCATGTCCCAAATACTTACCAAAAATGCTTCGGCGGTTCCCCCCCAACGTTCACTCGCGTTGTTCCCATTTGTTCGTGCTACTGTTTGTGTCCGTTCTCTCCCCCCCCTCTTTTCTTTGCACTACCTAGGAGTAAGTATGTGGCGTATGCTACGCGGCGTGTCGTATCTAGTACACCATAATTCTTTAATTTTGAAAGCTGGTATAAATACAATTAGTCCGATCTTTTTAAATTACGTTTTCTATTATATTGATGCTCATCCGAGGTACACACATAAACCAACAATCTAATTACCAAGCAATTCCATTACTATAACGCTGTTAAATAGAAGTAGTTGCCTTTGATACCGGCCTTCCCATACCTCCTTTCCGTGAACTTAAAAAAAATAACTCATGCCCTCCCACTCCACCCCCCCCCCGTTCCTATTCTCTTCTCTCCACTCAACTCCCCACAGCCAAATCTTCCTCAATCAAACAGCTTCTAACTTCATTGTCGCGTCATCTCCTAAATATTTTATTAGAGTGAGAAATCTACAACACGTGGGTTGGTTATTAACTCCCTTGGAGATACAGTTTATAGATAGGAAGGCCAAGCGCACTCACTGTGACAGGAAGGGATTGAACGCTGTCACAGGAAGTAGTTGAGTGCAATCACAGGAAGGGATTGAACGCTGTCATAGGAAGTAGTTGAGTGCAGTCACAGGAAGGGATTGAACGCTGTCATAGGAAGTAGTTGAGTGCAGTCACAGGAAGGGATTGAACTCTGTCACAGGAAGTAGTTGAGTGCAGTCACATGAAGGGATTGAACGCTGTCATAGGAAGTAGTTGAGTGCAGTCACAGGAAGGGATTGAACGCTGTCATAGGAAGTAGTTGAGTGCAGTCACAGGAAGGGATTGACCGCTTTCACAGGAAGTACAGTCAAACCTCTCATAACGAGTTTAATTCGATCCAGAGTCCTACTCGTTAAGCGAAACACTCGATATACGGGCGGAACAATTTTTCCCATACAAATCAATGTAGAATACGATAATCCGTTCCATGCTGAAAAAATTTCTAAATTTTCAAAAAATTGTATTATATTTTATTCAAATAAAATTACTTATGAATTGGTAAAGAGTAAAATAACTAGAATACACTTTAGCTTTGAAAAAAACGAAAACAAAATAGGAATGTATGACAAATAATTATTCCTTTTTAGTTAGAAAACTGTTCAAAGACACGTGTTTTTGCCGACACTTCAAAATTTGACAAAGTGTGTCGCAACCGTTTGGTAGACATTCTTGCACTCCATTTGAAGCATCCATCGACGTAATTGTACCTAAGAATAGTGCGATCGTTGCCGCTAGATTAGCCCCCTTGTTATCGCTTTTCTATGGTTTTCCGTTTCATTTCAACAGTTATTTATGATTGTCTTTTTTGTGTTTTTTTTTCCAAAGACAATTTAGCACAGGTTATTACACTTAGCCCATAAAATAATTACGAATAATGTCTGAATACAAAATTTGTAAAAATGGTTGATCACACACGAAAACAATACGCTAACAGACCGAGTGCTTAACACAGAATAATACATAGGGGCGGAAGTGCCGGCTCACAAATGAATTTCCAGGAAAAAGGAACTTCCCCTTTCTGCGCTACTTGTTTTGCGAATCTTCACTGGTTAAAGGAGCAACTTTTTCAATTTTTTTAGCTCGTTATGCGAAAATCTCGTTATGACGGGTGCTCGTTATGAGAGGTTTTGACAGTAGTTGA
Organism: Ampullaceana balthica; assembly: GCA_944989445.1. NCBI lineage: Eukaryota > Metazoa > Mollusca > Gastropoda > Lymnaeidae > Ampullaceana > Ampullaceana balthica. Next base: position 1,054,330 of record CALYLW010000130.1, on the reverse strand, counting down.
ACGCTATCACAGGAAAGGGTTGAACGCTGCCCTGGAAGTATTTGAACGCTGTCACATGAAGTAGATGAACGCTGTCACAGGAAAGGGTTGAACGCTGTCACAGGAAGGGTTGAAAGCTGTCTCAGGAAGGGTTGAACGCTGTCTCAGGAAGGGTTGAACGCTGTCTCAGGAAGGGTTGAACGCTGTCTCAGGAAGGGTTGAACGCTGTCTCAGGAAGGGTTGAACGCTGTCTCAGGAAGGGTTGAATGCTGTCTCAGGAAGTAGTTGAACGCTGTCACAGGAAGGGTTGAACGCTGTCTCAGGAAGGGTTGAACGCTGTCACAGGAAGGGTTGAATGCTGTCTCAGGAAGTAGTTGAACGCTGTCTCAGGAAGGGTTGAACGCTGTCTCAGGAAGGGTTGAACGCTGTTTCAGGAAGGGTTGAACGCTGTCTCAGGAAGTAGTTGAACGCTGTCTCAGGAAGGGTTGAACGCTGTCTCAGGAAGGGTTGAACGCTGTCTCAGGAAGGGTTGAACGCTGTCTCATGAAGTAGTTGAATGCTGTCTCAGGAAGGGTTGAACGCTGTCACAGGAAGGGTTGAACGCTGTCTCAGGAAGGGTTGAACGCTGTCACAGGAAGGGTTGAACGCTGTCTCAGGAAGGGTTAACGCTGTCACAGGAAGGGTTGAATGCTGTCACAGGAAGGGTTGAACGCTGTCTCAGGAAGTAGTTGAACGCTGTCACAGGAAGTAGTTGAACGCTGTCACAGGAAGTAGTTGAACGCTGTCTCAGGAAGGGTTGAACGCTGTCTCAGGAAGGGTTGAACGCTGTCTCAGGAAGGGTTGAACGCTGTCACAGGAAGTAGTTGAACGCTGTCACAGGAAGTAGTTGAACGCTGTCACAGGAAGTAGTTGAGCGCTGTCACAGGAAGTAGTTGAACGCTGTCTCAGGAAGGGTTGAACGCTGTCACAGGAAGTAGTTGAATGCTGTCACAGGAAGTAGTTGAACGCTGTCACAGGAAGTAGTTGAATGCTGTCACAGGAAGTAGTTGAACGCTGTCACAGGAAGTAGTTGAACGCTGTCTCAGGAAGGGTTGAACGCTGTCACAGGAAGTAGTTGAATGCTGTCACAGGAAGTAGTTGAACGCTGTCACAGGAAGTAGTTGAACGCTGTCACAGGAAGGGTTGAACGCTGTCACAGGAAGTAGTTGAATGCTGTCACTTTGCACTGTGCTTTTTTTAATCAATTGTTTACTTAGCCCCGTGGTAACATTATGATTGGCGCCACCAGTCTACCACGAGCACACATTGTGATTGGCGACACAAGTCTATTACTAACACACATTGTGATTGGCGACACCAGTCTACCACGAGCACACATTGTGATTGGCGCCACCAGTCTACCACGAGCACACATTGTGATAGGCGACACAAGTCTATTACTAACACACATTGTGATTGGCGACACCAGTCTACCACGAGCACACATTGTGATTGGCGCCACCAGTCTACCACGAGCACACATTGTGATTGGCGCCACCAGTCTACCACATGTATACGTTGTTATTGGCGCCCCCCCCCAGTCCACAACATAATCTCCCCGTACTTGTTGATGTGGCATTGAGCCATTGGTGTTCATTTAAAATGCAGCCAATAAAACTTGCTCCATGTATCGATTACACTTGCCATCAAAACTTTATTGCTGTTTCTGAGGTAATAATATCGCAGTAATCTACGGTGTATTTATTTATACTCTTATCGCGGACTGACTGGTCCATTCAGTTCATGACTCTTCCAACGCTCTATCAATAACCTATGCGCGTTTTGAAATATAATAAATTCAACGCTAGTGCGCTGCAATCAACCCAAATACAATTCCGGACATATATTGAACAAAGAGATGATTAAAAAAAAACAATAAAAAACCCATCAAAACCATTTTGTGGTTTGGTGCGTATTATCTTTATATTGGTCGGTTTATGTAATAGAAAAATTATTGATGTAACAAACGTGTGGTGAGTGGTGTAAGAAGGTGGAGGATTTCAATATTGATGGCCATGATTAGACAGTGAGGTGGTGTAACTAGGAAGCAAGTTTGTGGTAGCATCAAATAGACCGGATTGTGGCCATGACTAGACAGTGAGGTGGTGTAACTAGGAAGCAAGTTTGTGGTAGCATCAAATAGACCGGATTGTGGCCATGACTAGACAGTGAGGTGGTGTAACTAGGAAGCAAGTTTGTGGTAGCATCAAATAGACCGGATTGTGGCCATGACTAGACAGTGAGGTGGTGTAACTAGGAAGCAAGTTTGTGGTAGCATCAAATAGACCGGATTGTGGTCATGACTAGACAGTGAGGTGGTGTAACTAGGAAGCAAGTTTGTGGTAGCATCAAATAGACCGGATTGTGGCCATGACTAGACAGTGAGGTGGTGTAACTAGGAAGCAAGTTTGTGGTAGCATCAAATAGACTGTATTGTGGCCATGACTAGACAGTGAGGTGGTGTAACTAGGAAGCAAGTTTGTGGTAGCATCAAATAGACCGGATTGTGGCCATGACTAGACAGTGAGGTGGTGTAACTAGGAAGCAAGTTTGTGGTAGCATCAAATAGACCGGATTGTGGCCATGACTAGACAGTGAGGTGGTGTAACTAGGAAGCAAGTTTGTGGTAGCATCAAATAGACTGGATTGTGGTCATGACTAGACAGTGAGGTGGTGTAACTAGGTAGCAAGTTCGTGGTAGCATCAAATAGACTGGATTGTTGCCATGACTAGACAGTGAGGTGGTGTAACTAGGAAGCAAGTTTGTGGTAGCATCAAATAGACCGGATTGTGGCCATGACTAGACGGTGAGGTGGTGTAACTAGGAAGCAAGTTCGTGGTAGCATCAAATAGACCGGATTGTGGCCATGACTAGACAGTGAGGTGGTGTAACTAGGAAGCAAGTTCGTGGTAGCATCAAATAGACCGGATTGTTGCCATGACTAGACAGTGAGGTGGTGTAACTAGGAAGCAAGTTCGTGGTAGCATCAAATAGACTGGATTGTGGTCATGACTAGACAGTGAGGTGGTGTAACTAGGTAGCAAGTTCGTGGTAGCATCAAATAGACTGGATTGTGGTCATGACTAGACAGTGAGGTGGTGTAACTAGGTAGCAAGTTCGTGGTAGCATCAAATAGACTGGATTGTTGCCATGACTAGACAGTGAGGTGGTGTAACTAGGAAGCAAGTTTGTTGTAGCATCAAATAGACCGGATTGAATATTGTTCAAGTAAATAAATATTTCATGTATCGCCACCGCCATCGTTTTATGCATTATATCTAGCCGCCATTACTTTTTCCCCATGACCCAAGCTATCTTATCTTATCTTATCTTATCTATTACAGACGCCCCTTGTATACAGAAGGTTATTGCGCCCTACGCTTAGCTATTGTCCATGTCATGTCTATTCTTTGATTTTTATTAGAGTTTTAAATATTGATAGAGTGTTGGTTTTAATGGTTTCATCTGGAAACCCATTCCAGGTCCGAATTCCGGACAGGAAAAACAAAAATCTGTATGCGTTCATTCTTGCAAACAGAATAAGAAAATTGTTTTTTTTAATACAACATGTATTTTGAGTATTTGGATATTTGAGATTAGTTGAATGTTAAAAAATGTTTTATTTAGGGCTGGCTCTGAATAAATTTTTTTTGTTCGATTCTTCGATTGATTAATTTCGATTAACTATATTTTTTATAACGCATATATAGAGCCTGTTAAGTCGCGATTCATCATTTTTCGCGAAATCGGTTGATAGTCGCGTTAATTCCATAACTCCGAAATTTTGTTACTTAACACACCAAATTCGTTCTGAAATGAAAGAAATAAGAAAGAAAAACCTTTTTGTTTACGTACGCACGTCTAAATAAATAATAATAATACGAGGGAAAGTATTTTAGTAACAAAACATATAAATTATTATTAAATTGGAGAGAAAAAAATTTAATCGAATTTTAATCGATCAAATTAACTTTAATCGATTAAAGTTTTTTAACGATTAATCTATTAATTAATCGTTTATTTCCGCAGTTTAATTATTATGAATTTAGAAAAATATACGAAGACTCAGCTCTAGCCACAATCGGGAGTAAGGAAACTGTTATGTTGCGAAATTTCGATTTAATTTTTATAACCGGCACCGTTAACTGAAGGGAGATATTTTTGGTAGGCAAGGTGGGGGAGATGGTGGGGTGTGGCTGTGGCGGATTAAGGGGGGTGCTGATTGGGCTAAAGCTAGGGACCCCCAATGGTTTAATGAAGGGTCCCAAACTTATTATATTGTAAAACAAAGGTGGCTGGACCGGGCCCCAGGTGGAATTACATCCAGTGGCCCCGTGCAATCTGAATCCGCCTCTGGTGTGGGGTGGGAGGTCATCACCCTTGACCTTGACCGGGTGGAGACGTTGTCAGCAATAGCTTCCAGCATTAATATCAAAGGGTTTTCCTGCCACTTAAGCTCAAATATTGTGTTGAATTATAAGGTCCTGTTCTCATTTAGAAAAGAAAATCAGACCTGTAATTTTTGTTTAGAGCTAATCAGTGCTATACCACTATACGAATGATGATTCGTGTAGCCGCTCTGCTTGGACATCTAAATGTAACATGAAAGAAAACATGAATAAGATGAGCAACCAGAGTCCGAGTTGAGAATGGACATCTGAAAGGCAGGTCATTAATATTTCACGCCGTGGGGCACTTTATCACGTGACCTGGGAGTCTGACCTGTCAGCTACACTGTTAGACGTTAGCAATAGGGCTACGGTAGGGATGTGGATATAGTAGGGATGTGGATACAGTGGGGATGTGGATACAGTAGGGATGTGGATACATTAGGGATGTGGATACGGTAGGGATGTGGATACGGTAGGGATGTGGATACAGTAGGGATGGGGATACAGTAGGAATGTGGATACAGTAGGGATGTGGATACAGTAGGGATGTGGATACAGTAGGGATGTGGATACAGTAGGGATGTGGATATAGTAGGGATGTGGATACAGTAGGGATGTGGATACAGTAGGGATGTGGATACAGTAGGGATATGGATACAGTAGGGATATGGATACAGTAGGGATGTGGATACAGTAGGGATATGGATACAGTAGGGATGTGGATACAGTAGGGATGTGGATACTGTAGGGATGTGGATACAGTAGGGATGTGGATACAGTAGGGATATGGATACAGTAGGGATATGGATACAGTAGGGATGTGGATACAGTAGGGATGTGGATACAGTAGGGATATGGATACAGTAGGGATGTGGATACAGTAGGGATATGGATACAGTAGGGATATGGATACAGTAGGGATGTGGATACAGTAGGGATGTGGATACAGTGGGGATGTGGATACAGTAGGGATGTGGATACAGTAGGGATGTGGATACAGTAGGGATATGGATACAGTAGGGATGTGGATACGGTAGGGATATGGATACGGTAGGGATATGGATACGGTAGGGATATGGATACGGTAGGGATATGGATACGGTAGGGATATGGATACAGTAGGGATGTGGATACAGTAGGGATGTGGATACAGTGGGGATGTGGATACAGTAGGGATGGGGATACGGTAGGGATATGGATACGGTAGGGATATGGATACAGTAGGGATGTGGATACAGTAGGGATGTGGATACAGTAGGGATGTGGATACAGTAGGGATGTGGATACAGTAGGGATGTGGATACAGTAGGGATGTGGATACAGTAGGGATGTGGATACATTATGATGTAGATGCAGTAGACTTCTGTAGACCCTAAGATGCGGATACCGCTATCGAGTGAAGAGTGCAGTCAGTTGGATGACTTTCAGACTTTAGATAGGTTCTCAAACATTTGACTTGCTACGTGTAAGCCTCTCTGTCAGAGCACATCGCTATTTCTACACACCCAGCTACCTAGCACACCGTCATTTAGCCATCAACACATTCTGCCAGCACGCCAAGAGATGTTACCTACACAACAAATTCTTTTGGCAATTGTTGGACAATTTTTTGTTGTTGTTTCTTTGTGCAATGTTTCTCAAAAGCGAGAATTCTTGCAGTAAAAATTTTCGATGATGTTATTTTTAGACCAGTTGCCTAAACAAATACCAAACGTATACGTACGTTTACTTATACACCGGGTAGAAAACTATATTGTTAAACATACGATTTCAATATATGTACAGCGGCGTAGCGTGGGTATGTGCCGCCCGGGTCTGAACCAAGGTTTGTCGCCCCACTCCCCAGTAAAATGTGTCGACCCTCATAAAGAAAATATAATTTTAATCAGAAATTTATGATTACTCTAAACATTTTTAGGTTAGAAATCTTTAGAAAATTTTCAATTTCTGTAATACAATTGAAGTTTTCTGCTTTTCCTCATGGCACAATCTTTGATGTATCAATGTTGTCAGCCATGCCGTGCTCAATAGCCAAAATAACTATAGATAAGGCAATCTTGGTGTATTCATTATTGATGGTAGTTAATTGTTCATTATCTTAACTAAGAAGTTCCTCTCACAGATGTTATTGCTTATGACTTATGACAATTTTAAACAATGTTCGAAGAAAGGATATTATATTAGGCAGGGTAAATATTGATTATTATAAAAAGCTTTAATAAACGTGGAAAAATTAAGTTGGAGCAGCATATAAACAACGCAAGTTCAAAGAACTCTTTGATTAAAGTACCAATTTTACATTGAGTCTTTGAGTCTTTCTTGCATCCTATGTATATTTTCCATACATGAGAGTGAGAGGTATTGACACACGTTGGACCTCTGCAGAACACTGTATTTTAAACAGCTTTAAACTTATTCAAAATCATTTCACAAATGTTGAAGCAGATTCTCTTTTTGTGTCAATGAAATCTTTAAAAGATTCTAAAATGTCTATTTTCTGATTATCAACCTGAACTCGTGGCACATCTGAACTTGTTTCCTCAATAAGTGAAATGCTTGGGGAGGTATCGATTACAATAACATATATTTGGTCTCATGCACCTGAAAGATGATTTTTGGCAAATAGCGTCTCCTAAAACAGCAATGAGCTCATTTTGAATTTAAGCTGACAAGTTCTTTTTTGTTTTTTTACCAATTTTTTAACGCGAAATTCCCGAAGCACGGGATTGTACTTTGCTAGCGGATGTAGATTTCCAGAAAATTGCCTATATTTCCAATATTGTTTTTCTCTCAAGTGATCCGGAAAGCCAAATTCTAGTTTGGAAAGATTTAATGTCAAATATTCTAGCAAGAACTTCTTGCCACTTAGATTTCTTTTCTTTTAATTTGAAACAACGTAGTATTGTTCTTTTTTTAATAATCAATTCTCTTCTACTTCTACTCTATCCGATTTTTGATTCGTTCTATTTGCAAAAAACTTAAGACAGTTGTGCACATTTCTTTCTGGGTGGCTTCTTTTAGATTTATTTAGACCAGTTTTTGTTCCGTTAGATTAGCAATTGTGTTCATTATTTTTTGCTTGCCTTATATATATAAAAAAAAATTAAAATTAAAATAATGATGCGTTAGAATAATAAGCCATTTAAGTAAACAAACACATTTTTTCAAATAGTTAACTTACGTTAAAATCATTCTAGTGTACCTTGTCTCATCTCTATTTTGGTTTAAGGTCCGTGGCTGATTTGTAGAAGTTAATGTTAATATTTTGGACACTCTCGTCTCACAGCACCTATAGTGATTGCAAATGTTCACCTGATGTCCACCTGTACGCACTGGATTGTAATTATATCAATTAAATTCATGTAGGCCCATGTTGTTAAAATTTTATTGGTTGTTATTGGAATTCAACATATACAGCGATGTTCGCTTGTTTCAAGATGAGCGGCTGACAAACTTGAAACCACTATAGATACCAGCACATCAGTATCATGTTCTTAAATTACTTCTGCCCCTTGATTTTTCAGTTCAGTAGCATTAGTATCAGATGACTTTAGTTTCATTATGGAGTTTTACGTTTTGGCATCAGAAACGTTCACGTGTTTCAAAATAGTTCCTTCTTGGCTTTTATTAATGTTTACTCTGGCTGTTCTTATATTTTATAAAGCTTTATTTTAACGTTTTTCATTTTTAGAAGTTAATTAACAACGAGGAATTGGCCGCTCCTCCCCTACTACCCCCCTACTACCCCCAACCTTCCACACCTCCGCCCCCCAACTAAGTGCCACCAAGAGCATTCGATTGACTCATGATTGAAATTGATAGGGTACAGTTATTTTCGCTTCTTTTAATGGATCGGCTGTAGAATTTGAATAATTAATTAAGTTACCTGCAGATCAGTGTCAAAAGAGTTTATATCCAAAATGGAGTTTGAAGTTTTGGCAGTAGAAACGTTCACATATTTTATATTTTCTTTGATTATTTGGTTTTTCTTTTATTTTGATAGAAAGCTCCAATTTATTTTAAAATATTCATTTTGGACTTAGAAGCTAATTAATTAAGGAGAAATTTGCCGCTCCTAACAAAGTGCCGCCCGGGTCATTTGCCCCCCACGCCCCCTCGCTACGCCACTATATATATTATATTATATATATATATATATATATATATATATATATATATATATATATATATATATATATATATATATATATATATATATATATATAATGGATAGGGGTGTACCAGATTTCGGCTCTGCGAAAATCCGTCCATTTTTACTTCATAAATCCGGCTGGATGCTCTTATAACTTATCGGGTTTACAAAAACGCAAAATAACATATCAAGGAAATAACGGACGCTTGTACTTCATTGATAAGTTTTTGTTCACACAGAGTAAATATTTCTCCTTTAATCAGCATACTTTTTAGTCTCTGTGACCCACCCCTACCCCCGCCCCACCCCCCGCAAAAAATATTAAAAAATAAATTCTACCGGTAGTACATTTTATTTTGATCAATTCACTCTTCCTTGATATATCCGGAGTCCGGCCATTTTACAAATTTGAATCCGGCTCTGGCCGAATTTCGCTTCATAAATCCGTCCAAATCTGGCTCAGAACGGATTTCAAAAATTTGAATCCGGTACAGCCCTAATAGAACCTGAAAAAGATTACAATCTATTCTTGTTTATTACTTGTTAACCTGGTAAAAACTCAGTGTGACTTCCAACTACAGTTTCCGTCACGTAATCCCCCCCCCCACCCCAACCTTCAGTCTGTCCACTGTTCCCATGGCTCCCCACAACCACACCATTAACTACCTTGCTTCATCTTGTCATCACCCCTATCTCGAGCCATGGGCGTATCTCTGTCGTCCTTCCAACTGTACACGGGGGAAATCTAACAGGGCATCTTATATTATAACTTCAGAAACAGAAGACTCTCGAAATTCAAGTACCGGCCAGTAGAGATCCTTCACAAGACGTCGTTGTTCCCTAGATATGGCGATAGGGAACATCGTGTCGTTTTTCCTTAGATATGGTGATCGGGAACATGGTGCCGTTGTTCCTCAGATGTGGTGGTATGGAACATGGTGCCGTTGTCCCCTAAAAAAAAACGTTTGGCGGTCGCTTATGAGGTTTTACATATGCAGTTCACTCATTCTCTCACTTATAAATCTCTCTTTTGCCTTCTCAATTATAAATCTTTAACTTTTCTACCAAACACCCGCCCAACGTTTTTAGTCATATTAAATCACAGTACTTGAAGTTATAAGTTTTAAATTATTTTCTTCTTTTTAGTCCACTTATAAAAACGCGGTTTTTAAAAACCATTTTTTTTACTTTGATTTATTAAAATTTTTTATCTAGTTTATCAATGTTTTCTTTGGTGGATGGCTCCCATGCAGCCGATGCATAGTTAAATCTGATTTAACAGCAGTGTTAGAAAATATAGATCATCAGTTGCACTCCAACTAGGTTCCTGGATTTCGGAAAAGTCGCGAACTTGTCAAAATATTCTGGTGCCTATGTGTTCCGTTCTCTGAACAGTTTGTGAACTCCCGTAATTTCTAACCTAAGTCGAATTAAGATACATACAGTTTTGTTAAAATATAATATACTAGTGTATCACCCGTCAAAAATGACAGAAGTTTTCAAAATAAATATATCTCAGTTGAAATCTATTAATTTTGAATTTTGAAACAATACACATGAGAATAAAAAATAACGTAATACAGAACTTATTATTTTTATTTTATTCATTTATTTCCCTATTGGACAATTTGATGCGGACGTTCGAAAAGTTTTTTTTTGGTGCAGTAATTTGGTGCGCTGCTTTCTAAAATTAGTAGCGTCACGGACCGGACGGAAGGACGTGATGGACGGGACGGGACATACATTGCAAATTAATTATGTATGTTTATTTTTTGAAACTCGTTCTGTACTAATGTTAAAGCAATTAATAGTACAAAACAGCTTGTCCCCCGGAGATGCTCTTATAACTTATCGGGTTTACAAAAAACGCAAAATAACATATCAAGGAAATAACGGAAGCTTGTACTTCATTGATAAGTTTTTGTTCACACATAGTAAATACTTCTCCTTTAATCAGCATATCTTTAGTCTCTGTGACCCACCCCTACCCCCCGTCCACCGCAAAAAAAAATAATTAAAAAATAAATTCTACCGGTAATGTATTTTATTTTGATCAATTCACTCTTCCTTGAAACCACTCTGTGTGTTTGTTGGTTTGTTTGTCTGTGCGATGTTGGTTGATGTTTTAGATAATGAATCGATTCACTTTGCGTGTCAATTAATTTTCCCGCCAGGTGGCCATGCTAAAGTTTTATTAGGATTGCACGTCTGTCGGCTCTAACTAAGAAAAGTTTACGTAACTCAACAAGCCTTAGTTTAGCGCTACTTAACGTCAGCGATTTACAACGTTTGTGCTTCATGAAGTCAGCGCTGTACAACAACAATTGGTGGTGTTAACAGTCATCGTATTATACAGTTACCGTTCCTTAAAAAAATAATTTATTTTACAATCTTCTCTCTGTAATCTAAATTTTGCATCAGCTTCTTTCGAGCCGACACTTTCATCTTTTCTGAAATGGGCCCTCACAGATACGCGAGAACCCCTGATCCGAAATTCTGGCAAAACCGACAATGCCAAATCAGCGTAAAATTATCAGTGTGACCCACAAAGTGATGTGATGTATAAATACATCTTTCTACCATCTACCTCTAGCCCCGAAAATCAGTGTGACCCACAAAGTGATGTGATGTATAAATACATCTTTCTACCATCTACCTCTAGCCCCGTAAATCAGTGTGACCTTCAAAGTGATGTGATGTATCAGTGTGATCCACTAAGTGATGTGATGTATCAGTGTGACCCACAAAGTGATGTGATGTATAACTACATCTTTCTACCATCTACCTCTAGCCCCGTAAATCAGTGTGACACACAAAGTGATGTGATGTATAACTACATCTTTCTACCATCTACCTCTAGCCCCGTAAATCAGTGTGACCCACAAAGTGATGTGATGTATCAGTGTGACCCACTAAGTGATGTGATGTATCAGTGTGACCCACAAAGTGATGTGATGCATAACTACATCTTTCTACTATCTACCATTAGCCCCATAATTCCCCCGCCCCCCAAACACACACACTAATTTCAATGTGAACATCCTTTTTACCCTCCCCTTAGAGCGCGTTACCTCCCCTGAAGAATGAAGCTAATATCAAAGGTTCTCAATCATGGTAGCCTGTCCTCCGCTTCTGTTTGCCACGTGGAAAAGACAACTTTGAAACCAAAAAAATTATTTACCATTTTATTAGCCGTAGCTTTAATGGGGGTGAAGCTATTTTTTCACCGTTTTATTTAGTGTCGGCTTGTGTGTTTTTTTAATTGTTTCCTCTAGGCACTATGCTGTTAATTGTAGAAGAAGAAACTGCAACAACAGAGGCAAAACCGCGGCTCGCGAGCCGCTTGTGGCTCTACTTCGTTCACATTGCGGCTCGCGTACAAGTACAATTTTTGAAAGATATGTTACAAGGATTACTGGAAGATTTCCAAGCCAAGTTTAATGACCCATAGTGCGTCAGTTCTTCAGTAAAAAAATTTAGAATGGCTCTCACTTCAGGTCTGGCCACCAAAGAACTATTACAGGGGTCAGCAACCTTTTTGAGACGGAAGAGCCAAAAGTTACAATTTACAAAATGTCCCAGTTTTTAAAGAGCCACTAACATGAGTTTTTGAAAATAAAATAATATAATTACTCATATCTGCGCATGGAACTGAAGAGCCACATCTTGACATCGAAAGAGCCACATGCGGCTCGTGAGCCGCAGTTTTCCTACCCCTGAACTATAACAATCAATCTGCTGGGTCGACTGAAGCTATCAAATTGCTAGGAGATTTGGCGCTGCAAACAAACAAAATTGACTAACTGGAGAACCCCCGGGGCCTCACAGTTAATAAAGTACCACATGTTGCGTTCATTGGCCACCTCAACCACGCAATACAACTGCACATATTTTCACCTGGCGGGAACAGGTGAGATCAAACAAAAGCAATAATACTGCATCCAGGTATTTGATTACGACTAGGTCGGCATTTCTAAAACTTTTATTTCCAAGCCGCTCCGTATCTCGGATATATAGAAGAGTCTTGTTGTGTTAACCAAGTCGTGCATCTTACACAGACTAGTCGGCAACCTTTTGCTAACTGTGTTCCAACTTAAGGTTTCAAATTATTACGAGTGCCAACATCACGTATCATTTTATACAAGTCGAGGTCAATATACAGGAAACGTGAAGAGTCTGCGTGACATCTGAAATTGCTTGGCGTGCCAAGTGTGGCACGCGTGCCATAGATTGCCGACCCCTGAACTAGTCAGAAACTTTTACACGGAATACCGGGAGAATCCTCATTCATAGATGAGTGACCACCCCAGACTCCTCTTACTGCCATCTCAGACCTGTCTACCTGCCATCTCAGACCTGTCTACCTGCCACCTCAGACCTGTCTACCTGCCATCTCAGACCTGTCTACCTGCCACCTCAGACCTGTCTTGTCTACCTGCCACCTCAGACCTGTCTGTCTACCTGCCATCCCAAACCTGTCTACCTGTCACCTCAGACCTGTCTACCTGCCACCTTAGACCCCTCTACCTGCCACCTCAGACCTGTCTGTCTACCTGCCACTCAGACCTGTCTACCTGCCACCTCGGACCTGTCTACCTTCCACCTCAACCTGTCTACCTTCCACCTCAGACCTGTCTACCTTCCACCTCAGACCCATCTACCTTCCACCTCAGACCTGTCTACCTTCAACCTCAGACCTGCCTACCTGCCATCTCAGACCTGTCTACCTGCCACCTCAGACCTGTCTACCTGCCACCTCAGACCTGTCTACCTGCCATCTCAGATCTGTCTACCTGCCATCTCAGACCTGTCTACCTGCCACCTCAGACCTGTCTGTCTACCTGCCACCTCAGACCTGTCTGTCTACCTGCCATCTCAGACCTGTCTACCTGCCATCTCAGACCTGTCTACCTGCCACTTCAGACCTGTCTGTCTACCTGCCATCTCATATCTGTCTACCTGCCATCTCAGACCTGTCTACCTGCCACCTCAGACCTGTCTGTCTACCTGCCACCTCAGACCTGTCTACCTGCCACCTCAGACCTGTCTACCTGCCACCTCAGATCTGTCTACATGCCACCTCAGATCTGTCTACCTTCCACCTCAGACCTGTCTGTCTACCTGCCACCTCAGATCTGTCTGTCTACCTTCCACCTCAGGCCTGTCTGTCTACCTGCCACCTCAGATCTGTCTGTCTACCTGCCACCTCAGATATGTCTACCTTCCACCTCAGACCCCTCTTTCTGCCATCCCAAACCTCTCTCTCCGCCTGTAACCACAGGCTTTCGTTTTCCACCTGACATACAGTTTAATCTTATTTAATTCTCCAAACTACCTTGCAGTTTAATTGTCCATTTGGCCAACCAGGTGTGAACACGTGCCGGGCACCATCAGGGCGTCATTTGGGCACTGGTTGTATTGAGGTTAATGACGTTTACCTAACATGAGGAACAGCTTGGTCGATGAGGGCACACCCTCACATATGTTGAATGTTTACATTATCTTTGTTATATAAGAACTGTTTGTATGTTTGTGTACAATAACTGTTTGCATATGTGTGTACAAGAACTGTTTGTATACAATAACTGTTTGCATATGTGTGTACAAGAACTGTTTGCATATGTGTGTACACAAACTGTTTGTATGTGTGTGAACAAGAACTGTTTGCATGTGTGTACACAAACTGTATGTGTGTGTACAAGAACTGTTTGCATATGTGTGTACAAAAACTTTTTGTATGTGTGTGTACAAGACCTGTTTGTATATGTGTACAAGACCTGTTTGTATATGTGAACAAGAACTGTTTGTTTGTGTGCGTACAAGAACTGTTAGTATGTTGAAATTATCTTTGTTAAATAAAAACCGTTTGTATGCGTGTGCTCTATTCAAATGTTGTAATTATCTTTGTAATATAAGAACTATTTGTATGTATGTGTACAATAATTTTTTGTATGAATATGTACAAGAACTGTTTGTATTTATGTGTTCAAGAACTGTTTGTATGTATGTGCACAAGAACTGTTTGTATGTATGTGCACAAGAACTGTTTGTATGTATGTGTACAAGAACCGTTTGCAGATCTAAGCTCTATTCAAATTTTTATATTATATCTACATATTTTGTTTACAGCCTGTTACCTGCAAATTGTGGTGAGTGGTAATGAATATTGGAAGAATGGGTTGATAGGGAAGAGAGAGGGGGGGGGTAAGATGTGGTAGGAGTGGCGTAGGAAAATGGAGGGCTGACTAGTATGAACGATGTGGCCGTTTGTGGTCAGCCAGGAACAGTGGCGAACTAGCTGGGTTAAAAGCTCCCCCCCTCCCTTTTTCGCTACCCTTTTGATCAAAAGTTGTTCAGAGAAATAAAAAAAAATATACGCGTATCCGGTAGAGGACAAAAAAAAACTACATACGCTTTTGTCTGCAAGTTATTGAAGACAGGGGAAAGTATTGTTAACTCTCAGACAGTTTGGAATTTTCTGCGTTGTTTCCCTTAGTTTTTGAAAATATCCAATGTCTTGACTTGAGTTTGAGACTTTATGCATGTTCAGATTATCTCACACTTACCCACACTTAGTTTAGATATCACAAACACATACAAATACATAAACATACATACACATAAACATGCATACACATAAACATGCATACGCACGCACATAAACACAAAAACACACACACACCAACACACCTACACACACACCTACACACACCAACACACACATAACACCAACACACATACACACCAACACACACACACTTACACACCAACACACACACCAATACACACTTATCAACACACACCAACCTAAATATACCAACACACACACACCAACACGCACACACCAAGACCAACACACACACACACACACCAATACACACTTATCAACACACACTAACCCAAATATACCAACACACACATACACCAACACACACTCACACACATATGCATGTACATATTTGGTAACAATTAGACCATTAGACATGTGTAGATAATTTTAATTATATCATTAAATAACAAGTCCGCTGGCTATTTTCATTTTCTAAGAATAGATTGTTCACAGTCTGTTGTTAGGTTGGGTGACAATGTTATGTATGCAGGTCGCGTGACAATGTTATGTATGTATGTAGGTTAAGTGACAATATTATGTATGTAGGTCGAGTGACAATATTATGTATGTAGGTCGAGTGACAATATTATGTATGTAGGTCGAGTGACAATATTATGTATGTAGGTCGAGTGACAATCCATCCAATTCTCCCTTAGCTCCGTTCTTTTTGCCCTCAGCTACATCCAATTCTCTCATTTGCAAAACCCATACTGTACCTACCCCCTGTCCATCCCCACGTCCATTACTGGCCGCTATTGACCCGTGTGTTGTCCGTGTGTTGTCCGACTTCCTGGTCTGGCCACTGATCGGGGATAATTGACTTCTGGGGGCTTGTAGGGTGGTTTGTCTTTTATTGACATTTAAATGTCCCAATATACATTGTACTGAGCAAGGCAGGCGTGGCTATCAATGGTGTAGCTGTCTTATTTGTAACGGCTGACCCCCATCCACCCAATGTCTGGTCCCCATCCACCGAATATCTGGTCCTAATCCACCAAATGTCTGGTCCCCAGCCAACCAATGTCTGGTCGCCATCCACTCAATTTATGGTCCCCATCCACCAAATTTATGGTCCCCATCCACCAAATGTATGGTCCCCATCCACCAAATGTCTCGTCCCCATCTACCAAATGTCTTGTCCCCACCCACCAAATGTCTCGTCCCCATCTACCAAATGTCTTGTCCCCACCCACCAAATGTATGGTCCCCTTTCACCAAATGTCTGGTCCCCATCCACTAAATTTCTGGTCCCCATCCACCAATGTATTGACCCCATATCGGTATATGAATGTGTGCGTGTGTGATCGCGAACTGTTCTTTAATATCTAAAGTGATACACTGATTTTGTTCTTGGCAGGGATTCTGAGCCTGGCTGGCCATTCATTGCTAGTCAGTCGAATGTTAAGTGGATGGCCATTCATTGCTAGTCAGTTGAATATTAAGTGGCTGGGATTCTGAGCCTGGCTGGCCATTCATTGCTGGTCAGTTGAATGTTAAGTGGCTGGCCATTCAGTACTGGTCAGTTGAATATTAAGTGGCTGGGATTCTGAGCCTGGCTGGCCATTCATTGCTAGCCAGTTGAATGTTAAGTGGCTAGCCATTCATTATTGGTCAGTTGAATATTAAGTGGCTGGGATTCTGAGCCTGGCTGGCCATTCATTGCTGGTAGGTTGAATGTTAAGTGGATGGCCATTCATTGCCCGTCAGTTGAATGTTAAGTGGATGGCCATTCATTGCGGGTCAGTTGAATGTTAAGTGGATGGCCATTCATTGCTGGTCAGTTGAATGTTAAGTTGATGGCCATTCATTGCTGTTCAGTTGAATGTTAAGTGGATGGCCATTCATTGCTGGTCAGTTGAATGTTAAGTGGATGGCCATTCATTGCTGGTCAGTTGAATGTTAAGTTGATGACCATTCATTGCTGTTCAGTTGAATGTTAAGTGGATGGCCATTCATTGCTGGTCAGTTGAATGTTAAGTGGATGGCCATTCATTGCTGGTCAGTTGAATGTTAAGTTGATGGCCATTCATTGCTGTTCAGTTGAATGTTAAGTGAATGGCAATTCATTGCTGGTCAGTTGAATGCTCTGACATCATTAACTTATATATTGGAGTAGATTTCTCTTGTTAAAAGAGCCAAAGATGTAGAGACTGTACTTGGTGTTATTTCCATAAACTCCATTTAAATCATGTATGTGGAGACTCTCTGACATTCATTGATTTGTAGTGATTCACTGTAGCCTCTTCAAGTAGCTTGGTTACCGTGAATAATTAACGTTTACTTTAGACCTCAGCTTATATGCATAGGTTTGAAATGGACGTTCTTTTTAATTACTTCTGCATTAGTGCCTCCCTTAAGTTATTATTATTACGCGTTTAGAATACTTGTATTATTTATTGGTTCCTTTTCATCTCTGTCAAGTTATAATATCACTGTAATGTTATAGGTGTCGTGTTATAGATGTCATGTTTTGTCATTTTTGTCATGTTATTGTTATAGTATCACCTCATGAAAATAAATTCAAATCTTACTTAAATTAAGCAGACGCCCTATATAGTCTGGCAGGCATATCATGTTTTAGCCTAGGAACCGTTGGCCTCGTGGTCTGTACAAACATCGCAGACGTAAACAGTAATGTTTTGTGCAAATGTCTCCCTCTAAAAGCCCTCGCTCGAGTCTCGCTTCCACTATTGATGTAAGTGACACTAATTTGTCACGAGGCTGGGATAAATTTTCTTGGAAAGCGGCTCTGTCACTGGTCCCTCAGCGCTGGTGGGGTTACTGGTGGGGCTCGCCTCGTATGTCTTGTACTTGTCAAGTCTCTCTGGGCGTTAAAAGCAGACTTCAGCCTAGGGTCCGATCTGTCCAGCAGCAGGTATGGCTCCAGGTAATCCTACGGCACCCAAAGACGCCGCGGTAGTGGCACCGATAGTGGTGAGTAGCCGTTAAAAAATAACATTTATGGGATATACTGCGTAGAGGTTTAAGAATTAACACGATTGTAATATAGTGTTTAGAGGTTTAAGAATTAACACGATTGTAATATAGTGCGTAGAGGGTTAAGAATTAACACGATTGTAATGTAGTGCGTAGAGGGTTAATAATTAACACGATTGTAATGTAGTGCGTAGGAGTTTAATAATTAACACACTCCGCTATTGTTGAGTGGCTGTTAAAAAATGAAAAAAAGTCTTATGTTGGCGAACAACAGCTTACATCCAACAATAGAACCCGGCAGTTGGGATAAGCCATAAAACATGAGCACACCTCCTTAGTTGAGTGGAACACACCTCCTTAGTTGAGTTGAACACACCTCCTTAGTTGAGGAGCCGTTATGTTCTATCTTCAACGTCTCATTTTAGTTTAAAAAATGCCATGTGTGAACTTTTTTAACAAACCGTTTGGTCAATACAAAATATTTACAAATATATAATATAATTAATTGCGAGAATTCAATACACGAATCATTAACATGGGTAAGGCGTAATAACAGCATACGTTTATTAAGAAGGGTCTCTCATTAAGAAGGTGATACACATCGAACAAGCGTAAATTTTAGAGAGGATCTTGAAGAAAAATGGGATTAAAACAGCTTACACCAGGGTCATCAACTTACACCAGGGTCACTGACTTACACCAGGGTCACTGACTTACACCAGGGTCACTGACTTACACCAGGGTCACTGACTTACACCAGGGTCACTGACTTACACCAGGGTCACTGACTTACACCAGGGTCACTGACTTACACCAGGGTCACTGACTTACACCAGGGTCACTGACTAGTAAAATATTTATGAAAGGCAATCCTGTCGCTAGGTTCACAGGTTGGGATAATTGTTACGCGTCTCTTGCTGTAGTCCCATGTCCTTATCTTGATATCCTGCCAATGATAAGATCTTTGTATCCCAGTGATGAGACGTCTCTATTGTGCCAATGATAAGATCTTTGTACGCCAGCGATGAGATATCTCTATTGTGCCAATGATAAGATCTTTGTATGCCAGTGACAAGACGTCTCTATTGTGCCAATGATAAGATCTTTGTATGCCAGTGAAAAGACGTTTCTATTGTGCCAATGATAAGATCTTTGTATGCCAGTGACAAGACATCTCTATTGTGCCAATGATAAGATCTTTGTATCCCAATGATAATATATCGCTATTGTGCCAATGATAAGATCTCTGTATGCCAGTGAAAAGACATTTCTATCCTGCTAGTGTTCGATTGTTTGCCCGAGCAAGCGTGGAGCTATGTGTGTTGGTGATGCGTGGACTTATTTGATGTGCATGAATATATTCTGTGTGGACAACGTTGTCAAAAGACTTGTGACATTTAGCCTTTCACGACCCTTCGATATTTGAACTGAATAGTGAAGTCTCCTAACCCCCCCCCCACCCACCTCCAGGTTTCACTCAGACCTGTGACGCTATGACATCAGGCCAGTTGCCATGATAGAAATGTGCCCCAGGCGGATAGTTTTCTTATTGTCCTCCGTCAATGCCACCTACCCTTCAAACTAGTAAACTATCTTCCACCCACCTTCCATTTACCCTCAACCTACTTTCCATTAACCTTCAACCAACCAAACCAACCTTCAACCTACCTTCCACCAACCATGTACCTACCTTCCAACAAAATTTACCCTACCCTCAACCTATACCTTCCACCAACCTTCCACAAACCTTCAACCACTACCCTCAACCTAAACCTTCATCCAACCTTCAACCACTACCCTCAACCTAAATCTTCCACCTACCTTCAACGTACCTTCCAACAACCTTCCACCAACCTTCAACCACTACCTTCAACCTATACCTTCCTCCAACCTTCCAACTACCTTCCACCAACCTTCAACGTACCTTCCACCAACCATCTACCTACCTTCCACCATCCTCCCCCTCTCTCATATGAAAACCCATCTCTGTGTGTATGCAGAGTCCGATAGAAATGTCAAATTTGAAAGGTGAGAAGGACAGAACGCACCAGGGAGGATGTACAAAAGAGGTTTTCAGCCTTTCACTTGTCTGCAGGTGGATCTGGAAACTCTAACCTCGTCTGGAAGACCTTGATTAAATATGAAGGTCAGCTTACCTGCGAATGCGTCATTTTATTGTAGTTCCGGCTCCGTGTCAGTCAAGTGTTGGTTCCGTTGTTTGATTTCTAAGGATATTGTGTTTAAGCTTAGGTAGGAAGAAAACACCACGAAAGACATGTTACGGTGAGACAGACATGTTACGGTGATGACAGACATGTTACAGTGATGACAGACATGTTACAGTGATGACAGACATGTTATGGTGATGACAGACATGTTACAGTGATGACAGACATGTTACGGTGATGACAGACATGTTACAGCGATGACAGACATGTTACAGCGATGACAGACATGTTACAGTGATGACAGACATGTTACAGTGATGACAGACATGTTACAGCGATGACAGGCATGTTACAGCGATGACAGACATGTTACAGTGATGACAGACATGTTACGGCGATGACAGACATGTTACAGCGATGACAGACATGTTACAGTGATGACAGACATGTTACAGTGATGACATACATGTTACAGCGACGACAGACATGTTACAGCGATGACAGACATGTTACAGTGATGACAGACATGTTACGGTTTTTGACATGCATGTTACAGCGATGACAGACATGTTACAGCGATGACAGACATGTTACAGTGATGACAGACATGTTACAGTGATGACAGACATGTTACAGCGATGACAGGCATGTTACAGCGATGACAGACATGTTACAGTGATGACAGCCATGTTACAGTGATGACAGAAATGTTACAGTGATGACAGACATGTTACAGTGATGACAGACATGTGATGTTAAACTATGATGGACTAGCCGGGGTGTTATTAAAATGAGTGGTGACTCGCTTGTGGAGAGTGTTCGTGGTGTCATTATGATGAGACCATAAGAGTCGAGTGTTTAGACCATAAGAGTCGAGTGTTTAGACCATAAGAGTCGTGTTTTCAGACCATAAGAGTCGAGTGTTTAGACCATAAGAGTCGAGTGTTTAGACCATAAGAGTCGAGTGTTTAGACCATAAGAGTCGAGTGTTTAGACCATAAGAGTCGAGTGTTCAGACCATAAGAGTCGAGTGTTCAGACCATAAGAGTCGAGTGTTTAGACCATAAGAGTCGAGTGTTTAGACCATAAGAGTCGAGTGTTTAGACCATAAGAGTCGTGTTTTCAGACCATAAGAGTCGAGTGTTTAGACCATAAGAGTCGAGTGTTTAGACCATAAGAGTCGAGTGTTTAGACCATAAGAGTCGAGTGTTTAGACCATAAGAGTCGAGTGTTTAGACCATAAGAGTCGAGTGTTTAGACCATAAGAGTCGAGTGTTCAGACCACAAGAGTCGAGTGTTCAGACCATAAGAGTCGAGTGTTTAGACCATAAGAGTCGAGTGTTTAGACCATTAGAGTCGAGTGTTCAGACCATTAGAGTCGAGTGTTTAGACCATTAGAGTCGAGTGTTCAGACCATTAGAGTCGAGTGTTTAGACCATAAGAGTCGAGTGTTTAGACCATTAGAGTCGAGTGTTCAGACCATTAGAGTCGAGTGTTTAGACCATAAGAGTCGAGTGTTTAGACCATAAGAGTCGAGTGTTTAGACCATAAGAGTCGAGTGTTTAGACCATAAGAGTCGAGTGTTTAGACCATAAGAGTCGAGTGTTTAGACCATTAGAGTCGAGTGTTCAGACCATTAGAGTCGAGTGTTTAGACCATAAGAGTCGAGTGTTTAGACCATAAGAGTCGAGTGTTTAGACCATAAGAGTCGAGTGTTTAGACCATAAGAGTCGAGTGTTCAGACCATTAGAGTCGAGTGTTTAGACCAAGGAATTGTTCAAAATTCAATCAACACGAGTCAAGATATCTTAAGGGGAAACAACTGTGTGTCATGATACCACAAAATATTAGACGACAGATTGTGTGTGTTTAATTACAGTTGGCACGTCCCAAGCTATAGCCCACCCAGCACACCCGATCATGTTGGTTGGAGACCAGACAAGCCACGAAATATTTTACTATAATATTAGCATTTTGACGGTTTAACTATACGCGCATGGCATTCCGGGGACTTTAAATACAATTGTGTGGCTGCCCGTTCATTGAACCAATGATTTTAGCATTCAATTAATGTCGCCTGAAATTCGACGAAATTCTTTAATTACAATCGACAATCATTGCTTTACCTGTCTAGTTCATTACATTCTATACTCATTTATTGGTCTGTCAGGGTCATTACATTATATAATCATTCATTGACCTGTCAGGGTCGTTACATTATATAATCATTAATTGGAATGTCAGGCTCATTACATTCTAAAATCATTAATCGGATTGTCATTGTCATTACATTCTATAATCATTCATTGGCCTGTCAGGGTCGTTACATTCTATAATCATTCATTGGCCTGTCAGGGTCGTTACATTCTATAATCATTCATTGGCCTGTCAGGGTCGTTACATTCTATAATCATTCATTGGCCTGTCAGGGTCGTTACATTCTATAATCATTCATTGGCCTGTCAGGGTCGTTACATTCTATAATCATTCATTGGCCTGCCAGGATCATTAAAATCTATAATCATTCATTGACTCGACCAGTGTGTTTAACCTTGTGGTTAGATTGTTAAACTTGTTTTCTATCGCCCGACGGGTCGACTTGTTGGGACCGACCTAATTAAGACCTGCTGTTAGGGTTAGTAGTTTTATTAACGCCTTAGGATTATTTCCTAGACAGAGAACTCTAACATCCCCTAATTACCCCGTACTACAAGACTAACACTTTAACGACCATGCTCTCGTGTTCTCACTGTTGGTGTGGGGTCCTAACTACTAATGATGTGTAACCATCAGAGCCTCCAAGACATTTAACCAACCATCAAACCCACTAATGATGTGTAACCATCAGAGCCTACAAGACATTTAACCAACCATCAAACCCACTAATGATGTGTAACCATCAGAGCCTCCAAGACATTTAACCAACCATCAAACCCACTAATGATGTGTAACCATCAGAGCCTACAAGACATTTAACCAACCATCAAACCCACTAATGATGTGTAACCATCAGAGCCTCCAAGACATTTAACCAACCATCAAACCCACTAATGATGTGTAACCATCAGAGCCTCCAAGACATTTAACCAACCATCAAACCCACTAATGATGTGTAACCATCAGAGCCTCCAAGACATTTAACCAACCATCAAACCCACTAATGATGTGTAACCATCAGAGCCTCCAAGACATTTAACCAACCATCAAACCCACTAATGATATGTAACCATCAGAGCCTCCAAGACATTTAACCTACCACCAAACCCGTCTTTAGCATAACTCAGAAAAACCTTCTTGCCATGTAACCAGAAAACATTTCTTGCCATTTAACCAGAAAAATTTTCTTTCCATTTAACCAATAAAATTATCTTACTATTTAACATGCTAATTGCTTTTTAACCAGCAAATCCTTCTTCCTCATTAATCAATAAAACTTGTAACTTGAAACTCGCAAAGGTAACGTGTAATTATCCAGTTAAAAAAACAACAAACAACCAGGCCGCTAATTAAAAATCAACATCGCAGAAACCCTATGCTGCTAATTGATTGAGAAAATTATTGGTGTTGAATTATCACGTGACCCAGCAGTGTTGAGGTCTAGTCCCAAATGTTGGATAGAAGATCTGTTCTAGTCAAATAACAACACTGATGTTTCCTGGTGTGGTGTGTGAGCCACTTGCTTGGAATGCCAATCAATGTGGAAGGCTCTGAGTGTGTTATCAAGATGTTATTATTCCCTGCAAATTTCTAGATTTTTATATTTCATAATCCAAGCTGGTGACGTATTCAACTCGTCTTGTGACGTATTCAACTCGTCTTGTGACGTATTTAGCTTGACTTGTGACGTATTCAGCAAAAAAACGTGTGTGACTTGCACCAATTGACTGTGTGCTGACATAAAACTTGACACCTGCACAACATATAGTTTAAAAACTCACCGGTTTGTGCTGGACAAGATATGTTTCTGACCCTCATCTTTATTTCCCATCGCCCATCCGACTGTGCTGGGAAGGAACACTGCGGTTCTGATTCTGATGCTCGACTTGATTTTGTGGGAATACGCGTGTGAAACCCAAGCCGCGGAGGCCATTTCTTGTTGATATCTGAACATTGAACCTTGACCCCCTGAGTGCCCGGATAACGCCCGATAGTGGAGGGGAATGACGTCACGGCAAGTGTCCAAGACATCAACCAAGGCAGCAGACGAGGAAGCCGTAATGTTGTTTTGATAACTCTGTTAATGAATTCATTGTCTGTATGTGTGGTTGATAGGGAAATGGATGTAAGGAGTAGGGAGTGGTGTCTGAGGGGGGATCCTTATCACCTTAAGACCTTATTACCCTAAGACCTTATCACCTTAAGACCTTATTACCCTAAGACCTTATTACCTTAAGACCTTATTACCCTAAGACCTTATCACCTTAAGACCTTATTACCCTAAGACCTTATCACCTTAAGACCCTATTACCCTAAGACCTAATCACCTTAAGACCTTAATACCCTAAGACCTTATCACCTTAAGACCTTATTACCCTAAGACCTAATCACCTTAAGACCTTATTACCCTAAGACCTAATCACCTTAAGACCTTATTACCCTATGACCTAATCACCTTAAGACCTTATTACCCTAAGACCTTATTACCCTAAGACCTTATCACCTTAAGACCTTATCACCCTAAGACCTTATCACCTTAAGACCTTATTACCCTAAGACCTTATCACCTTAAGACCTTATTACCCTAAGACCTTATTACCCTAAGACCTTATCACCTTAAGACCTTATCACCCTAAGACCTTATCACCTTAAGACCTTATCACCTTAAGACCTTATCACCCCAAGACCTAATCACCTTAAGACCTTATCACCTTAAGACCTTATCACCTTAAGACCTTATCACCTTAAGACCTTATCACCCTAAGACCTTATTACCCTAAGACCTTATCACCTTAAGACCTTATCACCTTAAGACTTTTATCACCTTAAGACCTTATTACCCTAAGACCTTATTACCCTAAGACCTTATCACCTTAAGACCTTATTACCCTAAGACCTTATCACCTTAAGACCTTATCACCTTAAGACCTTATCACCTTAAGACCTTATTACCCTAAGACCTTATTACCCTAAGACCTTATCACCTTAAGACCTTATTACCTTAAGACCGTATCACCCTAAGACCTTATTACCTTAAGACCTTATCACCCTAAGACCTTATCACCTTAAGACCTTATTACCAAAAGACCTAATCACCTTAAGACCTTATCACCCTAAGACCTTATTACCCTAAGACCTTATTACCTTAAGACCTTATTACCATAAGACCTTATCACCTTAAGACCTATCACCTTAAGACCTTATTACCCTAAGACCGTATCACCTTAAGACCTATTACCTTAAGACCTTATCACCTTAAGACCTTATCACCTTAAGACCTATTACCTTAAGACCTTATCACCTTAAGACCTTATTACCCTAAGACCTTATCACCTTAAGACCTTATCACCTTAAGACCTATTACCTTAAGTCCTTATCACCTTAAGACCTTATTACCCTAAGACCTTATCACCTTAAGACCTTATCACCCTAAGACCTTATTACCCTAAGACCTTATCACCTTAAGACCTTATTACACTAAGACCTTATCACCTTAAGACCTTATCACCCTAAGACCTTATTACCCTAAGACCTTATCACCTTAAGACCTTATCACCCTAATACCTTATTACCCTAAGACCTTATCACCTTAAGACCTTATCACCCTAAGACCTTATTACCCTAAGACCTTATCACCTTAAGACCTTATCACCTTAAGACCTTATTACCCTAAGACCTTATTACCCTAAGACCTTATTACCCTAAGACCTAATCACCTTAAGACCTTATCACCCTAAGACCTTATTACCCTAAGACCTTATTACCCTAAGACCTTATTACCCTAAGACCTTATCACCTTAAGACCTTATCACCTTAAGACCTTATCACCTTAAGACCTTATCACCTTAAGACCTTATCACCCTAAGACCTTATTACCCTAAGACCTTATTACCCTAAGACCTTATTACCCTAAGACCTAATC
This sequence comes from Ampullaceana balthica, assembly GCA_944989445.1. Classification (NCBI taxonomy): domain Eukaryota; kingdom Metazoa; phylum Mollusca; class Gastropoda; family Lymnaeidae; genus Ampullaceana; species Ampullaceana balthica. The sequence continues at coordinate 1,027,973 of CALYLW010000130.1, read as the reverse complement.
ACCTTAAGACCTTATCACCCTAAGACCTTATTACCCTAAGACCTTATTACCCTAAGACCTTATCACCTTAAGACCTTATCACCCTAAGACCTTATTACCCTAAGACCTTATTACCCTAAGACCTAATCACCTTAAGACCTTATTACCCTAAGACCTTATCACCTTAAGACCTTATCACCTTAAGACCTTATTACCCTAAGACCTTATCACCTTAAGACCTTATCACCCTAAGACCTTATTACCCTAAGACCTTATTACCCTAAGACCTTATTACCCTAAGACCTAATCACCTTAAGACCTTATTACCTTAAGACCTTATTACCCTAAGACCGTATTACCTTAAGACCTTATCACCTTAAGACCTAATCACCTTAAGACCTAATCACCTTAAGACCTTATCACCCTTAGACCTAATCACCTTGAGACCTTATTACCATAAGACCTTACCACCCTAAGACCGTATTACCTTAAGACCTTATCACCTTAAGACCTTATCACCCTTAGACCTAATCACCTTGAGACCTTATTACCATAAGACTATATCAACGTAATGTCCATATCACCTTTTTCTATTTCCTTTAAGGCAATAACATCCTTATGTCCGTATTTGACGTACATTTTAGTCCCTGTTATCTTTAATTTTTCTACTACCTAAAGTCAGGCCACCATAAAGTCCCTATTTCCCTAAAACCTTAAATCGCACTATATTCCATAATTTCCGCTAGCCCCAATCATTGCCTGTAATGTAAGTACACTTAAGTATATAATACCCCCGGTAATCCCCTATTTTAGCGCATTTTATATTTCAGGTCTTCAAAAAACATTTTTTTTAACTTACCTCATTAATTATAATTATTATGACATCTATTTTAAAATTAAAACATTATTTTTTTGTTGAAATAAAATTACTATTTTACGATTTGTACGAAATAAAAATGTGTATATTTCACTATATTCTGTGACTAACGGCGCCATTGGTGTTGTTGGAAGTCTGCCTTTAAAAACCTTTCTCTAAGTTAAAAACCTCTTTAAACTCAACAAAACACACGAAAAACTATTGTAGGGCATTAAATACTTTTTTTTATATATCTGACTAGCAGTTAGCAGACCCGACGTGCGTTGCAACAATCTCAGTAAAAAGGAATACAAATAGATTTTAAAAAAAAAGAAATTACATAAAGGTTCACCGGGCCCATCAGTTAATATGACGTTCGGAAATCTGTTTATTTCAATCAATTTGATAACAGATATATTTATCTATATTTCTCAATATCATGTAACATTGAATGGGGAATACAATATTAAAATTTTTGTAAAAACACATTTAGGACTCAAGCCCCGAGGAAATAAACATTTGGGGTTCAGTGCCCCATAGTAATTTAGTTACGTTTTTATAAACCGAGTTTAGTCAAAATACAAATACAGTTATTTTCTCATTATCTAACACTTAAGCTAATTTTTATATAGCTAATATAAGGAAAACATTAAATTAATGGGCCCCGGGCCCTTTCGGTTCAATATGTACATTTTGAAAACCTGTTCATTTAAATTCATTTTCATCATGGATATATTTCTCAAAATCGTTAAAAACTGAGTGGGAAATAATATCTTAGAGTATACAAAAAAAAAGAAGACATTTGGGGCCCCTGGCGAATTCGATGTAAGATATACATTTCAACATGCTGTTCAATTTAATTCAGTTTCATCATGGATATAATTCTCAAGATCGTTAAAATAGAATGGCAAGTAATATATCAAACATATTTGAAAAAAAAGAAATTTGGGGCCCCCAGCCCCGAACAATTGGACATTAAAAGTGCAGTGCCATTTTGTATTTTAAAATGGGCTACCAAGTTTTTATGTACAAAGTTTGGTTAAGATCCATTCATTTACTCAGAAGCCATTTCATAAACTTATATTTTTATATAGCTCCTTTAAGCAAAAAACGACATTAAGGGCCCCAGGGCACAATTATTGCAAGATGTCAAGTTCAAAACATCTGTTTATTTCAATCAATTTCATAGTGGATATATTTATCTTTATTTATCAAGATCTTTAATACATGAATGTGGAATAAAATCTTAAACGTTTATGAAAAAATACTTTTTGGGCCCCCAGACCCGAAGAAATGGACATTTTGATATTAGTGCCATATAGTATTTCAATATTGACTACCAAGTTTTTATATACAAAGTTTGGTTAAGATCCATCAATTCACCTAATAGCTAACGTTTAAAATAATTTTCATATAGCTCATATAAGAAAAAAAATCATATTATGGGCCCCCGGTGCCCCATGAGTGTTACATTTTGCAAAACATTTGCCAGTGACCATCCCAGGAGCGTACTCAAAAGTCTCCGAAAGTTCCATGGCGATAGGATGAATGGTTTAGTCAGCTATAAAGGACATACATGCATACTTTGATTTTTTAAATCCTTTATATTAACTCGTGGTGTCTGGTTGAACCCTTGATTGCTTGTTGGTCGCCAAAACTTTGGATCGATTTTTAACCCACTTCCTCGTAAGCTAGCGAGCTGAAATTTAGCAGGCAGTTTTTTAATAAAAACTACGTATCAAAATTTCAGATCGATCGCATGTACTGTAATTAAATTATTGAATTTTTAGATTATTTTATTTATTCCTCTGTAACATGTTATTTTTTTAGATAGAGTGTCGCGTTGCGTATTATATTGATAGCCTTTCTGTCGCGCAATAAGGTGCGTATTTTATTGACAACGCTTTTATAAACATATTCCTGATCGATGCGCATTATGTTAAACATGTTTTACGACACAACTGGAATTTTGTATTTTTGGATGGTCTTGCGCTGCGTATTATAATGAACATTCTTTTAGTTACGTCTCGTACATAAAGGATTTATAGTGAAAAACTTGTTTTTTTACTGTTTTTTAAAAATTATCATATATATATTTACGCTCAATTATGTAGCCTAACGCTAAGGGACATCACTCGGCTTTTTTAAAAATTTTGTGTTGTGAGCAGTGCTGATTAACTCAAATAGTTATTTTTTGGTGCAGTAATTTGGTGCGCTGTTTTCTAAAATTAGTTTAAAAAATCGTGTGGTGATTAGCACTGTAAAAATTATTATATAAATACTTTGTTTAATTTTCAGGAATATTTCGTATTTATCATACAAGGATAAGTTACTTGGACTTTTGACATAAAAAATAAAATAGAAATAAAAAAACTATTATACTTTGTGTACATTTCAGAAATTTTAATATTACGTATTTATCATACAAGGACAAGTTAGTTGGGCTTTTGAAAAAGGTGGGCGCCGTAGGCGCCCATAAAAAGGGGGCGCCGCAGGCGCCACGGCGCCGCAGCACAAACTAGTATATATAGATTTAAGTGTTTAAATTAGTAAAAGTACGTTATTTTATTTATTTTGTTCTAAAAATTTAAAATGCGCTTAAATAAGGGATTACCCTACCCCCTCCCCTATTTTCCCCCCTCATAGACTATTGACTGCGAGCCGTAGTATTTCCCCTTCTACTCTCTATCCCGTATTATCTTTCCATTTAACCATTAAATACTTTACTACATCCAAGCTCCTCTCAAACGTTTGAATAGCTCGCAAATTCAATGAAAACATAAGCCCCGGGCCTCATTTATCTTCCTCTTATTTATCCTCTCTCTCCATTGGTTATTGTTCCCGATAAAAGGTAGAACAATAGTTGTTGCCATTATCCCCCATGATCTTCTGGAATCTCCTCTCTTAGAGTTCATGTTAATTCGGCGGATCCAGTCGAGGGAGAAAAGCGTTGTCATGGTAACCCCACAGTGAACCCGTGCACTCCGAAGCACTAGAATTGTAAATCTTTTATTTCAAGGGCTTATTCTCGTTAGGTCGCATTTGTGCTAAGGGCCGTTCTACACAGGGTCGCCTTAAGTTGGAAGATTACAGGAACAATTGAGACTGCTGGGAATCATTCCATTGTCTGCAGGATGGAAAAATTAAGTAATTTTAAAATAATGTTTTGATTAAATTTGTTTTTTTGTTTTGTTTTGTTCGCTGAGTTCCGTGTGTAATATACCACTGTTGTGTGCGTGAGTTCCATTAGGGGTGAGGTTATATTTGGTTTAATTAATAGCTACTTTATGCTAAAGCTAAAGGCTGAGTTTGAATAACGAAAAAAAAATATGTTGTTTACTCTCTTACTCCCCACTCCTGCGTCATGCAATGAACAACAGTCGGTGGTTGATTTTTGAAACGTCTTGATGTCCTTTAGACTCATAGTCATCAATTTTATTTCTAATGCTTCAATTATCAAAGCCAACATCAACATAACATGTTAGCGCCAGATTTCTTTGCTGGGGTCCAGTGTTCTGTGGGTTTATTGCTCTATCATGTCCCATTGTTCGGTGGCTGGGGTCTGTCCTATTGTTCGGTGGCTGAGGTCTGTCCTATTGTTCGGTGGCTGAGGTCTGTACTATTGTTCAGTGGCTGAGGTCTGTCCTATTGTTCGTTGGCTGTTTACGCCTGACTGTAAGATGGTACAAAGACCCATCACCTAGCAACGCTTCTACATAGTCATCTGTTTGGAGATTAGGTTTACTAGGGCTTTACCGGATTCAAGTTTTACTTTTAGGCTGTTGTTTCCGGATGTTGCGATGTTAAACTTTTTGAACATTAGGCAGTAGTGCCCGGATGTAACAATGCTAATCTTTTGTTTTTACCTTGAGACAGAATTTCCCAAAAGTTGCCACCAATGTTCCATTAACTTGCGCAAATTTTGTAAAATATTGCGCACACACACAAACAAAGTGGATGTTGTGCAACTTTGCACACGAGTTGTTTTTTTTTAAAACTTTGCACACGGAACAACGGACCTTAGAGGGAACATTGAATACAATGTTAAACATTTTTTTGAATATTATACAGCAATTCCCGAATGTTCCAATGCTAAACTTTGGCTCGTCTGCCTAAACACGCCCCGGCGTCAGACCTTGCGCGTGCGCTCACACAAGGAAGTCATTAATATTTGAAGACCCACAAGTGTTTTGATGCGTGAACTTCTAAGCGATGGTTACAAGTCGGTGTTGTAAGACTGCTGAAAAGGTGTTATGACAAAATGAGGCTATGAAAAAGATGCACATTTGTGAAGGTGATCCTCACAGCTATTGAAGTGTGCACACGTTATTTCATGTGGCTGAAACTTCCTGATAGTCTTATAAGAAAAAGAAGGTTGTATGAATTCTCCATCTGTGATTTTTTACCCTGCTTTTATGCGTTGATTATATGTTGTGGGCATGTAATCACGAAGTCTTCTGTATCTACGTAACTAATTGCTTAATGATTACTGTAGTGTGTACGACTTGTCTTTGTGTAATCTCATTTATTAACATACGAGTATGATGAATGCACTCATGGAAAGACTTAGATTTTTTGTTTATTGTTAATGATCAACAAGAAGAAAGAAAGAAAAAGGCAGGGTGGGGGGTGGGGTCTTTAAAAAAAAACTTGAGAGTGGTTGGTGTCGGGAATGTCAGAGGCTGTAAGATGGTACAAAGACTCATCACCTAGCAACGCTTCTACATAGTCATCTGTTTGGAGAGTAGCTCGTGATGAAATTTAGAATCAGAGTCAGATCCAGGGTGGAACAGAGGCGAGGGGGGACACCACGTGTTGGTCGTCGATTGGCTGGCAGCCCAGCCATCTACTAAAAAAAATATTAGGGCTGTCTCTGGATGTGGTTGTTGTAGTTGTATTCAATCCTGGAAGCAAAGGTGTTTCATCCTCCTGGGTCCTGGATACGACTCTGATTCTCGGTGTGGGGACGGGGTCTTTTTCTGTCGTAACATCCGTTATCTCCTCCAGTTTAGTTGGACCAGATGGAACAAAGCTGAGTGCAATGTTCAGATGCACACATAGATCCATTACTTTATAGACAACTTATTGAAGGCGAACTAGATCCAATACAATAGAGATGTCTTATTGAGTGAATACTAGAACCAATACAATAGACTCGTCTTAGTGAGTGAATACTAGAACCAATACAATAGAGAAGTCTTATTGAGTGTATACTAGAACCAATACAATAGACACGTCTTATTGAGTGAATACTAGAACCAATACAATAGACACGTCTTATTGAGTGAATACTAGAACCAATACAATAGACACGTCTTATTGAGTGAATACTAGAACCAATACAATAGACACGTCTTATTGAGTGAATACTAGAACCAATACAATAGAGAAGTCTTATTGAGTGAATACTAGAACCAATACAATAGACACGTCTTATTGAGTGAATACTAGAACCAATACAATAGAGAAGTCTTATTGAGTGAATACTAGAACCAATACAATAGAGAAGTCTTATTGAGTGAATACTAGAACCAATACAATAGACACGTCTTATTGAGTGAATTCTAGAACCAATACAATAGAGAAGTCTTATTGAGTGAATACTAGAACCAATACAATAGACACGTCTTATTGAGTGAATACTAGAACCAATACAATAGAGAAGTCTTATTGAGTGAATACTAGAACCAATACAATAGACACGTCTTATTGAGTGAATACTAGAACCAATACAATAGAGAAGTCTTATTGAGTGAATACTAGAACCAATACAATAGAGAAGTCTTATTGAGTGAATACTAGAACCAATACAATAGACACGTCTTATTGAGTGAATACTAGAACCAATACAATAGAGAAGTCTTATTGAGTGAATACTAGAACCAATACAATAGACACGTCTTATTGAGTGAATACTAGAACCAATACAATAGACACGTCTTATTGAGTGAATACTAGAACCAATACAATAGACACGTCTTATTGAGTGAATACTAGAACCAATACAATAGAGAAGTCTTATTGAGTGAATACTAGAACCAATACAATAGAGAAGTCTTATTGAGTGAATACTAGAACCAATACAATAGACACGTCTTATTGAGTGAATACTAGAACCAATACAATAGAGAAGTCTTATTGAGTGAATACTAGAACCAATACAATAGACACGTCTTATTGAGTGAATACTAGAACCAATACAATAGAGAAGTCTTATTGAGTGAATACTAGAGCCAATACAATAGAGAAGTCTTATTGAGTGAATACTAGAACCAATACAATAGAGAAGTCTTATTGAGTGAATACTAGAACCAATACAATAGAGAAGTCTTATTGAGTGAATACTAGAGCCAATACAATAGACACGTCTTATTGAGTGAATACTAGAACCAATACAATAGAGAAGTCTTATTGAGTGAATACTAGAACCAATACAATAGAGAAGTCTTATTGAGTGAATACTAGAACCAATACAATAGACACGTCTTATTGAGTGAATACTAGAACCAATACAATAGAGAAGTCTTATTGAGTGAATACTAGAACCAATACAATAGATAAGTCTTATTGAGTGAATACTAGAACCAATACAATAGAGAAGTCTTATTGAGTGAATACTAGAACCAATACAATAGAGAAGTCTTATTGAGTGAATACTAGAACCAATACAATAGAGAAGTCTTATTGAGTGAATACTAGAACCAATACAATAGAGAAGTCTTATTGAGTGAATACTAGAACCAATACAATAGAGAAGTCTTATTGAGTGAATACTAGAACCAATACAATAGAGAAGTCTTATTGAGTGAATACTAGAACCAATACAATAGAGAAGTCTTATTGAGTGAATACTAGAACCAATACAATAGACACGTCTTATTGAGTGAATACTAGAACCAATACAATAGACACGTCTTATTGAGTGAATACTAGAACCAATACAATAGACACGTCTTATTGAGTGAATACTAGAACCAATACAATAGAGAAGTCTTATTGAGTGAATACTAGAACCAATACAATAGAGAAGTCTTATTGAGTGAATACTAGAACCAATACAATAGAGAAGTCTTATTGAGTGAATACTAGAACCAATACAATAGAGAAGTCTTATTGAGTGAATACTAGAGCCAATACAATAGAGAAGTCTTATTGAGTGAATACTAGAACCAATACAATAGAGAAGTCTTATTGAGTGAATACTAGAACCAATACAATAGAGAAGTCTTATTGAGTGAATACTAGAGCCAATACAATAGACACGTCTTATTGAGTGAATACTAGAACCAATACAATAGAGAAGTCTTATTGAGTGAATACTAGAACCAATACAATAGAGAAGTCTTATTGAGTGAATACTAGAACCAATACAATAGACACGTCTTATTGAGTGAATACTAGAACCAATACAATAGAGAAGTCTTATTGAGTGAATACTAGAACCAATACAATAGATAAGTCTTATTGAGTGAATACTAGAACCAATACAATAGAGAAGTCTTATTGAGTGAATACTATAGAACCAATACAATAGAGAAGTCTTATTGAGTGAATACTAGAACCAATACAATAGAGAAGTCTTATTGAGTGAATACTAGAACCAATACAATAGAGAAGTCTTATTGAGTGAATACTAGAACCAATACAATAGAGAAGTCTTATTGAGTGAATACTAGAACCAATACAATAGACACGTCTTATTGAGTGAATACTAGAACCAATACAATAGAGAAGTCTTATTGAGTGAATACTAGAACCAATACAATAGACACGTCTTATTGAGTGAATACTAGAACCAATACAATAGACACGTCTTATTGAGTGAATACTAGAACCAATACAATAGAGAAGTCTTATTGAGTGAATACTAGAACCAATACAATAGACACGTCTTATTGAGTGAATACTAGAACCAATACAATAGAGAAGTCTTATTGAGTGAATACTAGAACCAATACAATAGAGAAGTCTTATTGAGTGAATACTAGAACCAATACAATAGAGAAGTCTTATTAAGTGAATACTAGAACCAATACAATAGAGAAGTCTTATTGAGTGAATACTAGAACCAATACAAGAGACACGTCTTATTGAGTGAATACTAGAACCAATACAATAGAGAAGTCTTATTGAGTGAATACTAGAACCAATACAATAGAGAAGTCTTATTAAGTGAATACTAGAACCAATACAATAGAGAAGTCTTATTGAGTGAATACTAGAACCAATACAATAGAGAAGTCTTATTAAGTGAATACTAGAACCAATACAATAGAGAAGTCTTATTGAGTGAATACTAGAACCAATACAATAGACACGTCTTATTGAGTGAATACTAGAACCAATACAATAGACACGTCTTATTGAGTGAATACTAGAACCAATACAATAGAGAAGTCTTATTGAGTGAATACTAGAACCAATACAATAGACACGTCTTATTGAGTGAATACTAGAACCAATACAATAGAGAAGTCTTATTGAGTGAATACTAGAACCAATACAATAGAGAAGTTTTATTGAGTGAATACTAGAACCAATACAATAGACACGTCTTATTGAGTGAATACTAGAACCAATACAATAGAGAAGTCTTATTGAGTGAATACTAGAACCAATACAATAGAGAAGTTTTATTGAGTGAATACTAGAACCAATACAATAGACACGTCTTATTGAGTGAATACTAGAACCAATACAATAGACACGTCTTACTGAGTGAATACTAGAACCAATACAATAGACACGTCTTATTGAGTGAATACTAGAACCAATACAATAGAGAAGTTTTATTGAGTGAATACTAGAACCAATACAATAGACACGTCTTATTGAGTGAATACTAGAACCAATACAATAGAGAAGTTTTATTGAGTGAATACTAGAACCAATACAATAGACACGTCTTATTGAGTGAATACTAGAACCAATACAATAGACACGTCTTAATGAGTGTATACTAGAACCAATACAATAGACACGTCTTATTGAGTGAATACTAGAACCAATACAATAGAGAAGTTTTATTGAGTGAATACTAGAACCAATACAATAGACACGTCTTATTGAGTGAATACTAGAACCAATACAATAGACACGTCTTATTGAGTGAATACTAGAACCAATACAATAGAGAAGTCTTATTGAGTGAATACTAGAACCAATACAATAGAGAAGTCTTATTGAGTGAATACTAGAACCAATACAATAGACACGTCTTATTGAGTGAATACTAGAACCAATACAATAGAGAAGTCTTATTGAGTGAATACTAGAACCAATACAATAGAGAAGTCTTATTGAGTGAATACTAGAACCAATACAATAGAGAAGTCTTATTGAGTGAATACTAGAACCAATACAATAGACACGTCTTATTGAGTGAATACTAGAACCAATACAATAGACACGTCTTATTGAGTGAATACTAGAACCAATACAATAGACACGTCTTATTGAGTGAATACTAGAACCAATACAATAGAGAAGTCTTATTGAGTGAATACTAGAACCAATACAATAGAGAAGTCTTATTGAGTGAATACTAGAACCAATACAATAGAGAAGTCTTATTGAGTGAATACTAGAACCAATACAATAGAGAAGTCTTATTGAGTGAATACTAGAGCCAATACAATAGAGAAGTCTTATTGAGTGAATACTAGAACCAATACAATAGAGAAGTCTTATTGAGTGAATACTAGAACCAATACAATAGAGAAGTCTTATTGAGTGAATACTAGAGCCAATACAATAGACACGTCTTATTGAGTGAATACTAGAACCAATACAATAGAGAAGTCTTATTGAGTGAATACTAGAACCAATACAATAGAGAAGTCTTATTGAGTGAATACTAGAACCAATACAATAGACACGTCTTATTGAGTGAATACTAGAACCAATACAATAGAGAAGTCTTATTGAGTGAATACTAGAACCAATACAATAGATAAGTCTTATTGAGTGAATACTAGAACCAATACAATAGAGAAGTCTTATTGAGTGAATACTAGAACCAATACAATAGAGAAGTCTTATTGAGTGAATACTAGAACCAATACAATAGAGAAGTCTTATTGAGTGAATACTAGAACCAATACAATAGAGAAGTCTTATTGAGTGAATACTAGAACCAATACAATAGAGAAGTCTTATTGAGTGAATACTAGAACCAATACAATAGACACGTCTTATTGAGTGAATACTAGAACCAATACAATAGAGAAGTCTTATTGAGTGAATACTAGAACCAATACAATAGACACGTCTTATTGAGTGAATACTAGAACCAATACAATAGACACGTCTTATTGAGTGAATACTAGAACCAATACAATAGAGAAGTCTTATTGAGTGAAATACTAGAACCAATACAATAGACACGTCTTATTGAGTGAATACTAGAACCAATACAATAGAGAAGTCTTATTGAGTGAATACTAGAACCAATACAATAGACACGTCTTATTGAGTGAATACTAGAACCAATACAATAGACACGTCTTATTGAGTAAATACTAGAACCAATACAATAGAGAAGTCTTATTGAGTGAATACTAGAACCAATACAATAGACACGTCTTATTGAGTGAATACTAGAACCAATACAATAGAGAAGTCTTATTGAGTGAATACTAGAACCAATACAATAGACACGTCTTATTGAGTGAATACTAGAACCAATACAATAGAGAAGTCTTATTGAGTGAATACTAGAACCAATACAATAGGGAAGTCTTATTGAGTGAATACTAGAACCAATACAATAGAGAAGTCTTATTAAGTGAATACTAGAACCAATACAATAGAGAAGTCTTATTGAGTGAATACTAGAACCAATACAATAGACACGTCTTATTGAGTGAATACTAGAACCAATACAATAGAGAAGTCTTATTGAGTGAATACTAGAACCAATACAATAGAGAAGTCTTATTAAGTGAATACTAGAACCAATACAATAGAGAAGTCTTATTGAGTGAATACTAGAACCAATACAATAGAGAAGTCTTATTAAGTGAATACTAGAACCAATACAATAGAGAAGTCTTATTGAGTGAATACTAGAACCAATACAATAGACACGTCTTATTGAGTGAATACTAGAACCAATACAATAGACACGTCTTATTGAGTGAATACTAGAACCAATACAATAGAGAAGTCTTATTGAGTGAATACTAGAACCAATACAATAGACACGTCTTATTGAGTGAATACTAGAACCAATACAATAGACACGTCTTATTGAGTGAATACTAGAACCAATACAATAGAGAAGTTTTATTGAGTGAATACTAGAACCAATACAATAGACACGTCTTATTGAGTGAATACTAGAACCAATACAATAGAGAAGTCTTATTGAGTGAATACTAGAACCAATACAATAGAGAAGTTTTATTGAGTGAATACTAGAACCAATACAATAGACACGTCTTATTGAGTGAATACTAGAACCAATACAATAGACACGTCTTACTGAGTGAATACTAGAACCAATACAATAGACACGTCTTATTGAGTGAATACTAGAACCAATACAATAGAGAAGTTTTATTGAGTGAATACTAGAACCAATACAATAGACACGTCTTATTGAGTGAATACTAGAACCAATACAATAGAGAAGTTTTATTGAGTGAATACTAGAACCAATACAATAGACACGTCTTATTGAGTGAATACTAGAACCAATACAATAGACACGTCTTATTGAGTGTATACTAGAACCAATACAATAGACACGTCTTATTGAGTGAATACTAGAACCAATACAATAGAGAAGTTTTATTGAGTGAATACTAGAACCAATACAATAGACACGTCTTATTGAGTGAATACTAGAACCAATACAATAGACACGTCTTATTGAGTGAATACTAGAACCAATACAATAGAGAAGTCTTATTGAGTAAATACTAGAACCAATACAATAGACACGTCTTATTGAGTGAATACTAGAACCAATACAATAGACACGTCTTATTGAGTGAATAATAGAACCAATACAATAGACACGTCTTACTGAGTGAATACTAGAACCAATACAATAGACACGTCTTATTGAGTGAATACTAGAACCAATACAATAGAGAAGTTTTATTGAGTGAATACTAGAACCAATACAATAGACACGTCTTATTGAGTGAATACTAGAACCAATACAATAGAGAAGTTTTATTGAGTGAATACTAGAACCAATACAATAGACACGTCTTATTGAGTGAATACTAGAACCAATACAATAGACACGTCTTATTGAGTGTATACTAGAACCAATACAATAGACACGTCTTATTGAGTGAATACTAGAACCAATACAATAGAGAAGTTTTATTGAGTGAATACTAGAACCAATACAATAGACACGTCTTATTGAGTGAATACTAGAACCAATACAATAGACACGTCTTATTGAGTGAATACTAGAACCAATACAATAGAGAAGTCTTATTGAGTAAATACTAGAACCAATACAATAGACACGTCTTATTGAGTGAATACTAGAACCAATACAATAGACACGTCTTATTGAGTGAATAATAGAACCAATACAATAGACACGTCTTATTGAGTGAATACTAGAACCAATACAATAGACACGTCTTATTGAGTGAATACTAGAACCAATACAATAGACACGTCTTATTGAGTGAATACTAGAACCAATACAATAGACACGTCTTATTGAGTGAATACTAGAACCAATACAATAGACACGTCTTATTGAGTGAATACTAGAACCAATACAATAGAGAAGTCTTATTGAGTGAATACTAGAACCAATACAATAGACACGTCTTATTGAGTGAATACTAGAACCAATACAATAGAGAAGTCTTATTGAGTGAATACTAGAACCAATACAATAGACACGTCTTATTGAGTGAATACTAGAACCAATACAATAGAGAAGTTTTATTGAGTGAATACTAGAACCAATACAATAGACACGTCTTATTGAGTGAATACTAGAACCAATACAATAGAGAAGTCTTATTGAGTGAATACTAGAGCCAATACAATAGAGAAGTCTTGTTGAGTGAATACTAGAACCAATACAATAGAGAAGTCTTATTGAGTGAATACTAGAACCAATACAATAGACACGTCTTATTGAGTGTATACTAGCGTTAATAAAATAAGGAAGTATTATAGAGTGATCTGTGTACTTCTTGTGTACAGTTTTCACGGCTTTATTTCTCAATACTAAGAATTGATTTGTTATTCTGCATGGCCTAACAAAGTCTGATAAGGATGTTGGGGAGGGGGGGGGGTTAAATAAGGAATTTTCTCTACAAAAATCCCTTGTGAGCTAACGTCACCTATAGACAAAAAAGTTTTGTTTACATACTATGGCAGTAACCAGGAAGTTGTTCCAAACAAACAAAAGGCGTTTCTAAGGGAGCAAACAATTCAACGATAGTCTCTACCAATGTTACAAATGAGACTCACTTCTAGCCTCCCTTTTTTCCGTGGACTCATTATTATCTTGTGTTCCCGGGTGTAACTCTTACAGGGATTCTAAAAGTACGAGGGTTCACTGGTCGTTTAAAAATGTAATTACAGTGATACCTCGAGATACGAGTTTAATTCGTTCCGTAACCTTGCTCGTATGACAATTTGCTCGTATCTCAAAGCAATTTTCCCGATTTAAATTAATTGAAATGCCATTAATCCGTTGCAGCCAGAAAAATTCTACCTTTAATTGTTTTTGCTACGTGTTTTTGAATAAGAAAAATGTAATTATAAATGACAAATTTTGTATAAAACATAATAAAAGAGAATGTAAAGCAAAACTGGTTTTATGAAGTGTACAAACATATTTATATTTTAATCACTTAAATGTAACTTACACAAAACTTAAATGCTACTGCATGCTTGATTTTAGTCAATTCTTTTCTCTTCACTGGTCTTTTCCGTAGCTGGCGTTATACCCTTTATCGAATCTTTCTGTTTAAGCAAAGTGTATATCGTTGAAGTACTACGCCCGTACTGCCTAGCCCGTACTGCCTCGCAAAGTCAGTTACTCGCATACCTTGCTCATTTTTTTTCTATGATTTCTCGCTTTATTTCAATAGACATCCTCTTCTTCTGAGCACTGACCTTCCACTCACTTTCATTGGACCCATGGTTATAGAAAGAAATGTCATAAAGTATGTAAATGCTCAAAAAACACAAAGCACAAGAAAAACTTAGCTAAGATGCTTCGACAGCGAGGTAAACAAGCACACTGGGGGAATACGTGGGATAATGCACGAGGCGCAGGCGCAGTAAACTGGGTGGGCCGTGTGCAGCGTCGCAGCTGGCCATTCCTCGTATCTCAAATTTCGCTCGTATTTCAAAGCAAAACTTCGCTCGCTCGACAGCTCTTATTCTAAAAAGTCGTATGTCAGGGAACTCGTATCTCAAGGTACCACTGTATGTTGGCCCGCAGTCTGATTTGTGTTGTATGTATGAAACATGCGCAACAATTCCTAGATTTATTTTCGAGGACCCTACCTTCGCTTAATAATAAAACAACCCCGTCAAAACAACGTTTTTGACTATAAATCCCATATATATGAGACATAACTAAAAGTATTGATTATGTGCAAACGCGACAAACATTTACAGACTGAAACCGAAATTATCTCCCCTGGCTTTAAAACTGGGGGAGGGGGTGTGGACATGGACGGGTGGCGTCAAGGCATTCACTCAACTCCAGGTGGTTTGCCTGGTTAAAAACACGAGATGTGGTCATGGACTGCTGGCGTGAAGTCAAGTGACCCGTAAAATGTAAACAATAGCGACCGCTACATATAATTTATATAGATAAACTAAAAATGTATTAATTTAATTACGGTACGTTCGATCGATCTGAAATTTTGATACGATGCATTGTTAGGTGACACGGGTCCGTGTGCCAAATTTCAGCTCGATGCCTTCACGGGAAGTGAGTCATTTTCGACTTTTGTTTTTCCTCGGTGCCCGACCAAGACAGACAGAGAGACAGAGACGGCGGTGAAGTTAATATAAGGGATTTAACAACCCCGTAATAAAACAAACCCGTAAAAACAAAGTTTTTGACTATAAATCCCTTATATATGAGACATAACTAAAAGTATTGATTATGTTCAAATCAAATGCGACAAATATTTACAGACTGAATCTGTATTAACTCAACTTTGCTTTTAACCCGGGGGGGGGGATGTCTTGTCACCGATCGCTGGACCGAGCTCAGCGTGACACGCAAAATGTAAACAAAAACACGCCGGTACACCTGGTTAAAACACGAGATGTGTTCACCTCTGGCTGGCGTGAAGTCAATTGACCCGTAAAATGTAAACGATAGCGACCGCTACATATATTTTATATAGATAAACTAAAAATGCATTAACTTAATTACTGTACGTTCGATCGATCTGAAATTTTGATACGATGCATTGTTAGGTGACAAGGGTCCGGTTGCCAAATTTCAGCTCGATCGGATCACGGGAAGTGGGTCATTTTTGACTTTTGTTCTTCCGCGGTGCCCGCCCAAGATAGACAGAGAGACAGAGACGGCGGTGAAGTTAATATAAGGGATTTAACAACCCCGTAATAAAACAAACCCGTAAAAACAAAGTTTTTGACTATAAATCCCTTATATATGAGACATAACTAAAAGTATTGATTATGTTCAAATGCGACAACTATTTACAGACTGAATCTACCTTAACTCAACTTTGCTTTTAACCGGGGGGGGGGATGTCTTGTCACCGATCGCTGGACCGAGCTCAGCTTGACACGCAAAATGTAAACAAAAGCACGCGGGTACACCTGGTTAAAACACGAGATGTGTTCAAGAGAGAGACGGCGGTGAAGTTAATATAAGGGATTTAAAAACAAAGTTTTTGACTATAAATCCCTTATATATGAGACATAACTAAAATTATTGATTATGTTCAAACGCTACAAACATTTACAGACTGAAACCGAAATTATCTTCCCCGGCTTTAAAACTGGGGCAAAGGGGGAGCGGGTGTGGACATGGACGGGTGGCGTCAACGCGTTAACTCAACTCCTGGTGTAAAACACCTGGTAAAACACGAGATGTGTTCACCGAAGGATGGCGTGAAGTCAAGTGACCCGTAAAATGTAAACAATAGCAACCGCTACGTATAGTTTATATAGATAAACTAAAAATGCATTAATTTAATAACTGTATGTTCGATCGATCTGAATTTTTGATACGATGCATTGTTAGGTGACACGAGCCTATGTGTCAAATTTCAGCTCGATGGCATCACGGGAAATGGGTCATTTTGACTTTTGGGGTAAAGGCTGGTCACCGATCGCTTGACCGAGCTCAGCGTGACACGTAAGATGTAAACAAAAGCACGCCGGTACTTCGATGGGTCGCGTCAACGCGTCAACTCAAACTCTCACGTGGAAAAAAACAATAACAAACAGTGAATTTGAATTACATACGTTATATAAGGATAAACTAAAAATGCATTAATTTAATTACGGTACGTTCGATCGATCTGAAATTTTGATACGATGCATTGTTAGGTGAGACGGGTCCGTGTGTCAAATTTCAGCTCCATCGGATCACTGGAAGTGGGTCATTTTCGACTTTTGTTTTTCCGCCCGCCCAAGACAGAGAGACAGAGATGACGACAGAACGGCAGAGACAGAGACGGCGGTGAAGTTAATATAAGGGATTTAAAAATGACATAAGTTGAGAAATGTTTTAGCAAAATTTTAATGTGAAGGATGAAACTGAGATCTTGAATGCAGTAAATAGTTGAGGTCAGGCTTAATGCCACAGGTTTTGATACGTATTATAACACGTAGGTGAGAGTCACTTATTCTTGTCCTCACACGGTTCTTTTTAAAATTCGTAACTGAAAATGTCTGCTCACACAAGTATGTCTAGCCAAACAAGCTGAGCATTTTCTTAGCAAATGTTCGAATCTCTTTGAATATCTCTT
The DNA here is from genome assembly GCA_944989445.1 of Ampullaceana balthica. Taxonomy (NCBI): domain Eukaryota; kingdom Metazoa; phylum Mollusca; class Gastropoda; family Lymnaeidae; genus Ampullaceana; species Ampullaceana balthica. Next base: position 1,010,174 of record CALYLW010000130.1, on the reverse strand, counting down.
TATTCAGCTGTCGGTAAAAGTCGTTGGGAAAAACTGCGAATTTCATTTTTACTCAACGATTTCCAGCTGCAGATTGCCTGGAGCATTATCAGGGTCAACAGATAAAGGTGAAGAAAATAACATGATGTCCTTTTCAATAGTTGCAAAGTCCTGAAATGTATTTGAAATTCATCAGCCAGTGTTGTGATATCTGCAACATACCTCTGCATTTGCTCATTGAAGCTTCTTTCTGGGAAACTTGACATGATTTCCTATAGTGAGGGGAAATGTGTGGTATTAGGATGCATTTGAGACAGTTGCCTTTGAAAAAATTGCAGCTTTTTCCCAAAGGCCTTGATATGTGAATATAATTTGCTTACCACTTCATTTTGACCTTGAAGGTTTGTGTTAAGTACGTTTAGATGTCTTGTCATATCAACTAAAAATGCTAATTCTGCCAGCCAAGCAGTATTAGATAATTCTGGCATTGGTTGTCTCTTATCTTCCATGCATTGCCCAATTTCTTTTTTAAGTGCGTAGAAGCGCTGAAGTGCTGTCCCCCGACTGAGCCACCTTACATCATTGTGATACATAACATCTTCGTGTAGAAGCGCTGAAGTGCTGTCCCCCGACTGAGCCACCTTACATCATTGTGATACATAACATCTTCGTGTAGAAGCGCTGAAGTGCTGTGCCCCGACTGAGCCACCTTACATCATTGTGATACATAACATCTTCGTGTAGAAGCGCTGAAGTGCTGTCCCCCGACTGAGCCATCTTACATCATTGTGATACATAACATCTTCGTGTAGAAGCGCTGAAGTGCTGTCCCCCGACTGAGCCACCTTACATCATTGTGATACATAACATCTTCGTGTAGAAGCGCTGAAGTGCTGTCCCCCGACTGAGCCACCTTACATCATTGTGATACATAACATCTTCGTGTAGAAGCGCTGAAGTGCTGTCCCCCGACTGAGCCACCTTACATCATTGTGATACATAACATCTTCGTGTAGAAGCGCTGAAGTGCTGTCCCCCGACTGAGCCACCTTACATCATTGTGATACATAACATCTTCGTGTAGAAGCGCTGAAGTGCTGTCCCCCGACTGAGCCACCTTACATCATTGTGATACATAACATCTTCGTGTAGAAGCGCTGAAGTGCTGTCCCCCGACTGAGCCACCTTACATCATTGTGATAAATAACATCTTCGTGTAGAAGCGCTGAAGTGCTGTCCCCCGACTGAGCCACCTTACATCATTGTGATACATAACATCTTCGTGTAGAAGCGCTGAAGTGCTGTCCCCCGACTGAGCCACCTTACATCATTGTGATACATAACATCTTCGTGTAGAAGCGCTGAAGTGCTGTCCCCCGACTGAGCCACCTTACATCATTGTGATACATAACATCTTCGTGTAGAAGCGCTGAAGTGCTGTCCCCCGACTGAGCCACCTTACATCATTGTGATACACAACATCTTCGTGTAGAAGCGCTGAAGTGCTGTCCCCCGACTGAGCCACCTTACATCATTGTGATACACAACATCTTCGTGTAGAAGCGCTGAAGTGCTGTCCCCCGACTGAGCCACCTTACATCATTGTGATACACAACATCTTCGTGTAGAAGCGCTGAAGTGCTGTCCCCCGACTGAGCCACCTTACATCATTGTGATACACAACATCTTCGTGTAGAAGCGCTGAAGTGCTGTCCCCCGACTGAGCCACCTTACATCATTGTGATACATAAGATCTTCGTATTCTACCTGGATGTCAAGAAGAAACTGCTGAAAATGGCGTTGAAACAGGGCTTTAGAGCGAATATGGCTTTTATTACTGGCTTAATGACATGATCACATCTAAGATGTTTGGCAAAAAGAACTTGTTGGTGAAGTTTAATAGCTTTGCCACCCTCCTCACTGACTTTGTTACAGACAAGTGTTTTTTCTCGATCGTAGCAGTTTCGTTATTCACAAAATGTATAGATCTTAACATTTTAAAAAAAAATAGATAAAGACTGAATTACTGGTCTTTTAATTATTTTTTTAATTGTATGACTGTGGAAATTAAATAAGACAATGCTATCACAACTTTAAATCGATTTTCAATAATATTTTGTTAATTAATTCATTCAAAGTCAATCATTAAAATCCTGAGAAGCAATTTAATAATCTTCAGTGTGCAAGAGCGTCTGTAATATAAGATAGAAATAATTAAATTTGATAAATAATTGCAGCGTTATGGAAATTTTAAAAATGTGTTGAATATAACAAAAGCCGAAAAATTTGTTTCAAAAATTGTGATATTAAAAAAACTATTAAAATTTTTTAAGTTCACTGACGCATTATTCGTTTCCACTTCAGAGTCGACGAACAAAAATAAAATAAAATGACGTCATCGACTTTTACGATAGGCCGTCAAGGTTTTAGTGCAATTAACTTCATCGGGTTTTTAAACAACCAATTTCCACGTTGTTTAAAAAATAATAATAATCACAGATTTTCGCCATCATTTGACATACTGGAAACAGTACAAAACTTCTACTTTTCTAATAAATATACTCTTTTTACAGAAATGATACGTCAGTTAATTTACTATTTCAGATGAGACCGCGGGCCAGTTAAAATGGCTTCGCGGGCCGGTTTTGGCCCGCGGGCCGGACTTTGGACATCCCTGATATAAGGGATTTAAAAATACGGCGCCTCCAGTGGATGAGGTTTGATATCCACTGTGCCAGAATCCAATTGCGGGAATCTCTGCCCTCATTTGTATGTATGCGAGGTAAACTGTTCCTGTTTCACTTTTAGCCCCTTTCACCCCCGCCACCAAACCAAGAAGACACCGCACCAACAGATTGTCCCCCCCCCCATAGGTCTTGCCGTTAGCACTGTGGTTTACCTTGTTTCAGGTGAGTTGGTTCTACTCTTGGGCTTAACATGGAATCCCCCTTCCAGCCCTTACCCACCGCCTCTTCCATTATTTGTTCCGTTTCTTTCTTTACTGAAATGGTGTTTAATTTTAGCGGTGGTGGCGTTTTTAAAAAAAACCGACAACTCCAACCCTGGAGGATAAATTTAGACGTACAAATAAACAGCCCCGTGGCTTAGAAACTGTGCAGGGGAAACAGGGTTGCCAGATTGTAATTTGGGTAAAAGGCCAAACTGACAGCCAAAAAAGGCCAAAAAAGGCCAAACTTATGTTACATGAAAAATGTCAACAAAAATGACGTCACGCACCTAGGGGGCGGGAGGGGGTCACAGATTTGTGGCGATGTATGACGAGGGGGAGAGTGCTTTTAAGAACTGTGACGTCATATTGGAAAGGGTCTAGCTCTTGATTACGTGTGACGAGGGGGGGGGTGAAAATATATTGAAAAATCTGTACAAAATCGCGTGACGTCATTTATGGACGGCTCATAACGGCTGAAAATTAGTTAACTATTTAAAATGAAGGTAGAACCAGGAGAAAAAGGATAATAAATGTGTAAATGCCAATGTTCGTATCGTATGTATGATTGTACTCACAAAATAAATAGACTATGATACTAACATAAAAATTTGAAAGAAAAGCTTCAGGTCATCCTTTTCCTCTAGACTGCTATTTGCAGTATTATTATAAACTTTATCAGATGTCAAGTCATCAACTATTCTTGGTGACATGACAAAGTCCTTACTGCATTTATTTGTAAACAAAAGCTCAGCCTTGTCTCTAAAAATAGCGTCTAAAAGTGTGAGCTGCATTCTATATCTGGCTTTGTCTTAATAGGCCTCTTCATTAAACTTTTTAAAAACTTTTTAATGTCTAACATACACGTAAGCTATTCAAAAAAAAAGAAAATAATTAATAAGGTTATTGACTTATTGGCGATTTTTTTATTATTATGGTTGTGATAAGGATTATTTTTATATATATTTTATATATTTGTATTTTTTTTAAGGAAAAGGCCAAAAAAAGGCCAAAAGGCCAAACAAAAATCTTAAGGCCAAACCCTCTTAAAAAAGGCCAAATTTTGAGAATTTGGCCTTAAAAAGGCCAATATGGCAACCCTGAGGGGAAATAAACGAAGCGAATTACGGTCACTGGGTCAGCGAGAGTTATCTTCCTTGGTACATGTAGCTCAGTGAGGGGTTCTCACACTTTAGGCTTTAGGTGACTGGGGCTCTAAAAAAAAGTGGTCCCCATCCGAGACCAGCTCAACGGTCACCGATCGGGTAGCGTTAAAAGGGGAGGTCGTCACACAGGTGTTCTCACATCAACACTTTCTTGATGTCACTGGATTACCCCGTTGCTTTGGGGAGGATTACCACCCCCCATGACTGTCATTTGGTCACTGGAATACATATTTCTTGATTGTCGTTGATATTTCATGGCTCACCATCTGTGTTTGCTCTTCTAGTTTACCAGACCATTTGGTAGTTTACTTGTATTGGAAAGTCTGAGTTTAAGTTGTTTGTAACTAATGTTTACGTCTGTTGGGACTTAGATGAGCATAAGGCCAATGTTGAGTGTAATGGAATCGTGTGATAGTGAAACGTTTGACAATTAAAAAAAAACAACAACTGACATTGACATAGATACTGTCATTGACATAGACATTAACATAGACACTGACATTGACATAGATAATGACATTGACATAGATACTGTCATTGACATAGACATTAACATAGACACTGACATTGACATAGATAATGACATTGACATAGATACTGTCATTGACATAGACATTGACATAGACACTGACATTGACATAGACACTGACATTGACATAGATAATGACATTGACATAGATAATGTCAATGACATTGACATAGACACTGACATTGACATAGATAATGACATTGACATAGATACTGTCATTGACATAGACATTAACATAGACACTGACATTGACATAGACACTGACATTGACATAGACACTGACTTTGACATAGACACTGACATTGACATAGACACTGACATTGACATAGACACTGACATTGACATAGACACTGACATTGACATAGACACTGACTTTGGCCGCTTATGATATTGGAGAGTCTTCTGAATAACTTGGCTTACCATATTATCTTTTACAGACGCTCCTTCTATACAGAAGATTTTTGCGTCCTACGCTAATCCATGCTTTAGTCTAGTATTCCATTTTCGTTAGAAATTTAAATGTTTATAGAGTGTTGCTTTTCCTGGTTTCCTCGGGCAATCAATTTCACGTCCAAATTCCGGACGAAAAGAACGAGAATTTGTATGTGTTTGTTCCTGCTTTCGGAATAAGAAAAGTGTTTTTATCCCTATGGGGCCGTCCATAATTGACGTCACGCGATTTCGGCCGATATTTGTCTCCCCCTCCACCCTCGTCACGCATCGTCACAAAAACTTAGACCCCCTCTCCAATATGACGTCACAAAGCCTTCGGCCATAAAAGATGTATTTACTATTTGAATAAGACCATGCTTCAAATCACTTTTTTTATCATTTAAGTATGTATTTATTGTGAGGTTGCACTCTAATATCGTAACATGCGTGAAGCCATGAAAAACGTCATAAAATAAATTGTAAGAAATCCAATATTTAAGTGGAACTTTTATCTAAAGTTGAGAGTTTTGATGTGACGTCACATTTCTCAAACACCGCCCCCCCCCCTTTTTGTCACACATTGTCACAAATGTGTGGACCCCCGTCTCCCCTAGGTACGTGGCTTCATTTGTATCTGAGGGTTGTATTAGATTATCTTTGTGTTGTATTTGTGTTGAAAGTTTATTTCGATAATAAGATGCCTATAAAGCTTAGAAGTTATTAATTTAAAGAAAAAAAATTAGCTACAGCTTGGTAGAAACGAAGTCTAGCACTAGTTCTATTGAGTGCGAGTCTTAATAACACTTAGACACAGTGTGGTTTAGTTTTCATGCGACTAACACAGAATAAGCCAGGCCAGGGCCTTAAATGAACTGTAGTGCCACTGATGATGATTAGATGCTGAATATGACGAATATTTAAGAAGAGAACGTTGTTATGTTGATTTCCACTTTGTTAAACGCATGCATAAACAATTCCCATGAATGAGAGAGAACAGCGATACAGTTAGTTTATGATACCATCATTACGGCTTTCCCCGTTGGTGCGTGTGCAAAGTAAAAAAAAATAATATAATAAAATCATGTGCAAAGTTGTACAGGATCCATTTTGTGTACAATATTTTACATTTGCTACGTGGTAATCTAAACTGATGCGCGGCGTTGGTTAGATATCTGCGCGGCCACGCAGCCTTGCAGCTTCAATGGAACATTGGTCAACAGCAATTGTAATAGCACCTGGGGTCTGTGAACACGTGTTAAGTACAAGGTTACCACCAGGACACGGCGACTAGATAGACCAAGGTACAAGTCTATTGAACAGTAGGAAGTGAGTAAGAGATTGACTGAACCGCAGACAGCCCCATCAATGTGAGGAGGGGTGGTGACAGTGTGTAGGGGGTAGTTTGAAGATTAGCGGTGAGATAAGATTAAGACAATAAGAAGACAACCATAACAGACCGGAAGTGGGTCAGGCCCCTAAGGCCATCCACTTGCCTGTAGCCCTAACCAATCGTGACTTGTCATTTTGAGGGTCAGATCAGATTGCAATACACGTTCCTTAGTACCATTCCTATTCTTCCCTAATCAACACCACACCGCACCCCGTCCGTCACCCCAAACAGTTTCCTTTCAACAGGTTTCTTACATCCGCTCCACCTATTGATCCGGACCGACATTTCTTTCTTTTTTTTAAATTTCTAAATCGATCTGTCCATCTGCTGGTTTCTCCGTTCCTCTCCCTCTGTCACTCACTCACTCCGTGCCTGCGAAATTGAGGCCGGCTCAGCGCGTTCTATCAGACAAGGGGCCAGCACTGTGTACGAACTCCTCAACTCGATGAGAGTACACAGATTGGAATTGTGTACTCTTGTAATCATTCAGGGATAGTTGTGTGATTTGATAAACAAATCTCAATCATGATTTAACATTCAACGGAAGATTGTTGTGGGGATTTCATACAAAGGTGGTGGTATCATTGCATGCGGAGCTTGAGCTAGGATTTCATACATAAGTGTAGCTATGATTTCTTGCGTATCTTGAGCTAGGATTTCATACATAGGTGGAGCTAGGATTTCATGCGTAGCTTGAGCAAGGATTTCATACATAAGTGTAGCTATGATTTCTTGCGTATCTTGAGCTAGGATTTCATACATAAGTGTAGCTATGATTTCTTGCGTATCTTGAGCTAGGATTTCATACATAGGTGGAGCTAGGATTTCATGCGTAGCTTGAGCAAGGATTTCATTTATAGTTGGAGCTAGGATTTCATACATAGGTGGAAATATGATTTCGGGAGGAGCTTGAGCTAGGATTTCATACATAAGTGTAGCTATGATTTCTTGCGTAGCTTGAGCGAGGATTTCATTTATAGTTGGAGCTAGAATTTCATACATATGTGGAGCTGTCTGTTCTTTCATTCAAACAGAAAAAGAAATTCCAAGGGGAAAAGTTTCCTTTTTGTTTGTGTATCTAAGTTTCTTTAAATCTGCAGTTGTTTCCTTTGCACACCCTACTTTCAAGTTATGAGACACCTTTGTTTTTTGAGAGTGTGGCTCCAGGTTAAAGAGCCAGAGCAGATTATCTCTATGTGACCGGTATCTGGGGGATCTATTTATAGACCTGTAGTAAACAACTCATTGTCTTCTTTCTGGGATCGATTTAAAGCCAGGCTATGGCAGGGCTTTCATCACTTGGCTGACCTAATCGCTCGGAGGTTTACTTTATTCATTGTTTACATAATACGGCCATTGTTAACCTCATCTTAACTGTCCGCTGAACTGCAGTAGGCATTGTATCTAATCTAAACAAACTGCTGAACTGCAATAGGCATGGTATCTAATGTTAACAAACTGCTGAACTGCAATAGGCATTGTATCTAATGTTAACAAACTGCTGAACTGCAATAGGCATTGTATCTATTCTTAACAAACCGCTTAACTGTATTAGACATTGTATCTAATCTTAACAATCCGCTGAACTGTAATAGACATTGTATCTAATGTTAACAATCCACTGAACTGTAATAGACATTGTATCTAACCTTAACAATCCGCTGAACTGTAATAGACATTGTATCTAATGTTAACAATCCACTGAACTGTAATAGACATTGTATCTAACCTTAACAATCCGCTGAACTGTAATAGACATTGTATCTAATCTTAACAATCCACTGAACTGTAATAGACATTGTATCTAATCTTAACAATCCGCTGAACTGTAATAGACATTGTATCTAATCTTAACAAACCGCTTAACTGTATTAGACATTGTATCTAATCTTAACAATCCGCTGAACTGTAATAGACATTGTATCTAATGTTAACAATCCACTGAACTGTATTAGACATTGTATCTAATCTTAACAATCCACTGAACTGTAATAGACATTGTATCTAACCTTAACAATCCGCTGAACTGTAATAGACATTGTATCTAACCTTAACAATCCGCTGAACTGTAATAGACATTGTATCTAATCTTAACAAACCGCTTAACTGTATTAGACATTGTATCTAATCTTAACAATCCACTGAACTGTAATAGACATTGTATCTAATCTTAACAAACCGCTTAACTGTATTAGACATTGTATCTAATCTTAACAATCCACTGAACTGTAATAGACATTGTATCTAATCTTAACAATCCACAGAACTGTAATAGACATTGTATCTAACCTTAACAATCCGCTGAACTGTAATAGACATTGTATCTAACCTTAACAATCCACTGAACTGTAATAGACATTGTATCTAATGTTAACAATCCACTGAACTGTAATAGACATTGTATCTAACCTTAACAATCCGCTGAACTGTAATAGACATTGTATCTAATCTTAACAAACCGCTTAACTGTATTAGACATTGTATCTAATCTTAACAATCCACTGAACTGTAATAGACATTGTATCTAATCTTAACAAACCGCTTAACTGTAATAGACATTGTATCTAATCTTAACAATCCACTGAACTGTAATAGACATTGTATCTAATCTTAACAATCCGCTGAACTGTAATAGACATTGTATCTAATCTTAACAAACCGCTTAACTGTATTAGACATTGTATCTAATCTTAACAATCCGCTGAACTGTAATAGACATTGTATCTAATGTTAACAATCCACTGAACTGTATTAGACATTGTATCTAATCTTAACAATCCACTGAACTGTAATAGACATTGTATCTAACCTTAACAATCCGCTGAACTGTAATAGACATTGTATCTAACCTTAACAATCCGCTGAACTGTAATAGACATTGTATCTAACCTTAACAATCCACTGAACTGTATTAGACATTGTATCTAATCTTAACAAACCGCTTAACTGTATTAGACATTGTATCTAATCTTAACAATCCACTGAACTGTAATAGACATTGTATCTAATCTTAACAAACCGCTTAACTGTATTAGACATTGTATCTAATCTTAACAATCCACTGAACTGTAATAGACATTGTATCTAATCTTAACAATCCACAGAACTGTAATAGACATTGTATCTAACCTTAACAATCCGCTGAACTGTAATAGACATTGTATCTAACCTTAACAATCCACTGAACTGTAATAGACATTGTATCTAATGTTAACAATCCACTGAACTGTAATAGACATTGTATCTAACCTTAACAATCCGCTGAACTGTAATAGACATTGTATCTAATCTTAACAAACCGCTTAACTGTATTAGACATTGTATCTAATCTTAACAATCCACTGAACTGTAATAGACATTGTATCTAATGTTAACAAACCGCTTAACTGTATTAGACATTGTATCTAATCTTAACAATCCACTGAACTGTAATAGACATTGTATCTAACCTTAACAAACCGCTTAACTGTATTAGACATTGTATCTAATGTTAACAAACCGCTGAACTGTATTAGACATTGTATCTAATGTTAACAAACCGCTTAACTGTATTAGACATTGTATCTAATCTTAACAATCCACTGAACTGTAATAGACATTGTATCTAATCTTAACAAACCGCTTAACTGTATTAGACATTGTATCTAATGTTAACAAACCGCTTAACTGTATTAGACATTGTATCTAATCTTAACAATCCACTGAACTGTAATAGACATTGTATCTAACCTTAACAATCCACTGAACTGTAATAGACATTGTATCTAACCTTAACAATCTGCTGAACTGTATTAGACATTGTATCTAACCTTAACAATCTGCTGAACTGTAATAGACATTGTATCTAATCTTAACAAACCGCTGAACTGCTATAGGCATTGTATCTAATGTTAACAAACGGCTGAACTGCAATAGGCATTGTATCTAATGTTAACAAACTGCTGAACTGTAATAGACATTGTATCTAATCTTAACAAACCGCTGAACTGCTATAGGCATTGTATCTAATGTTAACAAACGGCTGAACTGCAATAGGCATTGTATCTAATGTTAACAATCCACTGAACTGTATTAGACATTGTATCTAATCTTAACAAACCGCTTAACTGTAATAGACATTGTATCTAATCTTAACAATCCACTGAACTGTAATAGACATTGTATCTAATCTTAACAATCCACAGAACTGTAATAGACATTGTATCTAATCTTAACAATCCGCTGAACTGTAATAGACATTGTATCTAACCTTAACAATCTGCTGAACTGTAATAGACATTGTATCTAACCTTAACAATCTGCTGAACTGTAATAGACATTGTATCTAACCTTAACAATCTGCTGAACTGTAATAGACATTGTATCTAATCTTAACAATCCGCTGAACTGTAATAGACATTGTATCTAACCTTAACAATCTGCTGAACTGTAATAGACATTGTATCTAACCTTAACAATCTGCTGAACTGTAATAGACATTGTATCTAACCTTAACAATCTGCTGAACTGTAATAGACATTGTATCTAACCTTAACAATCTGCTGAACTGTAATAGACATTGTATCTAATCTTAACAATCCGCTGAACTGTAATAGACATTGTATCTAACCTTAACAATCTGCTGAACTGTAATAGACATTGTATCTAACCTTAACAATCTGCTGAACTGTAATAGACATTGTATCTAACCTTAACAATCCACTGAACTGTAATAGACATTGTATCTAACCTTAACAATCTGCTGAACTGTAATAGACATTGTATCTAACCTTAACAATCTGCTGAACTGTAATAGACATTGTATCTAATCTTAACAAACCGCTTAACTGTAATAGACATTGTATCTAATCTTAACAATCCACTGAACTGTAATAGACATTGTATCTAACCTTAACAATCCACTGAACTGTAATAGACATTGTATCTAATCTTAACAAACCGCTGAACTGCTATAGGCATTGTATCTAATGTTAACAAACTGCTGAACTGCAATAGGCATTGTATCTAATGTTAACAAACTGCAGAACTGTAATAGACATTGTATCTAATGTTAACAATCCACTGAACTGTAATAGACATTGTATCTAATGTTAACAATCCACTGAACTGTAATAGACATTGTATCTAATCTTAACAATCCGCTGAACTGCTATAGGCATTGTATCTAAAGCCAGTTTTTATTCTATGGCCGGGTGGGTCGAGAACTGAAATGAGTCAGTCACATGTCTGCTGAAGATCTGGTTTTTATTAATTGATTTATTTCTTTATTAGTTGTTTTCGACACCTTGAAGGTGGATAAAGTTTAGCTCTGCTTCTCTTAACCTTGGTCCCAGAAGAGAAATCGCCATTCTGATTTTACAGATCCTTAACTTGAAATGTATTTTGGTGACTTAAATTCCACAGTATAACGAATCGTTAGTCAAATTTTTAAAATAAAGCCTTTAAATTGTTTCAACCAATGTTGGACTAATGATAAAAGTTGTTTCATTAATATATATATATATTAATGCCATTTTTAATAGTTACCATTCTACCATTCCTTTTATTGGCTGTTGCGATCCTATTCAGCGTTTATTTTTATTTTTGAGAGATGCAGAGACAATTAGTGTATTAACTGACATTATAATTAATTGCGTTGAAACTAAAAATAATTTTCACCATAATTAAACTAAGTCAATATCTTCGTATAGGGTGGAGGCAGTCATATGATAATTGACGACCCCCCCCCCTTTCTCCAATATCCCCCCTTCCCTCTCTCCCATCCCCCATGGTCTTAATCTATTATTAGATACGGACAAAAAGATCTGTTGTGGACAGTCAAAAGAATGGCCGTGAAAAGTTTTAATTTGCCCGTCGATAACATTTAATGCCTTTAAATTAATACATTCAACGCTAACGTGAATCCACGTTTTTTGGGTTCGTAGATACATGAGCAGTTTAGAGTCGTAGATAAATGAGCAGTTTAGAGTCGTAGATAAATGAGCAGTTTAGAGTCGTGGATAAATGAGCAGTTTAGAGTCGTAGATAAATGAGCAGTTTGGAGTCGTAGATAAATGAGCAGTTTGGAGTCGTAGATAAATGAGCAGTTTAGAGTCGTAGATAAATGAGCAGTTTGGAGTCGTAGATAAATGAGCAGTTTGGGGTCGTAGATAAATGAGCAGTTTAGAGTCGTAGATAAATGAGCAGTTTAGAGTCGTAGATAAATGAGCAGTTTAGAGTCGTAGATAATGAGCAGTTTGGGGTCGTAGATAAATGAGCAGTTTAGAGTCGTAGATAAATGAGCAGTTTAGAGTCGTAGATAAATGAGCAGTTTAGAGTCGTAGATAATGAGCAGTTTAGAGTCGTAGATAAATGAGCAGTTTGGAGTCGTAGATAAATGAGCAGTTTAGAGTCGTAGATAAATGAGCAGTTTGGAGTCGTAGATAAATGAGCAGTTTGGGGTCGTAGATAAATGAGCAGTTTAGAGTCGTAGATAAATGAGCAGTTTAGAGTCGTAGATAAATGAGCAGTTTAGAGTCGTAGATAATGAGCAGTTTAGAGTCGTAGATAAATGAGCAGTTTGGAGTCGTAGATAAATGAGCAGTTTGGGGTCGTAGATAAAGGAGCAGTTTGGAGTCGTAGATAAATGAGCAGTTTGGAGTCGTAGATAAATGAGCAGTTTGGAGTCGTAGATAAATGAGCAGTTTGGAGTCGTAGATAAATGAGCAGTTTGGAGTTGTATATAAATGAGCAGTTTGGAGTCGTAGATAAATGAGCAGTTTGGAGTCGTAGATAAATGAGCAGTTTGGGGTCGTAGATAAATGAGCAGTTTGGGGTCGTAGATAAATGAGAGTTTGGAGTCGTAGATAAATGAGCAGTTTGGAGTCGTAGATAAATGAGCAGTTTGGAGTCGTAGATAAATGAGAGTTTGGAGTTGTAGATATATGAGAGTTTGGAGTCGTAGATAAATGAGCAGTTTGGGGTCGTAGATAAATGAGCAGTTTGGAGTCGTAGATAAATGAGCAGTTTGGAGTCGTAGATATATGAGAGTTTGGAGTCGTAGATATATGAGAGTTTGGAGTCGTAGATAAATGAGCAGTTTGGGGTCGTAGATAAATGAGCAGTTTGGAGTCGTAGATAAATGAGCAGTTTGGAGTCGTAGATAAATGAGAGTTTGGAGTCGTAGATAAATGAGCAGTTTGGAGTCGTAGATAAATGAGCAGTTTGGGGTCGTAGATAAATGAGCAGTTTGGGGTTGGTTAGGGTCGTAGATAAATGAGCAGTTTGGAGTCGTAGTTAAATGGGCAGTTTGGGGTTGGTTAGGGTCGTAGATAAATGAGCAGTATGGGGTTGGTTAGGTCGTAGATAACTGAGCAGTTTGGAGTGTCTAGGGGTCGTGGATAAATTAGCAGGTTAGGGTTGCTTGGGGTCGTAGATGAAATAGTACTTTTGGTGTTGCTTGTGGTCGTAAACCGTAAACAAATGTTTAGTTTGTGTGGAGTTATGTGACGGCAGAGTAATTTTTTTAGCATCAGTCTCTCGTGCACTATCAGCGGAGTCAAAAACAAAAACTAATAAATTCCCCGGGGATGACGTCATCCCCCCACCCACCAGTTTTTTTTCAGAAGAGGACGTCCATTTCTTAATCTCCAACACAATTTAGTTTGGGGAATCCTAAATGATTGGAGGCTATTTTAGAACCGAGTCTGAACTGCTGTTTATTTTTGGATTCTATGGTTAGTAGCTCTGTTTTACCACATAATGGAAGAGTTTTACCTTGTAAAATGTAGTGGCTCTGGCCGTCTGCTGTGGATGTTTCACTGAATTAAATATACTTGTAAGTTAGAAACAAATATTGAAACTGATAACTGTTTAAATTCCATATTTTACAAATAAAATGAAGTTCGGATATTTACCTTTAAGGTCACGTGCCTATCAAATGTTATTCCATCAGATTTCTTATAGTAACCTTAAAGCTAAGCTCGTTTGTCTTCGTATTACATGTAATTAACTAAAGGCTTGGAGAAGCAACAAAACAAAACAAAAAATTGGAGGGTGGAAAAAGGGGGGGTGGGGGAGAGAGCGAGAGAGAGAGAGAGAAATCGTTTTATTTCAAGTATGCCATGGAAATAACTAGAAGCAGAGGTACTTGAAACTTTATTTTGCAGCATTTCAGCCGTCAGCCATATTAGATATGGAATCTTGTTTTTCCCCTTCAAAAATTATAGTTATACATACGATAAAATTATGAAGTGAATGTCCCAAACAGACCCGGGCTGAGAACCCCTGATAAAGCCGATTTGTAGTTTGAGAACTGAGCTCAGGTTTAACCAATGTTTAGACGAGATGCAGTTGAAAGATCTTTTTAGGGGAGCGGAGGTTGTGGCGGGTAGAGTTATCACTTAAGCAAATTTAGCCTTTGTTCTTGTGTTGTTGTTTTTTTTTAAAATTCAAATGTTGGAATATTATACAAAGAATGTTTCGCTTTTTTAAATAAGAAAATAAAAGTCATTCTTGAAATAGCTTTTTCCGTGTCACAAATATTGCCAGTTTTTTCCCCGTCAAATATCCTTATATAATAAAAGGCAAGTTTCTGTCCGTTCTGTCTGGTCATCTATAGCGATTGGTCCCTCAAACACATATGACTCCTACAGCCAATCATATTGAACACGTTTACACCATTTACGCGGACGTTCAAAACGAGTTATTTTTGGTGCAGTATTTCTTCCAAGACTTTATTTTGAGTTATGCGATTTATGGCAAAAAGCTCTGTTTTTACGAGTTATTTATTTTAACTATAATGAATAGTATTTTTGACGCGATGCGCATGTAATGCCGGTCGAGACGTCTGTTAGAGGGGAGTTACAACATGCCACCGAACGGTGGCGGAACGTTCTTGGACGGGCTTTGTTGCTCGTTAAAAAAAATACATCACGCAATTTGATAATCACTTTCAACAGTTTAAACGAAGATTTTCATTTATAACTTAATGATTTCATCCCATTCTCTCGTGCGCTACTTAAAGTTAACCTTCTTCAACAAAACAATCCAGCAACTAAAAAAACATTTTGTTCCAAAATCATCGTTGAGTTCAATGTGCCCAATCGGCGGGCTGGAATAACTACATCCACAGGCCGGATCGTGGCCACGGCTCGTTGTTTCCGAACTCATGAAGATTGATTCTCTGAAAATTAATGTCCGAATTCGGCAGCTCATATTCGTGGTGGTAAAAAAGTAAAAACCAATAATTTACCAAAGATGCATCGTCACGTTTTTGAACCATTTTAAGTTAGCTCCGCCATTGGGCCTCAGATTTACGTTTTCCCCCTATTTTTTTGAATTAGCTCCTTTATTGGGCATTGTATTTATAGTTTCCCTCTATTTCGCTGTGACACGCCAGAATTAATTGTGGAAACAAATTACGCCTTGTAGCTATAATTCATGTTCATTTCACCATGGCCTGAGACAATAAAGAGATAAGCATCGATGGAAGTCAGCCTGCGCCAGTGATTCTCAAACAACCACTGACCCAACCCCCACCCTTTACAGTACGAGGGAATGCTTGTCTGCACGTGTGAGATGGTCATTGGCTGGTGACATCGGTCTCAGTTGCGTCCTGGCCCGCGGTCTAAGTTTGTTTGATTATTGCACGCTTGTTCCAACCGGGGAAACGTCCGCATCGATTACTTCTTGCTTGCGGTAATGCCATTATAGGATGTAACGCAGCCATGGAAGACATTAGCAAACGATAAAATTGATCGTCTTTACGATCTTTGAAATAAAAAATTAATTTCCCAGACCATTGAGTTGGATTTATTGAACTTTTGCACTCAGCGTTTTGCCTTCACATGTTAGTCGGAAGGGCGGGGTGGGTGGGGGGGGGCTGATTGAAAGGAAATATTTGACTGGGGGGAAGGTTGTTGAATAAGGATGGGATGGGTAGAGGCAATCTGGTTTAAAAGGGTTGATGGAGGGATAATTATGGAGAGGAGTTGGTGAAAGGTGAAATGTCCCGGGGGGGGGGTGGAAGTGGGATGCTTTGGGGAAATTTAAAATAATTTATAACATATGAAACCGTTGAAATATTGTCATTGTCAATATCAGAAACCAATTAAAGATTGTTCCTGTCGAAACATGAAACCAATGAAAGGTTGTCTGAAAGGTTGTCGCTGTCAACATATGAAACCATTGAAAGGTTGTCTGTCAACATATGAAACCATTGAAAGGTTGTCTCTGTCAACATATGAAACCATTGAAAGGTTGTCTCTGTCAACATATGAAACCATTGAAAGGTTGCCTCTGTCAACATATGAAACCATTGAAAGGTTGTCTCTGTCAACATATAAACCATTGAAAGGTTGTCTCTGTCAACATATGA
This sequence comes from Ampullaceana balthica, assembly GCA_944989445.1. Taxonomy (NCBI): domain Eukaryota; kingdom Metazoa; phylum Mollusca; class Gastropoda; family Lymnaeidae; genus Ampullaceana; species Ampullaceana balthica. The sequence continues at coordinate 993,374 of CALYLW010000130.1, read as the reverse complement.
AACCATTGAAAGGTTGTCTCTGTCAACATATAAACCATTGAAAGGTTGTCTCTGTCAACATATGAAACCATTGAAAGGTTGTCTCTGTCAACATATAAACCATTGAAAGGTTGTCTCTGTCAACATATGAAACCATTGAAAGGTTGCCTCTGTCAACATATGAAACCATTGAAAGGTTGCCTCTGTCAACATATGAAACCATTGAAAGGTTGCCTCTGTCAACATATGAAACCATTGAAAGGTTGTCTCTGTCAACATATGAAACCATTGAAAGGTTACCTCTGTCAACATATGAAACCATTGAAAGGTTGTCTCTGTCAACATATAAACCATTGAAAGGTTGTCTCTGTCAACATATGAAGCCATTGAAAGGTTGCCTCTGTCAACATATAAACCATTGACATGTTTCTCAACACATCTTCTCCCACCCACCCCTCACACCGTGCTAACACTTCCTGACTTCAGACGCCATCAAAGAGAATGAGACAGGAATCAAGTTGTCGTCTGCTCCATCTCTAGTTGGGTTTCTTTACTCTGATTTCAATTTGGTCACGGCGGGAAGGTTCTCGTTCTTTCGCTAAACAGTCACTAGTCAGTTACTGAAAATTGATTTCAGCTTTAAAAAAAATGCTCTATTAGACATGTTAATCTGACTGATACGTCAGGAGCTATGTAACTTGGCCACCTTCCTGAACCAAGATTTGACCCCTGTAGTTACCAAACTTGGCCACCTACCTGAACTCAGATTTGACCCCTGTAGTTACCAAACTTGGCCACATACCTGAACTCAGATTTGACCCCTGTAGTTACCAAACTTGGCCAATTGACCCCTGTAGTTACCAAACTTGGCCACCTTCCTGAAACCCGACTTTTTCTCTGTCTCCCTCATTGGAATTGTAGCAAACATCCCTCAAAATAGACAATAATTTAGTTGTTGTTGTTTTTGTTTTTTAAATATCAAAACACGGATGTGGGAAGACTTAGTGCTATGAAGTAGACGTGTGTGCATGTTTCTGAACATAGATTAGGGGAGTTACTAGTTAGAGCATGACGCAAGAACTCTTGTTACAACACGACTATCAGAATATTTATTACAGCAAAAAAAGTAGTTGTTTAATAACGTGGCTAGGTTCCTAGTCGCTCGGGGCTGGTCAAGCTTTTTTTTTGCTGCCCTCCTTGAGAAATGGCCAAAAAATGGGACCCATTTATGTTTTTTTTAAAACATGCTGACTGGGGCGTGTCACTTCTTGACACTCCCCATCCTACGCCACTGCTTCAGACATCTTGTCTCCAGAGGACAGGATATCTCTCTCTCTCTCTCTCTCTCTCTTTTTATCTCTCTCTCTTTCTCTCTCTCTCTCTGTTTATCGCTCTTTCTCTCTCTCTCTCTCTCTTTCTATCTCTCTCTTTCTCTATCTCTCTCTCTCTCTCGCTTTCTATTTTGTATTGGATCAATCAGTTTTAGGCGAGTTTTTCACAGACTTCAGACATCTTTTACACTTCACAGACTTCAGACATCTTTTACTCTTCACAAACTTCAGACATCTTTTACTCTCCACAGACTTCAGACATCTTTTACTCTTCACAGACTTCAGACATCTTTTACACTTCACATACTTAGACATCTTTTGCTCTTCACAGACTTCAGACATCTTTTACTCTTTACAGACTTCAGACATCTTTTACACTTCACATACTTCAGATATCTTTTACTCTTCACAGACTTCAGACATCTTTTAAACTTGAGGTAGCAGCAACCATTGTTCAGCTTTAAAAGTCCAAATAAAAGACATATTCTATTTCTGGACCATCCACGTCTTGTTCTGAACAATTGTCATTATCTGTGTCTTGTTCTGAACAATTGTCATTATCTGTGTCTTGTTCTTAACAAATGTCATTATATGTGTCTTGTTCTGAACAATTGTCATTATCTGTGTCTTGTTCTGAACAATTGTCATTATCTGTGTCTTGTTCTGAACAATTGATGAAGTTATATGCGGCGCCTCTATGCTGAAGTTCTATGCGGAGCCCCTATGCTGAAGTTATATGCGGCGCCCCTATGCTGAAGTTATATACGGCGCCTCTATGCTGAAGTTATATGTGGCGCCTCTATGCTGAAGTTATATGTGGCGCCTCTACGATGAAGTTATATGTGGCGCCTCTATGCTGAAGTTATATGTGGCGCCTCTATGCTGAAGTTAAATGTAGCGCCTCTATGCTGAAGTTATATGGTACGCCTCTATGCTGAAGTTATATGTGGCGCCTCTATGCTGAAGTTATATGTGGCGCCTCTATGCTGAAGTTATATGTGGCGCCTCTATGCTGAAGTTATATGTGGCGCCTCTATGCTGAAGTTATATGTGGCGCCTCTATGCTGAAGTTATATGTGGCGCCTCTACGATGAAGTTATATGTGGCGCCTCTATGCTGAAGTTATATGTAGCGCCTCTATGCTGAAGTTATATGGTACGCCTCTATGCTGAAGTTATATGCGGCGCCTCTATGCTGAAGTTATATGTGGCGCCTCTATGCTGAAGTTATATGTGGCGCCTCTATGCTGAAGTTATATGCGGCGCCTCTATGCTGAAGTTATATGGTACGCCTCTATGCTGAAGTTATATGTGGCGCCTCTATGCTGAAGTTATATGTGGCGCCTCTATGCTGAAGTTATATGGTACGCCTCTATGCTGAAGTTATATGCGGCGCCTCTATGCTGAAGTCCAAACAGTATGTATACAAAGTTGGACTTATTTCAAAGCAGATGTATAACGAGGTAACACTGTATAAGTTTTTTGTGTATGGCAGCAGACGGCAGCAGTTCTTGGTTGTGTGTTTAAAAACAAAAAACACTCTGCAGTTAACTCCCTCCCCGGAACTTACGTAAACGCAGCGGTTTAATAAATATTGGTTTTATCCCCGTTGTTCCAGTCACGCGTGCGTGTCGACGACCAGATTTTTTTTTCTTTAAAAAAATGCAATTTTATTGGGCGAAAATTAAACATGGCGCATGGCCGCTTGCGGTACGCGAGCGGAGACAACAATTTGATGTTCTGAATTATTGAGAGTTTCACTAGTGTGCCATCAGCTTTTTCTCTCATTGATTTTTGTCACCGTTAAAAGAAAAAATTCCCGTACATAATTCGTTTAGATTCCCCGTAAAAGTAAATCTTTCAACTTTCTTATCGATCATTTTACAATGCGTTTCCTTTATCGTTATCAATTACAAAATGACGATCGAGCGCTTAAAAAAATAATTACTTCCATTATGCGATGACATCGTGTTTTGGAAAGCCTACCCAGATTTACAACAGTCATACAGTCTACCAAGATTTACAACAGTCATACAGTCTACCCAGATTTACAACAGTCATACAGTCTACACAGATTTACAACAGTCATTCAGTCTACACAGATTTACAACAGTCATACAGTCTACACAGATTTACAACAGTCATTCAATATACACATATTTACAACAGTCATTCAATATACACAGATTTACAACAGTCATCTAGTCTACCCAGTATCGTATCTGCAAACTGAATGCATGGTATCGTAAACAACGTTGCGAATGATATTGATTACATTTTAAAATGCTTATTGTAATGGACACGCACAAATCGATTCGTATTAAAATAATGTCGTCAGAAAGTTATTGAGATAATTGTTTTCAAACGTCCATTATCAGCCTGACCAACATGAAAGCCATATCGGGAGATTGTGTTGGACATCGTTAGAGTTGGAGTAGTGGAAGAACTCCATCAAACGAGCAGGGAGATTGTGTTGGACATCGTTAGAGTTGGAGTGGAAGAACTCCATCAAACAATTGTCGAAAAAAGATATATATTCAAATATATATATATTCTTTTTGTTATAACGGTGAACTAAAAGTAAAAATTCCCCAAAGTGTACTGTAACGTTTATCGACCAAAGTTACAAATACATGAGTTAATGTAGATGTACACGAATGCAGACGCTTGAGAGGCCAGAGTTAAAAAGTGCGACTATAAATGGGCCGCACAATTCAAAATGTAAACTCTGACCCTGTCTCAGATGACGTATGTATCTTTGTTCTCAGATAATGTCATCATTGAAGTAGAGATCTGTGTCTACGTCCAGCTAAAACAACAACAACAAAAAAAAACGACTGTTAAAGCTGATTGTCCACCCGCTATTGTCATGTATGCCTCCCACCCTCAACCATCCCTCGCCGTTTACCCCCGTAGTCCATAGTTCTATCCGCAGCGAATGAAACAACGCATGCGTGAGTTATGAGATATCGCCATAGAAACCGATCCTGCCAGGCTTTCATCTGCTGGACTGACCTCTGGTCAACGCGTCACTTATTACCGACATCGCCTTTCAAGATGGTGGCTTCGTGACGGTTAAATTAGGTCAATCTCTGATTTATATTCCAGTACTCTGCCTGATAGGGGGCGCGATGGCCGAGTTACGGTTCGAATGTCTGAGAAGGCAGATGCTTGCTTCCTTGGCTAAGGACATCCCTGGGTCTACCCAGCTCCGAAAGGGTACCTGACTTGAGTTGGGGTAAAGTTTAGGCCACTGGGGCATTTTGCTAGCCACTCAAATCAACTCGTATTCCGTGGTTATAGAAACTTGTGAACGCTTTCCCTTGCCCCATAAGCCAGCATGGGCTGAAAATGGGACTATACATTTTACTTTCCTCTGCCTAAAAGTCCTCCGCCCCACCCTATATTAAAAGATAGAGGGGTGTTACAATCTATTTTGTAAATGTCTCATACTTAAGGCTCCTTAATTTTAAGCTTATGACAATGTCACTATAAGTTACTATCAGAAACTTACAGGCATAGCCATAAATTTAAACAGGGAATCGCCTGCTATACGTGTTTTGAGAACCACTGACGCTAGAGGCCAAACCGTCATCACTGCGTGTCAAAAGGATCTTGTTTTAGTAAACAGACGGAAGTTTTGCGACAGTGGGATGATTACGCCGCACACAAACAAGATGGCGGCGGCACGTGCTGTGTTTAAGGAAAGATAGATTTTCAGTTACTTGTAGTTGTAGAGTTCTTTGGTTTGAGTCTAGGAAATTGTATGTGATTGTGTATGTGGCTGTGTTGTAATTGTGTGTGGCTGTGTTGTGATTGTGTGTGGCTGTGTTGTGATTGTGTGTGTGGCTGTGTTGTGATTGTGTGTGGTTGTGATTGTGTGTGGCTGTGTTGTGGTTGTGTGTGGCTGTGTTGTGATTGTGTGTGTGGCTGTGTTGTGATTGTGTGTGTGGCTGTGTTGTGATTGTTTGTGGCTGTGTTGTGATTGTGTGTGGCATGTTGTGATTGTGTGTGACTTTTATGTTGTGATGAAAGGGTTTGTAATTGTGTGAGACTTTGTGGTTATTTTGGTGTGCTAGTGTGTGGGAGTGTGTATGTGGCAGTGTGTGCGTATAAAATGTTACATTATGTGTGTGTGACAGTGTGTGCATGTAATAGTTAACATTGTGTTTGTAAAAAGTATGTGTGCAATAGGGTACAGTGTGTATTGGATTATGTGAGTCACTCTAGAGAGGCAATGTATGTATGTATGGCAACCGTCCGTCCTCTTGGGACGATGGCGTGTACTCCTACTCCTCTGCCCCCCCCTGCCCTTTCTGATGGCCCTTCTCTCTTCACTCAAAGCTATGGGGGATGCTTTCGCGACATGAATGCCCTCACGCACTTTTGCCCGCCAGGAGGTGCGCTCCTCGACAATGGTCTCCCGCGTTTTATAGTCTATCTGCGCCAATGGCATGTCTTTCTTGCAGACGTCCTTGAAGCGTAAGCAGGGGCGACCTCTTTTTCTCTTACCGGTTGCCAGCTCCCAGTAAAGCATGGCTCTAGGAATGCGCTCCGAGCTCACCCTGTGGACATGACCTAACCACCGCAGGCGCCTCTCACTCAGAATTGAGTGCATACTCAGCATATGGCTTCTTCTGAGTACCTCGACATTGGTGATCTCGTCCTGCCACTTGATGCGTAGAGGCAATGTAAGGGGAAAGATATATCTGTTCGGCCGCTAATTTATTTTAAAGATGCTGATGACTTCTTGTCAATTTGTTTAGTTTTTTGTTTGAACACCTAAACAGGTGATTCCAAACTTAAACCATCGTCAGATACTTGAAAGTTACCCCCCTTTCCCTACCACTAATTTTATAGGGTTATTCAAATTTTAGAGCACAAATCGTCACTACGCAATATCTATTTTAGCCAAAATTTTCGTAAAACAATGTTTTACTGCAAAAAATAAATATAGAAGTGACAAAACGTTTGTAAAATTGTTGATATAATTAATGTATAATATGTTTTTGTGTTGACTTATCGTGGAACTAAAACAAAGCCGTTGAGATAAGCCCAAATAGAATACTTAGATATTTCACTAATATCTTAATACCCGGATGATCTATTAATAGAATTCCACCATGATTTGACAATGCATGTTCACACAACTTAACACCCGGATGATCTATTAATAGATTTCCACCATGATATGACTATGCATGTTCACACAACTTAACACCCGGATGATCTATTAATAGATTTCCACCATGATATGACAATGCCTATTCACACAACTTAACACCCGGATGATCTATTAATAGATTTCCACCATGATATGACAATGCCTATTCACACAACTAAACACCCGGATGATCTATTAATAGATTTCCACCATGATATGACAATGCCTATTCACACAACTTAACACCCGGATGATCTATTAATAGATTTCCACCATGATATGACTATGCCTATTCACACAACTACCCCCCCCCAACCGACATCCACACTTTTTTTCTTCGTCTATTCCATTCAAGACTTGAGCTCGACAACAATTCTATATCATCTCGGTCTTTCTGAACCCAAGTTCATATTTCTTATTGGCGTATCACTGCTGCAATATTTGTCTGGTGTTGTTTCGGAATTCCAGAGGTTTTCTGGACAATAGTGTCATTGTCATGTATTGTTCATTCAGTCTTTGGGTGAAGTGTATTAAGTTGGATATGTAGATCTCTTAAGGTGTGACAGTGGTATCGATCCCCGGTGGTGCTTAGTGAAGAAAAATCGATACCGATGCCAAACACCAGGACACACCTCGACTTTAAAAGATAAAAAATAATATTTATTAACTTTCCCCCAGGTCTGGTCAAGATTCCGTGTGATCCGAACTCATTATTAAATCATTTAGAAATAGATCAGTTGTGCTCTCTCTCTCTCTCGGTCTCCTGTCAGAAACGCTCTCAAGGCTGACCATCTTGTTATGTACTCACCACGTCCTCGGCCGATACAGAACAATCAACGAGACTCGCCCGTCCCCCCCGGGGGCTGTCTGCTATTGTGAGTGTCTGCCATCACCGCGCGCAATGTTCTGATAGGTGGACGGTATCGAGGCTCGGCAGCGCGTGCTTGTTGTGTGTTATAAGATATTTCAAGGATTATAAGAGTGTCGCTATCCCTTATAAGGGTGCCGCCCTCCATTACAAGAGTGTCGCCATCCCAGGTCTGAAACTGAAGATTCGTAAGATCAAATCAATGGTGGCGCTGGACGGCTCCCAGGTATGTATACATCTGCCACATGACGTCAGTTTTATGTTGTACAACGTCACTGTGGGTCCCAGTGTAGCCGTGACAATATTTAAACACGTGGCGGGTTTCCTATGTAGGCCGTGTTAATGTTGTGCCCCTATATGTGAAACACTTGTATGAGTATGGAATGGAGTATAATGGATGATGGGTCGGCGGATCGCATTAGCCGAATATCCTATAGACCAGTGATGGCGAACCTATGCCACGCGTGCCACAGACGTCACACAGAGCCCCATCAGCCGGCACGCAACTAAAATATTATTTCCTTAATCAAACCAAACCACTGTGCTGGCACTTTGTGTTGGCACTTTGCTATATGAATGTAGGTTTTAATTGAATTTTGGGCTCGCGGCCCCAAAAAGGTTCGCCATCACTGCTATAGACCGTGTTTACCCTGATCGTGTTGCTATGGGCTGTGTGCTCATCCTAGGCCCTAGGCCATGTGCCAGCCGTGTCTTTGCTTATAGCCTTAGCCAGTGCCCAGTGTGCTAGAAAATACCAGTGGTTTAGAGATCACCGGTGTACTAGAAATTTCCGTTGCACTAAAAAGAATGATCACTGTACCAGAAATGAAGAGTGGACTAGAAATAGCTGGTGCACCGGAAGTGACCGGTGTATATTCTACGTTTAGTCAAGACTTATGCGCCTTTTATCTGTTAAATCCCAATCAAAAGCTGGTGTTCTGGTCTTGTACTTATGGACCAAGAGTGCGCTTACTACAAGCTAGGGATAGAAGAGATGGTCAACCATTCTACATTAAAAATTACAAACTTGGTGTCAGCTAATACAGAACACAACCCCTTTGAATTACGTGATATCTACATTCCTCTCCGCAAACTGGTCTGTCTACAGGCAAACTGGTCTGTCTATAGGCAAACTGGTCTGTCTATAGGCAAACTGGTTGTTTCATTAACAGACTGATCGATCTATTCGCAAACTGGTTGTGTCATTAGCAGAGTGGTAGATTTATTGGCAAATTGGTTGTTTCATTAGCAATCTGGTGGGTCTATTCGATTTAAAGTGTATATTTTACAATTCCCGAGTTGGTCGGCCAGCTACAGAAATGGTGTCATTTCCGGTTTTGGTCGTCATAGTGATGGAGTGTAGCAAGTATATACACACATTTTCTCGTGGTATTTTATAAAAATGTCATTTGATGGAAGGCGTAGGCGGGGTGGCCTATACTTATTAGATATGTTCAAGTGTTTAGTCCAAATTGTGTGTGAATGTCATTTGTACAGACCATTAGATATGTGGCAAGCTAGAATTGACTTCCGCTTTCACCGTCTGCCGTCTCATTTATGGTGATTTTAGAGTTTTCTAGGTTTAAAAAAAATAATTAAATAATAGAAAAAATTGTTTTCTTAAATAATCTTTTTCCGAAAGATTCCTCATGTCAATTATTGTATGTCCGTCTTTTGGAGTTTTCATTTCTCCCCTACATCTAAGATCTTCGTCTGTTTGCCAAGTCAGCTGTTTGTTTTGAACGTTTATATTTAGTAATCTTCGGTGTTTGGTTTAGGGGGCCGCCATAAATGACGTCACGCGATTTTGGCTTATTTTCCCCCTACCCCCTCGTCACACATTGTCACAAAAAGTTAGCCCCCCCCCTTTTTCACACACACACACACACACACACAAAATCAAATATGACGTCATGAATCTTTGCGCTATAAAAGCCGTGTTTCCTATTTGAAATCGAGCATGTTTCAAATCACTTTATTATCATTTAAGAATTTAATTAGTGTAATAGCTTAAGACGCGTGAAGCCATTTAAAACTTCATTAAATAGATAGTAATCAATCTGATATTTAAGTGGAGCTTTTATTTACATTTTCGCGTTTTTGATGTGACGTCACAGTTCTTAAACACCCATCCCCCTCGTCACACATCGTCACAAATGTGCGACCCCGTCCCCCCTTTGGTTTGTGACGTCATTTATGTACAGTCCCTTATTCACTTATATCATCAGACTTCCTTGAACGCCACCTTTGATATCATTTGTAAGCCGCCCCACCCTCGCCCCCACCAAAGGACGGTAGTTTCAGGGACGTGACAAATGTTTAAGGAAAGTGTGACAGTATTTAAGATAAATGTGTCGAAAGCATTATTTCATCTATCACTTCCATCCATCAATAGTAAGCGTGTGACATTTATTATTTGGGTGTAAGAAAAGAGCTCAATCGATAACTTCTCGAGGCTCTTGCTAGAAATCCAAAAACTAGAACATTCATATTGAAACTGAAACGATTGGCATGAAAGGTTGTTGTTGTTGTTGATGGGTTTTAGGAAGAACTTTTATCATAAACATATTCGTCATTTGATACTAGCCCAACATCTATTGGGTTCCAAGAGTTTCTCTTTATTCAACAGTGAGGCACGCCGGACTTACCAGCCAGGGTCATAATTAGAGTTCAGTGCACCAGGGATAGAGACTCCACGAGTTGATTGTGTTTACAATTGTAGAACCCCTCCATTCCCCTCTCCAACATACATTTTTTGCCTTCCCCTTTGGCAATCGTTTAGCCAATAATATAATTACCCAATGATACATTGACCCCCCTCCCCCCTCCACTACAGCAACCACACATCGCACACCCACACACACACAACATGCCGTCTTATGCCCACCGCGTGCCCTCCACTTTCCTACGGTCAGACGAATCGATAATCTAGCATCCAGTAACGCGGCATCCTGTACAATTGTCTGTAGATGACATCTCAATACATCCATCAACACATGCAAGATGTAGTCCACATCGAAATGATCTAACACACAATCATGTACAAGTGTCTGTAGATGACATCTCAATACATCCATCAACACATGCAAGATGTAGTCCACATCGAAATGATCTAACACACAATCATGTACAAGTGTCTGTAGATGACATCTCAATACATCCATCAACACATGCAAGATGTAGTCCACATCGAAATGATCTAACACACAATCATGTACAAGTGTCTGTAGATGACATCTCAATACATCCATCAACACATGCAAGATGTAGTCCACATCGAAATGATCTAACACACAATCATGTACAAGTACATGTAGATGACATCTCAATATAACATCAATCAACACATGCAAGATGTAGTCTACATCGCAATGATCTAACACACAATCATGTACAAGTGTCTGTAGATGACATCTCAATATAACATCAATCAACACATGCAAGATGTAGTCTACATCGCAATGATCTAACACACAATCATGTACAAGTGTCTGTAGATGACATCTCAATATAACATCAATCAACACATGCAAGATGTAGTCCACATCGCAATGATCTAACACACAATCATGTACAAGTGTCTGTAGATGACATCTCAATATAACATCAATCAACACATGCAAGATGTAGTCTACATCGCAATGATCTAACACACAATCATGTACAAGTGTCTGTAGATGACATCTCAATATAACATCAATCAACACATGCAAGATGTAGTCTACATCGCAATGATCTAACACACAATCATGTACAAGTGTCTGTAGATGGCATCTCAATGGAACATCCGATTCCCTCTTTCTTTCTCTTACTCTCTCTAACTTTCAACTCACATTCACCCCCTCCCCCACCCTCCAAACACAAAATTATTATTTTTTTAAACATGTACATTCCATATAGAAAAGCTAATTGCAACAATTAATACACAATTGTATGTGTTGTAAAAATGGTACGTTATTTGAGAAGTGCTGTCTAAACAAATGGCGCTTAGTTCCCAACCTCCTTTCATCTTGCCTCTTAGTCTTACTCTCACCGATATGTCCAGCTTCGATTATCTGCTAATCTGTTTGACCTGTCTGTCCACTCAGGAGCTGGTCGGCAACACTGCCCAGCAGAGGAACTGGAGAGGGATCGCCATCGCCTTGCTGGTCATCCTTGTCGTGTGTGCACTAATTGTGACAGCTGTCATTATAGCTACACCAAGTAAGTTTAAGGGCCGATATCTTGATTGTGATAACTGTACTTATAGCTACACCAAGTAGGTTTAAGGGCCGATATCTTGATTGTGATAACTGTACTTATAGCTACACCAAGTAGGTTTAAGGGCCTATGTTCAATAGACTCTCTTTATAGAGACTGCGCTCCTCCTCATAGGTCCTCCTCATAGGTCCTCCTCATAGGTCCTCCTCATAGGTCCTCCTCATAGGTCCTCCTCATAGGTCCTTCTAAAAGGTCTCGGCTTTGATGGTATCAGAAAAATGGAGTCAGCACTCCTGGAGCCATTCCATGGGTTGTTGAATAGTCTTTCTAAGTACTTAAAATAATTTAACGGCAGACTAAATACATTTGCTTTTAACAGACTCTTGAACATGAAAGCGTGGTTAGCATGCTAGACAAGTCTGGACAAATAGCAATATACAATCATTGCGTGTGGTGTGCATGCAAGACTAGCCCGGACAAACAGCGATATACAATCATTGCGTTGTGAGCATGCTAGACTAGCCTGAACAAATAGCGATATACAATCACTGCGTGTGGTTAGCATGCCAGACTAGCCTGGACAAGCAGCGATATACAATCATTGCGTAGTGAGCATGCAAGACTACCCTGAACAAACAGCGATAGACAAGAAACAATCATTATAAGTTGTTTCTGGTGCAAGAGATGCGGCAAAAAATATTGATCCTCCCCGGGCCGCATTTACCCTATAGCTACGCCAGTGGATGGAGGGAATAGAAGATCTAGTTGATGTGGGATAATACTAGAGTAGTTTTAAGTGACTTGATCGGGTGGGCAGAGCCGTCAGAGGTGGTGTCGCCACAGAAATATAGATTCTTATTATTTTTTATTATAGTTATATATATTTGTTTCCTTTCGATGAGAAAATATTTGATGTTCATATCGTTTATTATTATTTTTTTTTATTGTTACTATAATAAAGTAATAGAAAGCGAATCTCAAAATGGCACACTTCATTAACCACTCACAGAGCGCGCGTGCCCTAAAGGGTGAAATGGTCCCTGTTGAGCCGGTCGTGCGGAAATATACATTTCAAAATGATGCGGCAGGGAAGTCAGTGGTTCGGAAATTTGAGGTAATTGAAGATTTCATAAAACCGCAAGTTTATCCAGAAGTTTTCAAGTATAAAATATGACTTAAGTATGGGGCATGTGGGCGTCACATCTCACAGATGTGCGTTTAAAATGTATGAGTATGATCATTAAGTATGATCAAAAAATAATCATCTAAATTATATGTCTATAGATCTAACTTCTACAAGATGATCTTTTTACAGAGACTGGTCATCAACAATAAATACAATATTGTATGTTTCAAATGACTGAGTGAAAGTCCTACAATTACAATAGGGATGTCCTAAACTGTAATCATATTTTCATTGAATATACTGACATGTATATAGAATTCAGAATACAGACCTGTGGCTACGCTGATGTAAATTAAAGGTTCGCTTGCTTCAACTTCAATTTTATTTTTTTATGGTTTGGGCAAAACGTTAAGAGTGATGATCGGTGATTTAACCAAAAAATTGAGTTTGATTCCCTTCACCCCTTCACCCCATCACCCCATCTCCCTCCAAGTGACGTTTAGATTAGTATTTAGTATACGAAACATTGGGTTGGCATATATATGACTATATTATGACTGGCTTCCAGTGGGAAATCAATTAGAGCTCAATGATTTGCAGGCTAATGACTAGTTGAAAGAGAAGCATAGGGGCTGTCCATAAATGACGTCGCGCAATTTTGGCCATTCCCCACCCCCCTTCCCCCCCTCGTCACATGTTACAAAAACTAAGACCCCCCTCCAATCTGACGTCACAAAACTTTAAAGGCCCCCCCCCCATAAAAGCCGTATTTTCTATTAGAAAATGAGCATGTTTCAAATCACTTTTTTGTCATTAAGTATGTATTTAGTGTAAGGCTCCACTCTAATATCGTAACACGCGTAAAGTCATGTAAAACGTCATTAAATAAATTGAGTGGAACTTTTATTTAAAATTGTGCGTTGTGATGTGACGTCACTTTTCTCAAACATCCCCCTTCCACGCGTCACACATCCACACATCGTTACAAATGTGTGACCCCCCTCCCCGGGCCAGGTACGTGACGTCATTTATGGACGGCCCCATAGAGAAAAAAAACATTGAAGTTTACTGCTGGTTTTTCTAAAGGTTTTTTTTTCTCTGGCATTGCTTCAGTTTAGCCTTCTCCTTCACTAGGGGCGTTTGCGATTCCTCCAAGGGCATGAGCCACCTGCCAGAGTCCTCCAGCCATCCCTATCCTGGCCAGCCGATCCAGCATGTTCCAGTCATGGCAAAATCTCTTGATGTCTGCCTCCGATTCTCGGCGCCTAGTCTAGTGTTTCTTGGATTATCTTTTTTTTTGCTTTCCCTGGGGGTTCCCCTCCCGGGGTTCCATTTCAGGGCTTACCTTGTTGTATTGGAGGCAGGTTTTCTTAGCTTATGGCCAATCCATCTCCACCGCTTCCGGAGAATCTCTTGCTCTATTGGCTTCTGCCTTGTCTGCTGCCACAGTTCCAGGTTGCTGATTTTGTCTGTCCAGTGAATTGTTAGGATTCCTCTTTGGCAATTGTTGTGAGTAAACATTTTCAGGAAGGAAATACATGGACGTGAATTTGAAGTCAACACATTGAACGACATTTATTAAACAACATTTGAAATCAATTCTCCTGATTGGATGCAGCAATTCCACAACAAGCATTGAGGATATCTTGAAATCTCTTCTAACGTCTTTTGCTGCTTAAATTGTGAGAATCTGATAAGTGCATACGAGAACTGATATAATTATTTTTTTAAAGTTCGCCTCCTTTGATTACTTTTTTAATAAATAAATATATGGCTGTCTTTGATTGTTTTTTTTAATTGTTTTAGTGCCCTCCATGGACCCACAATTAACGCTGAACTCTAAACATGGACTTTAATTTTTCATGTCGATTGTTATGCTGCCCGACCTTGTTACTTTGTCAGCCGTGTGGCCTACCATGAAGAAAGTTTGATGACATCTGACCTGATTCATATTTTTTAAAGAATAAATACTACAGATGCGGAAATTAACGATTAATTTCTAGATTAATCGTTAAAAATTTTAATGATTAAATTCTTTTTTAACGATTAATCGACCCATCACTTACAAATTATTGGAAGTCAAAAAGTTTTGTTTTTTTAAAATTGCGGCCGATAAATTTTCTGACGATGACACAAACATGTTGGTTTTAAACTATTGACTGACGGGAATGTTCAAAATGTTGATAAAGTTTGCCTACCATGGCTCTAACTCTTCGCCTACTTATCAAACCAATAAATGAAAAGCATATTAAGTAAATGACAGTAATGGATTCTAACTCAGAGACAGAAAATGACGACAGTTCTTCTGATGAATTACTGCGCTAAAAAATAGAGATGAAAGTTCCTGAATCCATTAACCCTCTACAATAGTGGAAACTTATCGAACACCGATATCCGATTATGTGATTCCTAGCCCAGACCGTTTGGTGCATAACAGTTACCTCAGTTCCATGTGAATGATTGTTCAGCTCGGCTGGTTATATTGTCAATTAGACCCGCTCATCACTTGAACCAAATAATGTCAACACACTTGTCTTTATGCGTAGTTGGTTAAAAGATGACATCTAAAGGAGTGTTACTTAGATTTTCAACAAGAGTGTTTAATAAGTGTTAATTATGACATTATAAATTTTAATCTTTGGCTTTAATCCAAATTAACGATTAATCAATCGTTAATTTTTCAAAATTTAACGATTAAATTTAAATTAATCGTTAACAGCCCTAATAAATACTAAATTGGGACATGCTTCATTATTCTAAACTAGATTGTGCCGGGCGCCGTGGCGCCTGCGGCGCCCACTTTTTTAGGGCGCCTACGGTGCCAACCTTTTTCAAAAGCCCAACTAAGTTATCATTTTTTGATAAATACGAAATATTAAACTTTCTGAAATGTACGCAAAGTATTTAATAACAGGAGTTGTAGGGCGCCTACGGCGCCCACTTTGTTTTTTGTCAAAAGCCCAAGAAACTTATCCTTCTTTGATAAATACGAAATATTAAACTTCCTTTTTGTTTGATAAATACGAAATATTAAACTTACTGAAATGTACACAAAGTATTTTATAATTATAAATCCTCAAATCCTATTTTTACATCGTTCCCTTTTTCCAAAATTAAGATATAAGCTAAAGCAATGACGTCATATAATATATTTTTTACAGCGCGTCTTTAATTTGTAATTAATTTGCACACCTTTTGATGCACACCTTGTGTTAAATATAAGATCAACCAATGACGTCATATTAAATATTTTTACAGCGCTAATCACCACACAATTTTTTAAAACTGCTATAGACTGTTGTACATCGTTCCTCAGCGTTCCACATCCAATGAGTGAGCCACTTGGGCTTTTATATTATTTATAATTTGAACATTTTGTTCACAGTTCATCAATATTATATTTAATATTATTGCTCTTTATCCCACAGAAGAAAAATCTGAAAATTTTGGTGAAAAGTTTACATTTGATGATTACATAAATCAGGAGCTACGACCAGCAAGTTTTGTTGCCCAATGGCTGCCAGGTGATTTAATGAGTTATGAAATAACTGTTGCAAAGCTATTTTTCAGTTCATAGGGTTGATGAGAACCAGGATTTGTAAAAACAAGAAATTATTTAATTGGATTTTTTAAATTTAAAAGAAATTAAATAGATTTAATTTAGATTTTTTTAAAGTTGAAAGTTGATTTATTTGTTGAATTTTTGAATGTTTAAATAGTCTTTGAAGTTTATAAAGATTAAACATAATTTACGGGTATTTATTATTGTTGAAATTAATTTTCAAAGATTTAAATAATGATTTAAATTTAAGTAATATAACATTTGAAAAATTAGTTAAATATTAGTTGAGTTCACTTGAAATTGTTTTTATTGTTTTCCTCAAAGTTGAAGACGTTTTTAATCTTTTAAGCAACAATCACTATCTTAGTATTATAGTTTTTACCTACCTAATCTGTTGGAATATTTCATGGATTTTCTATATCTTTAAAATTATTCATTTCAAGACTCATATTTTAAATTGCCAATTATATTTCATGCCATTATACCTTCTGATGAAATATTTAGAAAAAGGAAAAAAAAATATTCCTGTCCCCATTGAAAGTCATTTTCTACTTTCTTAAAAATGAAACACTTTCTTTCAATAAATATAAAGTTTATTATTATAAAGTTGTGCAGTAATATTTTATGTTAAGAGGTTTTTTATTTATTATGTGACTAATTATTTATAATAAATAAAAATTAAAATCTTCCTTGAAGCAAAAGCCTTAAAATATGAACAGATTAAATGAATAAAGATAATTGAATAGGTCAAAGTTGTAATTTATTGATTCAAATCCTACATTTTTATTTATCCAATTTAAATCATGATTTAAACAAATTCAAATCATCTCACTGATGACGATTAACATCATTAATGTCTGTCACTTTCTTAAACTAGATAGTTTTTAATCTGTCTTAGTCCATAATTCTCCTTTCACAACTACCTCAGATGTAGCTGTCATATCTAATTAAAACTTTCTTTAAAATGTTCAACTTATAAAAAATGTCTTTTCGCCATTCACTCCTTATATGTAAAATCTTTAAAAATTTATATTTGTAACTTTCATTAAAATTTCTCACATTATCACTTAAAGATTTCTAAGTCTTTCTTAATTGCCTCTGCTAGTTGATATCTTACTTTTGCAGTCTAAGCTCCACTTACCTCATTATTTTAAACAATTCCCAGAAATGTTGATATCTTACTTTTGCACAGTCTAAGCTCCACTTACCTCATTATTTTAAACAATTCCCAGAAATGTTGATATCTTAATTTTGCAGTCTAAGCTCCACTTACCTCATTATTTTAAACAATTCCCAGAAATGTTGATATCTTACTTTTGCAGTCTAAGCTCCACTTACCTCATTATTTTAAACAATTCCCAGAAATGTTGATATCTTACTTTTGCTGTATAAGCTCCACTTACCTCATTATTTTAAACAATTCCCAGAAATGTTGATATCTTACTTTAGCAGTCTAAGCTCCACTTACCTCATTATTTTAAACAATTCCCAGAAATGTTGATATCTTACTTTTGCTATATAAGCTCCACTTAACTCATTATTTTAAACAATTCCCAGAAATGTTGATATCTTACTTTTGCAGTCTAATCTCCACTTACCTCATTATTTTAAACAATTCCCAGAAATGTTGATATCTTACTTTTGCTGTATAAGCTCCACTTACCTCATTATTTTAAACAATTCCCAGAAATGTTGTAAATTCATTGTTAAGTTCACCTAATCACAGACTAAACAAAATCTAGAGCCCATCTAATAACAGTGAAAACAATAAATTGATACCGCAGGTTCCAATCAGTTTTTATACATGACCATGGAGCAGTCCATCAGAATGTTCAACTCTTCATCAAACACTTCATTCGAGATCATGGATAACAGCACATTTGTAAGTCCTTATTTATGTGAAATGTACTGCTGACACTTTTCTTTAACTTTTTTATTTTGAAAGTGACCATCCGCTATTGCAGTGTTACACCGATTCTTGAGTTATGTGTGTCAAACAAAGTGTTAAGCTGATTCTTGAGTTATGATACATAGTCTTTCAGTATTACACTTGAGTTATGTGTGTCACACATAGTCTTTCAGTGTTGCAAAAATGTACCCAATATCTTGAAGATTTCTGTAATCCTTTAAATCATCTGCAGTTGATATAATTGTTTGTAGATTTAAAGATTACTTCATAGGAAATTTCAATGTTCACACCCAAACACTTCAGCAGCTTCAATCCCAATTTATGATTGTCTGATCATTCAATCATGACAGAATCACGGTTTTATTATGATTAATTTGATTAATTTCTGTGTGTGCAGAGAATGACAGAACCAAAAGAATATTACTTATCTGCAGAGAAAGATTATCTGCTGCTCAAGCACAAAGTGCATCAGGTAAAGATAAATGAGACAGTCATTGATACTGCAGTCAATAAGTATTCTAGTCTTCTATAGGGACATATTTTAAATTGAAAACTATTCATGGTATCAAATTAATTATTTGTGAACAGATCAGATAGATAGCTGACCAACAGCCATTATCAGATAGATAGCTGACCAACAGCCATTATCAGATAGATAGCTGACCAACAGCCATTATCAGATAGATAGCTGACCAACAGCCATTATCAGATAGATAGCTGACCAACAGCCATTATCAGATAGATAGCTGACCAACAGCCATTATCAGATAGATAGCTGACCAACAGCCATTATCAGATAGATAGCTGACCAACAGCCATTATCAGATAGATAGCTGACCAACAGCCATTTGTTTCATAGATCATTGACTTCATTTTTTTAAAATGTCTGACTTGAGCTATGCAGAAAAATGTCGTGATAATATTTCAGTGTTGATTTTATCCATGTCTTGTTTCAGATATTCAGACATTCCTCAGTAGCAGAATACTCCATCTATAACATACACACCAGGTGGGAGGACATTTTTTTAGTATACTCTTTTTCTACTTGTTTTAATTATTCAGCTGTTTGTTCAATCAAATCAATTTCAAAGGAATTTTTCTTTATTAAATCCTTTATATTAACTCGTGATGTCTGTTTGTTTGAACCCTTGATTGCTTGCTTGATTGTCTGTCGCCAAAACTTTGGATCGATTTTTAACCCATTTTTCTCGTAAGCTAGCGAGCTGAAATTTAGCAAGCAGTTTCGTGGCGATGATAAAAACTAGGTGTCAAAATTTCAGATCGATCGCATGTACTGTAATTAAATTATTGAATTTTTAGATTATTTTATTTATTCCTATGTATCATGTTATTTTTTTAGATAGAGTGTCGCGGTGCGTATTATATTGAACAACCTTTCTGTCGCGCAATAAGCTGCGTATTTATCTTATCTTATCTGTTTACAGACGCTCCTTCTATACAGAAGATTATTGCGTCCTACGCTTATCTATGGTTTGTGTTTAGTCCTGCATTTTTATTAGAGATTTAAATGTTGATAAAGTGTTGGTTTTCCTGGATGCTTCAGGCAACCCATTCCACGCCCGAATTCCGGACGGGAAGAAGGAAAACTTGTATGTGTTTGTTCTTGCATACGGAATAAGAAAGGTGTTTTTATCCTTATGTCTATCTGAGGGTTGTATTAAGTTATCTTTGTGTTGTATTTCTAAATTAGAATTAATTGCTTTATGTATGATTACTACTTTGCTCTTGGTTCTTCTATCCTCTAGTGTTTCAAGGTTTAATGATTTAACTAATGGTGTTATTCTTGTCAGTTTCGAAATATTCTCCAGTAATGAATCTGGCAGCTCTTTTTTGAATTTGTTCTAGTTTATCAATGTTTTCTTTGGTGGATGGGTCCCATACAGAAGATGCATATTCTAGTACAGGTCTCACCAAAGTGAGGTAGCATTTTAGTTTTATATCTCTATTACATTTGTTAAAGTTCCTTTTTATAAAGCCTAAGGTTTTGTTTGATTTTTTAATAACTTCATTGACATGGGGATTCCATGATAGTTTCTCATTTATTAAGACTCCTAAGTATTTTGCATCTTTAGTTTGGGTCAGTTCTTTTCCATGAATGTAATATTTTGAATTTATTTGTTTCTTTTTCTTTGTTACTCTTAACAGTTGACACTTTTCTGGGTGGAAAGACATACTCCAGTTAGTTTCCCATTTTATCAATTCATCTAAGTCTTTTTGTAAAATTTTGCTATCTTGTTCTGATTTAATTGTTCTATAGATTATACAATCATCAGCAAATAACCTAACTTTTGTACCTGTTGAGATGTTTTTGGGTAAATCATTTATATAAATTAAAAAGAGTAAGGGACCTAGCACAGTTCCTTGTGGAACTCCTGAATTAACCTTTATTGGTGCAGATTTAGATCCATTAATTATTACAGTTTGCTCCCTGCCCAAAAGGAAGTCTTGGATCCAGTGATGTAAGGAACCTGAGATTCCAAAGTAGTTAAGTTTTTTAAGTAAACTAAGGTGGTGAACTTTGTCAAATGCTTTTGAGAAGTCTAGTAATATTGTGTCTATTTGATCATTTTTGTCTAAGCCTTTTGATAGTTCATCTATTAAACCTATTAATTGTGTTTCACATGATCTGTTTTTTCTAAAGCCATGTTGATGTGGGCATAGGGCATTATATTTGTCAAGGTGGTTAACTATTCTACTATATATTATGTGTTCTAGTAATTGACAGGTGATACTATTAAGTGATACAGGCCTGTAATTACCAGGGTCTGATTTATCCCCTTTCTTAAAGAGTGGAGTTACGTTAGCTAATTTCCAATCCTGGGGCACTTTACCCTGGTTTAGAGAGGCTTGAAAGAGAACTACAAGGATTGGGGACAGTTCATTGCTTAGTTCTTTTAATAATCTTGCAGGCAAATCATCTGGGCCAGTAGCTTTGTTTATTTTTAAGTTTTTTAGGAGTGAATGTATACCTATCTCATCTACAGTTATGTTACCTATTTCCTCCATTTTATTTAAATTTATTAAAACTTCCTTGTCGCCTGAGGCAGAAAAAGATGATGCAAAATATGTGTTAAGGATATTAGCTTTAGTTTCATTATCACTATAGGTTTTATTATTTGAGCCTTTTAGTGTGGCTATTCCTGAAGGTTCCATTTTTTTAGATTTGATAAAGGACCATAAGTTTTTATTGTTATCTTTGGTAATTACATTGTTTAAATATTCATTTTGGAGGTTTCGACTAAGTTTTTGTGTCAAGTGTTTAATCTTTAAGTATTTTTTGTGTATCCTATATGAATAGGTAGCTTTATATTTCTTAAATAAGTTCTCTTTTAGTTTGCATAGCTTTTTCAATCTAGAATTGAACCAGCATTTGTTAATTTTATTTGATGTTAGTTTTGTTGGAACATTCTCATCCATTATAGTTTTTAGATTTGTTTTTATATCTTTCCAAATTTCTTCTACTGGGCTATTTGTGTTAAATTTACTTAGGAAAGTTTGTTGGAAGTTAGCCGCTGATTGGTGTAGTTTTATTGAATTACATTTATTCCAAAGATAGATTATTCTTCTAGGTATCTTATTAATTTTAGTTTTTATTGTATTGGTGACCCTAACAATATCATGGTCGGACAGTCCTGGAATTATTTTATTGACAACACTTTTTATAAACATATTCGTGATCGGTGGGCATTATGTTAAACATGTTTTACGACACAACTGCATTTTGTATTTTTGGATGGTCTTGCGCTGTGTATTATAATGAACATTCTTTTAGTTACGTCTAGTACATAAAGGATTTATTGTGAAAAACTTGGTTTTTTACGGGGTTTTTTATTTTTAAATCTGTGGTGATTATTGTATTGAAATGATGTTTGCATTTTAAGTTTAAATGATTAGATTTCTTTTCAAATAATTGCATTTACACATTTTATCATGATTTATTTTTGCAAAAAATGATAAGTAACATTTGCTATTGCATTGTCAACGTAATTTATTTTGTGATCCTTCATCAGGGGCAATCCAGACAGAATCCATGGACTTGACCTTAACAACACTCATTTAAATCCTTCCCAGAGGCCCACTTTACAGTATGTTGCTTGGGCTCCTACTGGACATGCATTGGTAAGGCTGGCCAACTTTGCCTGGGAGTGGACAAAGTTGGGTAATAATGTCTCTGTGAAAAGTTTGGCCAACAAAGTGTGTTTATTAGATGATAGAAGGGAATACTTCTGAGCTAAGGTAAACCCTAAGTGTATGCCTAGGACTTCAAATAAACTTATTCTGGCTAATGTTGCTACAAATAAACTTATTCTGGCTAATGTTGCTACAAATAAACTTATTCTGGCTAATGTTGCTACAAATAAACTTACTCTGGCTAATGTTGCTACAAATAAACTTATTCTGGCTAATGTTGCTACAAATAAACGTATTCTGGCTAATGTTGCTTCAAATAAACTTATTCTGGCTAATGTTGCTACAAATAAACTTATTCTGGCTAATGTTGCTACAAATAAACTTATTCTGGCTAATGTTGCTACAAATAAACTTATTCTGGCTAATGTTGCTACAAATAAACTTATTTTGGCTAATGTTGCTACAAATAAACTTATTCTGGCTAATGTTGCTACAAATAAACTTATTCTGGCTAATGTTGCTACAAATAAACTTATTCTGGCTAATGTTGCTACAAATAAACTTATTCTGGCTAATGTTGCTTCAAATAAACTTATTCTGGCTAATGTTGCTACAAATAAACTTATTCTGGCTAATGTTGCTACAAATAAACTTATTCTGGCTAATGTTGCTTCAAATAAACTTATTCTGGCTAATGTTGCTACAAATAAACTTATTCTGACTAATGTTGCTACAAATAAACTTATTCTGGCTAATGTTGCTTCAAATAAACTTATTCTGGCTAATGTTGCTACAACTGATTTATGACATTACCCCTCTGTTCAATATTCCAACCTGCAGGTAATGATTGAAAACAACAATGTACTCTATAAGCCAAACATCTCGGCCTCCCCCATTGCCATAACCACCACAGGCATAAAAAATCTCATCTACAATGGAGTTCCCGATTGGGTTTATGAAGGTTGGTCCAAATAAATGAAGTTAGTCTATTTATATCACCTCAAGACATTTATTTGATGTCATTGATTGAAATATAAAATTTTAAAACTCCTTTATCTGGTGCACATTCTTGAGTATCCAATATTATATTCTGTACAGTTGGTAAACTATGCACTGAATATTTTTTTTATCTGTATAGAGAACCCAACATCATACATAGTATAGTTCATAATGCAGTTAGTAAACTAAGCAATGAATATATTTTTTTTTAAATCTTGTTTTGTAGATTACCAACCCACTTTTCAAAAAATGAAAAAGAAAAGTTTCTTCTTTTTAAATTATTATTAAGTCGAATTTAACTTAAAAAACCAGACACTGAAATATTTATACCTCAATTGTTCTTCTCCTCAGAGGAAATTTTAGGCAAAGATCATGCCCTGTGGTGGTCTCCCAAATCTACTTACCTGCTCTTTGCAACATTCAACGACAGCCGTGTCCCAGTTTTCCACTACACATTTTACGGTGACCTTGGTGAGGTCTACACATCGGAGGAAAAAGTTGCTTACCCAAAAGTAAATACACTCACTGTCTGTGAATTGCTTGTCTGGGTTTTATTTTTTAACATTGGTTGGTAGTTGTGGGTTAAATATGGGTGAGACTGCAATCGGGCTTTTAGATTTAAATAATTATTATTTAAACAGGGTATATATAGGCCTGACAGGACGTAACAAAACAACTAATGTTTCAGCAAAAAGCCTTCAATAAACAAAAGGAACAAAACAAATAAAGTAAACTAAAAAAAAATTTTTTTAAATTTTAATTTTTTTTAAAGTTGTGGGTTAAGCATTTTGAAACTTAGATTGTTTTAAGACTGAACTAGTAGATATACATACAGTCTTAAAGCTTTTGTTTAAAAAAGGAGGACGTGAGCTATCATATAAAAACATTCTAGCAACCTGTGGGAAAGAGGGGTTTGTTTTTCCATTGAGACAACACAAGTGTCATCTGGAACAGTTCATCAGGGAAAATTTAATGTTAAATTCTAAAATCCAAGAAGTAACAAAAAATATGTTGAACTGTTCAACAAAGTTGTTCAGACTTTGTTTCCAGACTTTGTTCAGAGGCTTTGTTTGTTGTAACACTTTATAACTGACTCGCAAGCTTTTGTGTCATAACCACCAGGGTACAACTTTTATATTTAATGCCAGGAGGACTCAAGAAAATAGTAAATATTTTTGGGCTATTATAAATTCATATTCTCTAAAACAAAATTTTATTCTTCAACTAAAAGGACATTTGCTAAAGGTAACATACATACTCAACAGCTCAAAGTAACTATCAATGAAATGGCATAAAATTTTGGAGCACTAAAAATCAAACTTGCATTTGTTCCACAGGCAGGAAAACCCAACCCAGAAGTAACCTTGAATATTGTCCGGCTGTCCAGACCTTACAGGATTATAACCTTGAAGCCACCTGCAGAGTTCGCCAATATGTAAGTCTGCCTGTTTGTCCTTTTCACCGTTTTTATTCAATTTCATAAAGGAAAAAATTGGGTCAAAGAAATTATTTCAATATATTTAGAGATATTTTGTTTATTGCTTGTTAGCAACCACAGATTTGAGTTTTATCAAAGAACAGATGCTTGTAATTGTAACATCATAATTAACTGTTGATTGTCTAAAACCCCAGGGACTACTATTTTACAACTGTTGTCTGGGCAACAGACGAGGAGGTTCTCATAACATGGTTGGACCGTACACAGACATGGGCCATAATGACCTTGTGTAGGGCCAGTAACGGTACATGCAGGAAGGTTCGAAGAAGTATTACATTATATCCTATTTATAAACATCCTGCTATGTTAAGATAAAATTTGATTACATATATATATATATTAAGAGTTTAAAAGCAATGGTTGTCTATCATTTATAATTTTTTATGCTTGAAATTCACAAATTTCTAGGATTTATTTCGAAAGCAATTTAAAAAATTTTAAAAACATTTTGTTTCAGAGCTATGAGGTCAAGTCTGAGACAGGTTGGCTGGACTTGGTAATTCTATTTTGTAGTTAATAAAAGCACTCAAAAACCTTGAACCAAGTATATGAATAAATTACAAGAGAAATAAATGTTACAGATTTTAAATCACAATAGTAATAATAAGATAACTTATGTAGCGTAGTACCCCAAGCAAGCAACTGGGCTCACAGCGATGTATATAAAATTAGAAGGCACATAATTATCAATTCATTCAATATAAAACATTCATAACCTAACTACAACATATAATGACATTACGGTGCATATCAGCTTGGTGTTTACACTTGTAAGGAGGAGAGTTGGCATTTCAGAGGGATCGAGAAAAATTGATAATATGATCAGAGGAGCCCTTGACTTTGATGTCATGGTAATGATATTTTATAGCCCTCAATATGCTCTACTGGGATATTATCAGTGTAGGTTTCCAGTGATTATAGCTTTGATATTATGTACTGTCAAGAATGTTACCCATATGCTTGATATGATATTTCACTTGTATAACTGTTGCTGAGTATCAGCAACATCATGTTTTTCTACTACTCAATTTCAATGGTGCCTTTTCAGTTTGACCCCCCTGTGTTTAGCAGAGATGGATCCCGCTACTTCATGATCCTGCCTGCAAAAGAAGACGAAGAGAATGATGAATTCTATAAGCATATTTCAATGATAACTATAAAGGTAATGTGTTTCAAATGTTAAATATGTAAAGGTAATGTGTTGCAAATGTTAAATTTGTAAAGGTAATAGAGTCAAAAATGGGTGCACCCGAAAATGAAGAAAAAAAATATATAGGTCGTGCATTCACAAGTGGTCATAATATAATATAAAGGTAGATGTATTAATAATAATTGTACATTGATGGTTTTATCCATAAAATTAATTAAATGACACTGTTATATTAGTGGAGCTATTTGACAGGCTCTCTCTCCAACCCACTCAGCAGAGTCATACCTTTGTCAAAGTACATCATGCATACATCATATAATTGTCATATATTATGGTGAAATTTTTGTCTAATTCTTATTTCATAACATTTTGTCATATATATGAAATAGTTTTCTATATTTCATAACATTTTGGTCATATTTTTTCCTATTTTCGAAGCCCAACGAGAAATTGGATGACCGGACACTGCTGACCAATGGATTGTGGGAAGTGACCAAAATTGAAGGCTATGATGATAATACTGAAACACTGTTAGTAACCTCTGATTGTGTGTGTTCATTGGTCCAAAACTGAAAAATTTTCACTTGTTGATAGGAATGACTTTCAAGGAATATTGATTTTCTAATGAATTATTTCTCTACTTGAATTTTCATTGTTGGTTATTTATGGGTTCATTTAATTTTCATAGATACAAAAATTACTGTAAAACCAAAGTCTTGTAACTTGTTTACCTATAGGAATAACTTGACAACACACCACAACATAACTCTCTGAATTTGAAAGGGAGGCAATAGCAGTATAACACTATACATCAAAATAGTTTTGCATTGCCAATGTAAAAAATAAATTTTATTCATAAACTTAATTCCAACATTTTCCCCATGAACTTTGATTAATTTGCTAAATTTCTCAGATATTTTACAAGTCCTCATACAGACCCCAGGAGAAAACACTTGTACAGGTACGTGATACGTGAGACTATGAACTTTGAATAAAATTGTGCTATTTAGTATCGACGTAAAAGAAGGCAAGGCATCACTGCTCCACCGCATTTCTGTGTGTGACATGCAAAAGAGACTGTCACTCGAGTATTGGAGAGACTGTCACACGAGGATTGGAGAGACTGTCACACGAGGATTGAAGAGACTGTCACATGAGGATTGGAGAGACTGTCACACGAGGATTGGAGAGACTGTCACACGAGGATTGGAGAGACTCACATGAGGATTGGAGAGACTGTCACACGACGATTGGAGACTGTCACACGAGGATTGGAGAGACTGTCAAATGAGGATTGGAGAGACTCACATGAGGATTGGAGAGACTGTCACACGAGGATTGGAGACTGTCACACGAGGATTGGAGAGACTGTCACACGAGGATTGGAGAGACTGTCACATGAGGATTGCAATCTTAAATGATAAATCTATCGTCTTTCACAGGCGTAAAGGTGCCGTACAATACCTCATATTGTCACACTGAGGTTATCCCTGATTAAAAATGTTGTATTTCAAAAACCTTGTTTTGGTGTTGATGGAATAAAGACCAACGAAAGAATTATAAAAAGCTATAACTATAATGTCATCACCAACGAGGACCTCTAGCAACCCACACAAGAGCCAGTGGAAGAGCTAATACGCCAGCGCAGATGGAGATGGATTGGCCACACCCTCAGAAAGCCTACATCCAGCATTGTGAGACAAGCCCTCACATGGAACCCCCAAGGCAAGAGGAAAAGAGGTCGACCTAAAATGACCCAGAGAAGGGAACTGGAGGCAGACACCAAAAAGAGTGGGGACAGTTGGAGAGATTGGCCCAGGACTGGGATGCCTGGAGAGTCTTTGTGGTATGGCCTATGCTCCAGATGGGACGACAGGCAATGATGATGATGATAACTATATGATCATGCCTTCCACATTCACTTGTGTGTTTCAGCTTTGGCATCAGAGACAAGCAAGTCCATTGCCTGACATGTGACTACCACGAACAGTGTCAGTACAATGAGGTGTCCATGTCAGACACAGCAGATTATTACATTCTTGAGTGCCTGGGACCTGGGATACCTAGATATGCACTGATGAACAGAGAAGGACACGAAGGTATTGTATAGTGATGGTTTTTGGTTTTTAACTCTACAGAATGTAACTTACAAGTCAGAAACTCTGAATTACTGGATGGTTTTAACCAATTATTTAAGTTTGCAAGCCAAGCATGCTATTCATTTAAACACCATTTTTAATTCTCGTGCCGGAAGAAGTCTTCTTGTTTGCATATTTATTTTCCGGGGTTCTATTTTCATAATATACTACAAAAACCACATCAAACAAATTTTAAGGAAAAAGCTAAAATTTCATTAAACAGCATTCTAAGACAACAATTTTTGCTATTTCCCTAACTAGAATGATGAAGTTTTTTGAAAAGTCTGTGAGGTCATATTTAGCTAAAACCCCAAGGTAACAGTTTTTGGAAAGATCTTTTAATAGGCACAGCTCCTAACTTACTGAATATGTGTGCATTGTGTACAGTTGAACGCCTGGAGAACAACACAGAGTTTGCTGAGAACATCGCTAAGAAAGCAATGCCTGTGATAAGATACGACCAGATCCAAATCCCAACTGGAGAGAGTAAGTCTTATAATAAGATGTCCAATTTTCACACTAAGTTCATTATTTAAGACACCTGCGTCTGCTGATAAATAAACATCAAGATAATTTTCTAAATATAAAGGACAGATGTTTCAAGACAGACTGATCTTTATTGTAGGAAGCTGAATAAGAACCTGGTAAAATGCACAGTGATGATAATCTGATCATTATTGTATACAATTCATATTATGATGTTTCATCGTTATCATTTCATGTTTCTTGATTGTTTGCGTTGTGTGTTCCAGAACTTTGGGGTAAACTATGGCTGCCACCTACACTCAAAGTGGAAGAGATTCTTCTGTACCCACTCATACTCAATGTGTAAGTTTATTTATATGTACTTCTCTCTGGTCAATCTGTCTGTAGTTGTGTGAGTAAATCTGTCTGTCTGTAGTTGTGTGAGTAAATCTGTCTGTCTGTAGTTGTGTGAGTAAATCTGTCTGTCTGTAGTTGTGTGATTAAATCTGTCTGTCTGTAGTTGTGTGAGTAAATCTGTCTGTCTGTAGTTGTGTGAGTAAATCTGTCTGTCTGTAGTTGTGTGAGTAAATCTGTCTGTCTGTAGTTGTGTGAGTAAATATGTCTTGAGTTGTGTGAATAAATATGTCTCTAGTTGTGTGAGTAAATCTGTCTGTCTGTAGTTGTGTGATTAAATCTGTCTGTCTGTAGTTGTGTGAGTAAATCTGTCTGTCTGTAGTTGTGTGAGTAAATCTGTCTGTCTGTAGTTGTGTGAGTAAATCTGTCTGTCGTTGTGTGAATAAATCTGTCTGTAGTTGTGTGAGTAAATCTGTCTGTCTGTAGTTGCGTGAGTAAAACTGTCTTTCATTGTGTGAGTAAAACTGTCTTTCATTGTGTGAGTCAATATGTCTGTAGTTTTGTGTGTAAATCTGTCTGTCTGTAGTTGTGTGAGTAAATCTGTCTGTCTGTAGTTGTGTGAGTAAATCTGCCTGTCGTTGTGTGAGTAAAACTGTCTTTCATTGTGAGTCAATATGTCTGTAGTTTTGTGTGTAAATCTGTCTATTTGTGAAAGTAAATCTGTCTGTCTAGTTGTGTGAGTAAATCTGTCTGTCTAGTTGTGTGAGTAAATCTGTCTGGCTAGTTGTCTGAATAAATCTGTCTTTAGTTGTGTGAGTAAATCTGTATGTCTATTTGTGAAAGTAAATCTGTCTGTCTGTAGTTGTGTGAGTAAATCTGTCTGTCTAGTTGTGTAAGTAAATCTGTCTGTCTATTTGTGAAAGTAAATCTGTCTGTCTAGTTGTGAGAGTAAATCTGTCTGTCTAGTTGTGAGAGTAAATCTGTCTGTCTAGTTGTTAAGTGTTTTATCAGTCACTTTTATAACTCAGTCGGTCTGTTTACTAAATATTAGAAAATCCTGGGATTAGATAGAATTCTTTTATTTACCCAAATACATAATTCTGCTTTAAACAATTATAATATGCCTATTGATTTTCAGCTACATACAAACCTAAGTCAACTTGAAAAATTTAAAAACGCAAGACATTAAAAATTATCTTTAGCACAAAAATTATCTATCAAATGCTCCTCCACCCCCCACCCCCTCCCCCCACACCCCCCAAAAAAATATTTTTTTAAAAAATCACAAATAACATCCTTTTGAGAAAAATGACTTAATTTGTGATATTTTAGATTACGTCACTATTGGGCCAGCAGGATGATAATTTCTTACAGATTCTGGAACAACTTTTGATCAAATTTGAAGAACGCTCATCAATTCTGAATTTCATTTCATTTAAAAATCTTGATGACGTATGAATCGTATGCCATATGATGATGAGATCTCATAACTTTCTTTGATAATTACCTCATCAAGAATTTTGATTTTTAGCTCTTCAGTCATCCAACAAATCATAGACCACAATGAAAAATATTATCTGCGCTTCTTTGGCATCCTTTCCTCTTGCGAGATGATGGTGCATCACTGTTGGGTTGGGTTGCATCTTGCTGTGCTACAGTCTTAAAAGTTATCTTTACTTTTACATATTTTTCCACACTAATAAATCCATGAGAATTATTTCCCTTTGACTGCACCAGTTACGGAGGCCCTGGCACACAGATGGTCAAAGAGAAATACACCATTGATTGGCAGACGTATCTCACCAGCTCCAGAGATGTCATCTACGCCATGGTGGATGCACGAGGGACATCCGGTAGGGGGGGACAACTTCATGCACGCTATCTACAAAAATCTCGGGCAGAAAGAGGTGGATGACTCCATCAAAGCTGCAGAGTGAGTACTTGTCAAAGCCGCACCCTGGTCCTTTATTTTCAGTTTCCCTATTGGAAATGATCAAATGAAAAATAAAAACAAACTGTCAAAAGAACCTTTAAGAAAAGATTATGTGGTCAGTGCTGGTGCACTTGATTTGTTGCTTCTCTGTTCTCAGTGGCTTTTATTTTACACTTAACTCTGATGGAAGTTTCATGTTTTTCCCTCAGCCCATTATTGTATGATCATTTTCTTTTTACATTTTTTTTTATCGCTAGTTATTGTTTTCAAACATCTCAAAATCCTATTTTTAGAATTCATGTCCTTAAATTTATATTTTTTAGGGTTTAATTTTTTTTATTAATTTCTGCAGGTACTTTGGATCACTTCATTATGTTGACCAAACAAACATGTGTATCTGGGGCTGGGTGAGTTACTTGTGCTTCATTCAGTCTTGATCTGAAGTAGCCCAGCTACCTGCTGGGGGTACAGCGCTAACTACATTGTCAAATTATTATTATTAGTATTTTTATTATTATCTCAGTTCAGTAGTGCAGCTGGTGACAGTGCCATCTTATGTTGTCTCAGTTCAGTAGTGTAGCTGGTGACAGTGCCATCTTATGTTGTCTCAGTTCAGTAGTGTAGCTGGTGATAGTGCCATCTTATGTTGTCTCAGTTCAGTAGTGTAGCTGGTGACAGTGCCATCTTATGTTGTCTCAGTTCAGTAGTGTAGCTGGTGACAGTGCCATCTTATGTTGTTTCAGTTCAGTAGTGTAGCTGGTGACAGTGCCATCTTATGTTGTCTCAGTTCAGTAGTGTAGCTGGTGACAGTGCCATCTTATTTTGGACAAAACACTGATTGTCATCGCACCTCAAGACAAAATGTTTTTAAAATGTGTAGTTAGCCAAAAGTTGCCACATCTTATATTTCTTAAGCGTCCCCCCCCCCAATCATTGCTCTGATCATTCAGGCTCCACTCTTTATGACAACCTCAGTTTTACATGTTGCACATGTAATCCATGTTATCCATGTTGCACATGTAATCCATGTTATCCATGTATTGTTACAGCTGAGAAGGGAACTATAAAAATGATGAGTTTCATTAACTTTTACTAACAGAATAGGCCTGTAACAGGAAATAGTCATGCTTCTAAAAGGATAGGGGCTAGAGTGTATCCAAATGTTTTAATACTATATTAATAGGTTAATAAATTTTACACGTACTTTTCAATGGGCCATTTGCCCAGAAAAATCAAGCCTAATATAAACTCTTTAAAATCTTACATGGGAACAGAATATATCAATTTCCCTAAATTCTGTTTCTCGATTATTCAACCAACATAAAATTTCTATGTCCATAAAGTCTATTTCTTGAGTATTCAACCACTATGTCCCTAATGTTTTTATTGGATCAATTCAGTCAAATAGTTTTTAAAAATAGTTTTTAAAAATCTTCTCTAAATTCGACTGAATAAAAAATTCAAAATACACCGACAAATAGTGTAATGAAAATAATAAATTTGAGCTTTGTTATTAAACTAACACAACAGTATACGTTTCGGCTAATGCCTTTATCAGTACAAATAACAGAAATAACGTACTTACATAACTAATAAAATAATATTTAAATTATGTCGTATTTGTTTGTGTATTTTGTATTTTATTTAAAAGGTTTATCGCAGTCTTATTATATACGATAAATTCAATTGCAATGACATAATTCATTGATACATATACGTTGATGTTATCGAAAAATGCCCTGTATATGTTATATTTCCAGTCATATGGTGGCTTTGTGGCAGCAAGTGCCCTTGGTCGGGGCACCAATGTGTTCAAGTGTGGCATTGCAGTGGCACCAGTCACTGACTGGACTTATTATGGTAAGTCTGACCCAAGGCTAGTCAATGAATGAATTAGCATATTTTTTTAAAGAGGAAATTATTTTAATACAAGACAGTTTGCTTGTAGGTTTCTCATCGGGTCTTAGAGTTTCTGAGAGTATTTGGAACTTACTATTAAACTAACATGACAAGACTAAATAAAAATGTATTTGTTAACGCCACCATTTGACCAATGTTTCTCAAACTATTTTCTGATTGTGCAAGAAATTAAAGGGTGCTTTCTGAGAAAATGAGTAGAATATTTTATATACAATCTATAAGAATTTAGAAAAAAGAAATATAGATACAAATAGTGTTAGTTATATTTGTTGTAACATCTTGTCAGTAGCTGTGATTACAGATACAAATAGTGTTAGATTTGTTGAAAAATCTTGTCAGTAGCTGTGATTACAGATACAAATTGTGTTAGATTTGTTTAAACATTCTGTCAGTAACTAGCTGTGATTACAGATACAAATAGTGTTAGATTTGTTTAAACATCTTGCCCATAGCTGTGATAACAGATACAAATAGTGTTAGTTCAGGGGCGGATTAAGACTGCACGGGGCCCCTGGCTGCATTTAAACTGGGGCCCTATCCAGCCAGTGTACCTTTAGATAAAATGATTGCTAGCAGCTAATTTAAGACTGTAACTTGTAACTATTCAGCAAAATAGATTGTATATGAAAAAACATAACACGAAGAAATAACTGTTTGCCGGTATCGTAAAATTGAGTGTAAAAGACAATTGAAAAAATAAAAATACAAATTTTAAAAAATGCCACTCCCCACCAGGGATCGATCCCGCGACCGCTTGCACCAAAACCTATAGGCTTCCGATTAGACCACCAGGGCTCGACGAAAAATTTGTCAATTTAAGATATATAACTAATATTCTTTAATAATTTCTCTTTATGAGACTATCAAATCTGGATTTTCCCTTTACTATTTTAAGACTATCCTATCGGAATAGAGATCAGATTAATAGTAATTTAGATAAGATTTTTATTAATTATCATATTTTCAGCGATTCGGGTAAACATTTGTCCATTTTTATTATAAAATATACTAAATTTGGGGGCCCCTAAATCATCGGGGGCCCCTGGCTTTAGCCCATTCAGCCCCCCCCCCTTAATCCTCCATAGTGTTAGTTATATTTGTTGAAACATCTTGCCTGTAGCTGTGTAAACTGTTAGCTAACACCCTTGGCTTTTCTATAGATTCCATCTACACTGAGAGGTACATGGGGACACCAACTAAAGATATGGATGCTTACAAGGTGAGTCATCCACAATATATCACATCTTGTTATTTCCTTTTAAATACAAATGATTCTTTTTGGCAATTATAAAAATTATTGCTCAAATGGACTAGTTTAGAATATTTTTTCCATGTATTGTTTTATATACTTTTTAAATATGTTCTTTTAGTGTTTTGTACTTAGAAAATTATTTTTGTTCTGAAATTTAATATCTTATTTTTTTTAAAGTATAATTTATAATTTTAAATTTTAATTACTCTGATCTTTCAAAAGTTTACATGTTTTTGTGAATTATATGTTTATAAGACACGTCTGTTATAGTGTAATGTGTTTATAAGATATGTCTGTTATAGTGTAATGTGTTTATAAGATATGTCTGTTATAGTGTAATGTGTTTATAAGATATGTCTGTTATAGTGTAATGTGTTTATAAGACACGTCTGTTATAGTGTAATGTGTTTATAAGATATGTCTGTTATAGTGTAATGTGTTTATAAGACACGTCTGTTATAGTGTAATTTGTTTATAAGACACGTCTGTTATAGTGTAATGTGTTTATAAGACACGTCTGTTATAGTGTAATGTGTTTATAAGATATGTCTGTTATAGTGTAATTTGTTTATAAGACACTTCTGTTATAGTGCAATGAGTCTAACCATGGATTTATCCTTTCCAGGCAGCCAATGTATCAAAAGATGCTGCTAACTTTAGAAAGTCCAACTTCATGTTAGTGCATGGAACTGCTGATGGTCAGTAGCAATTTCTTACTACATTAGTTTGTTCACTTTAATTGAGACTGTTTTAAGACACTTCCAATGTTTTATTTCTGTTCTCCTTCCTTGTCCTTATTGTTTCCTCTATAATTAACCAGGATGTAGTCCAAAACTTGTTTGAAGAAAGTATTTAAAGTAGGGGTGTACCGGATCCAAAATTTTGAAATCCGGCCAGATTCAGAAGAATTTATGAAGTGAAATTCGGCCGGAGACGGTGCCGGAGCCGGATTTGTAAAAATGAGCCTGAGCTATTATGTGTATATATATTTATGGCTCTACCAGCCAGCCAGATTTGGCAGGAGTTATGATGTGAAATTCTGCAGGAGCTGGATTTGTAAAAATGGCTGGATTCCGGATTTTTTGGAGCCGAAATACAGTACACCCCTAATTTAGTATTTTATCCTCTATGTGTAACTATGTCTAAGATAGATTTTTAATGATATTCATAGACAATCTTAATCTCTTAGAGAGAGCTCTCAATGTAATATTTGAAAATAATATAACTTTCATTTGAAAAATTGTAGTTTGTGGTTTAGTAGCTAACTATAACACAGTAATATTTGAACATAGTAACAATGTACGCCCCACGTTTTTGCAGATAACGTACATTTCCAACATTCTGTTCAACTGATCAAAGCCTTGACAGAGGCTGATGTCTACTTCAGATTTCAGGTTAGTTTTAGTTTTAATAGAGCAACACATTTGGCACCGAATGTATTTTCATAGAAAAACTCATATGGCATTCAATGGGATCCTTATTATTATTTTTTTTAAATGTTCTCTTTATCAACTGATAATAAGCATAAGGTATAGTGGCGAAAATTAATTTTAATATGTTTTATAACAATGTATACATTTTGTTTAAACGTGGAGCACCTGCCCATTGTGCTTAAAACCTGGGACAACTCACCACTCCGCTGAACAGCTCCTTTAATTCGGTAAAAAAAGCTAGTTTTCAAGCATTGTGCATAACAATAAGTTCATCAATAATTGGCCATCTCTCCCACAGCTTTACGGTGACAAGAACCACGGACTGCTGGGAGGGAACACGCGGCACCATCTCTACGACTCCATGGAGGACTTCTTATTTGAAAGTTTTCTGGGCGTCTCGGAAAAATTTGGTCCCAAGTCAGGTGATTACTCGGAAGCTGAATAGATGTCATCCCTTCCCCGGTCATTTCATCTTTTACCTGTGAGCTGGTGTGTGTCCTTTCTGAATGCCTGAATAAAACATGAATGTTGGAATCATTCTGAAAGCTAAATTTAACACTGATTCACATATTTTCTTGAGAGGACAATGAAGTTTGACAGGTGTGCTTCAGTTTCAATGTTTATGTTGTTGAAGGCCTCAAGGGAAGTAAACGTACATCAAACTTAGAATATCCGCTGAAACATATCTGTTAGAGTTGCTCTACAAATGTTGAGATGATATAAAACTTGGTTGAAAACATAAGCATTTATTTTGGTCATGGCTTTAATCTTACATATGATATGACCATATGAGCCTCACCCACTTTTTAACTCCTGACATGTTACACTCATCTGCTTGAGCTTCATCAGTTTTCCCCCCAAAATTTTATTCTCTTTAAAAGTTTCTTTGAATTAGCATAATGGTCTTACCATTACCAGATATTCTTTCTTTGCAAAAGAAATGAAGGCAAAACAAGGATTGTTACCCAAGCTATTCTCAATCTTTGTAATCTAATAAAACAATTTTTTGTAGTTGTACTAATATATTTTTCTAAAACACTGCATATTTGATTAGTCCATCCACCAAAGAAAACATTGATAAACTAGAACAAATTCAAAAAAGAGCTGCCAGATTTATTACTGGAGAATATTCAAAACTGACAAGAATAACACCATTATTTAAATCATTAGACCTTGAAACACTAGAGGATAGAAGAACCAAGAGTAAAGTAGTAATCATACATAAAGCAATTAATTCTAATTTGGAAATACAACGCAAAGATAACTTAATAAACCCTCAGATAGACATAAGGATAAAAACACCTTTCTTATTCCGTATGCAAGAACAAACACATTCAAATTTTTGCGTGGAATGGGTTGCCGGAAGAAACCAGGAAAACCAACACTTTATAAAAACATTTAAATCTCTAATTAAAAATGCAGACTAAACACATACCATAGATAAGCGTAGGATGCAATAATCTTCTGTATAGAAGGAGCGTCTGTAACAGATAAGATAAGATAAGATAGTTGGTTCAATCTCTGTAGGCTGATATAATAGTTAATACCATTAACGCGGTGGTCGAGTGGCAGCGCGCTCGACTGGCGTGCCGATGGACACGGGTTCGAATCCATGTGAAGGCAAGGATTTGTTCCCGGGGCCTAGGGCGTCCCTGAGTCACTCAGCTCCAAATGGGTACCTAACACTAGTTAGGCGGCTGGATAATGCATGGAACCCACAAAGCCATGGCCTGTGAACACTGCATCACTTGCCAACAGATCATCTGTCATGGTCTGTGGACGCAATTATCTTCTGCATAGAAGGAGCGTCTGTATAGATAAGATAAGATAAGAAATCATGTGTACCCAACCTAACATCTTAAAGTCTTGTATAACCAGACTCTGAGAGTGTCTTATTCAATATTCATTCTATGATTGGACTCTCAAAGTAACAGAAAGCTGTTATATCTGATGAGGCCAAATTCCGTTAGACTTAATTGGGAGTCCGATTAACCCAATGCTTGTCTGTTCAAGACAAGGCTAGTCTGTGATTCTGATAGGCTAAGGACAGTGAGCACTGGCTACACCTGGAACAAGAAGTTGACCAGGTCAAAGCTTGTTATTTCCCTGCCAGCTGCACAACATTTATAGAGATAAAAAAAATTATGTTCATAACTGTTCATAACCTTCATGTAATTGTAAACTGAACTCAACTCTTTCATGTGTCTATAGCTAGTTAATTGATACAGATGATAAGCTGTTGTATGGTGATCATTGCAATTGATGAATTATGTTTGTGAACTTTTTTTTTAAACTTAGATTTCATTACAATAAGAATTCCAGCATGTGATTTATTTTCATTAACTTCCATCATTGTGCAAATTTCCTTTTTTTTTATCAATGACACTATTTTGTATAATGTATTGACTCTTAAATACATAGAACAATGTCATTATTTATTATCCAAAACTCATGAGTTCCTTGTGGATATTTGTAGATTGTTGTAAAAGATAATAATTAAAGATAATCAATAATCTTCTGTATAGAAGGAGCGTCTGTAACAGATAAGATAAGATAAGATAGAACTAGAGTGAAGCAAGAAGTACTGATATCTGAAAAAAAATATTCAAATTTGTTCTGTGGCCAAAATAACTTTGACTTGTCTGTTGTTAAAATAACTTTGACTTGTCTGTTGTTAAAATAACTTTGACTTGTCTTTTGTTAAAATAACTTTGACTTGTCTGTTGTCAAAATAACTTGGTCTTGTCTGTTGTTAAAATAACTTTGACTTGTCTGTTGTTAAAATAAATTTGACTTGTCTGTTGTTAAAATAACTTTGACTTGTCTGTTGTTAAAATAAATTTGACTTTTCTGTTGTTTACAGTTAATTTAAATATGAAAGGAATTCTGTGAACAGTTGTTATTACAATCCAATCATTGTGCTATTGCACATGCTTCAAGATTCTAAAATTTTGTTCTGCTCTACTGGAAATGACTACTTGCCACAGTTACATTTGTCCCAGTTATGTTCTTTTAAAAATTGTTAGATTTCAGTGCATAGTAAACAAAGAACTATAAATATATCTACATTTTAAATACCTGAAAATAATAGATGACATAGCACTTAGTGGTCTGTACCCAACAGAATCAGATTTATTTATCAGATTTATTTATGATAGATTTGTAAATTAAATTTAATAATCTGGAATTATGTAAATAAATAAACAAATATTATAAACATTAGCTTGTTCGCTATTTAAAAACTGTGTTGAGAAACATTTGCTTTCCCAAGAATTATTGGTCCCTTAGGAATTAAAATGTTTATACATTATTAAGAGGAACAAAACCATGTCTTCCACATTATTATGTATGTTTTTCCAATTGTAAATATTTACTTCACATGAGTATGCGATATTGTTGATTTTAACACTGGAAAAGAAATTTTGCATTTTATTCATTTTTATTTTTTAATTTTGAAATTAGTCAATGTCAAAATTAATTGTAACTTAAGCCAAAATATAATTTTATTCAAAAAAGAAAGTTTATGGATGTAAAATTAAGAAGTCACTGACTTCTGTTGGTACATGTTCTTGTATTCACCTGTTTGTTTTTTAAAGAATTATTTACTGAGAAATCATTTGTTTTTCTGTTTTTGTAACCATACTCAGTAATGTCTTTTTTTTATTGAAAAAACTTTTAAAATTTGTTTCAATTCACAATAAATAAAGGTATATAATACATAACTTTATCCTGCTGTAAACTGCAGTAAAAGAACTGAAATAAATAAGTACTTTTATTTCAAGTGAAAATCAGCAACTTATGAATGTGAATTTTATATTGATCAAAGAATTTATTGTTTTCAAATTTATTAGTTCAACATTTTGATTGATTTTTTAACTACATACAAATTTTTTCTTGTTCATACAATGTGAGTGAAATTGTTAATCATCACAGACAGTTGTAATATATATTCAGACTTACATCTGCACAGAATAAGTTGAGGTAAAATTCTATTTTCTTGTTAAATGTAAAAGAAACTGTGTAACAATAATTCTTTTAATTATGGAGTAAATCCAGATCTGCACCTTGTTTCCCTGCAGTGAAAAAGTAAAAAGTGTTGTTTTTTTTATGATGTAAATATTAATAAAATTTCAAACTCTATCAAAATATTGACATTACTCTGTTTGTCTAGTCATCTCAAGGACCTTGGCTGAGTAAATGCTAAGAAGCTGACTTTCTGTGAATTACAAAAATACTTATTGACTTGTTGGTTGTAGTCTAACCTTCTGAGCAAAACAGCCTAAATCAACATTGCTACTTTATCTTTATTTTTTCAAAATCTTGTGAGAATTTTATCATGTTTAAGTGAATCTTAGAAAATTGAAGCTACTCTCTGCTCAGAAATTGTTCTATATTTAAATGTTATATTTTTAAATCTATATTTGCTATGGATAGAATCATGAGGTGATTGTGAAGTATTCTTGGAAGTTAGTTTATCAGACATTCAGGTTAGACAAGCAGGTTTGATTTGGAATTAGATTGGCAGTGACAAACTTTAACATCATGCTTCCTTCTCAACTATCTGACTGGGAAGAAAGTGATAGCGATTTGTGTAGAATCTGTTTTAGCTGATGTTTATAATGCATAAGACGGATAAGCGTAGGACGCAATAATCTTCTGTTTAGAAGGAGCGTCTGTAACAGATCAAATAAGTTAAGACTGAAAATTCCATTACTTTTAATTTTAGTGTTCAATCTAGGATATACCTTAGATGACCCATGTAAGAATATACATGTAATAGACTTTCATTTAATTCTACTTATTTTGTCTTTATTCCATTGAAATATGTCCACTAACTCCAAAACTAGTTTTCTTTTTATTAATTAGTTTAACCCAAAACGTCACACATCCTAAATATTCTTCCCACTTTAAGAGATAGAAAATGGAAAAAATGCATTGCCATTATGGTGTTACAACATTTCGGAACAAATAACTATTTTCAGTGTATGATGAAATTTAATGGTTTGTCTTTTAAATCTAGGAGAGGAAGAAAATATTTTTTTTAAATTTAAAAACAATTTTAATTATTTTATTTTTAAAAATTTTGTAAAGGGAGTTGTATTGCAAGATTTCTAGAGGTAAAGAATTTAGAAATTTTGATAAAATAAATTATTGTTATTACTCACATCAACAGAGGCTTTATCATCCAATGCTTCACCTTTAAAATTAAATACTCTCTTTTGTGTTTTTACATTTTTTAAAGTTTCAGTTGTACTGTTGCAAACACATGATCTTATAAATTTGGTAACTGACTTTATGTGTTAGGAGAATCTTTAAAAAAATTAAATATGAATGATTTATTTTTAGGGTAAATTGATTAAAATGTGAAACTGTTGTGTATAAATGAAATTTTTAAAAACATTTCTTTCAACTAATAAACATTTTATCTCATGATGATCTAATTATAGTTTGTTGGCATTTTTGTTGATAGTGGAGGACTGTGTTAAATTGTTTCTAGGAAGCTGTGTGTTCAATTGTTTTATAGGAAGGTCTGTGTTCAACTGTTTAATAGGAAGGACTGTGTTCAATAATTGTGTATGTTTTCACCAAAGTAATAAGAAAAAGAAAATTCCAATGGCAGGGAATAAGACTGATATTAAATTGAATGCCATCAATACCTTGCCACGGGTTGGGGTGGTCCCCAAACTCTGCCCCTGCATGCCCCTAGTTAAATTGAATGCCATCAATGCCTTACCACAGGTAGGAGTGGTCCCCAAACTCTGCCCCTGCATGCCCCTAGGTAAAACACTGAATGCAAGTACCATTATTACCATCCCCTTAAAAAAAAGACAAGAGCTTTTCTTTTTAAAAAAAAATTATATTTACACTAGTATTTGAAATGACTACCTGAAGGCAAGAACTCACATCATGTTTCATGGACAAAACAATTTGCAGCTAAAAAGATACCTGAGAGACACACAGTTTTATTGTTCAAAAAATATTCTTGCGTCTCCTGTCAGGGTAGTTTTTAGATCCCGAAACATGATTTTAAGCCTATAAGAGAAGTTAGGTCAATAAACGGAGGCAGAGGTGAATTCAACAAACTACTGAACAATATAAACAAAAACATTAGAACTCATATAATATTAACACTTTTAGAGAAAGAAAGAAATAGGTTTTTATTAAAAAATAAATTCATGTTCATATATACACAGGAATAAGAGAATCTTGGCAATTTTATGCCACAAAAACATGCATGCTTTATTTAAAGGTGTCTTATAATTATATCATGATGTTCCAAAGTCTTGTTATTATACCATGATGTTCCAAAGTATAGGTCCTGTCAAAACGTTCTACCAAAAAAAAACGTTATCATGTGTCCTATCCAAAATCATATCCAAATGTCCTAACAAAATTATATCAAAATGTCCTCCTAAAAATAATATCCAGATGTCCTACCAAAAATCATATCAAAATGTCCTACACAAAAATTATGCAGATTATGTCCTATCAAAGTCATATCCAAATGTCCTATCAAAGTCATATTCAAATGTCCTACCAAAGTCATATCCAAATGTCCTACCAAAGTCATATCCAAATGTCCTACCAAAGTCATATCCAAATGTCCTATCAAAGTCATATCCAAAATACATTTCACATTAACTTTAATATCAATTAAATACGAGACATGTCTGTAAATTTTTTTTAAAATGAAATTTTAGATTGCCTATTCATGTAATTTAAATTTTTTATTTTATTATGTTTCGCTTCAAAATTGTTGCATTGTTGTGATCTCAAAGAAGTCAGCAGATTTTTATTTCGCATAGGGAAATCAAATCAAACTGGGAACCTCCGGTTTGGCTCTTTGCAAACACTGTAACATTTTGAACATACAGTTTGACATTCAGGAGACAATGTTTTACCGACTTTACATCATGTAATGATTTATTGAACTCAGCTCTAGGCTAAATATCGAGCTGTTGGTCGAGGGGCTTTATGCAAACACTTTGCTCTATGTAAAAGAAAATAGAAAATGAGGACGTGAATGATTTTCTTGTAGAAGAACATTTTTATTTCCTGCAATGTTTTATTGAAATAATTTTCAAATTTATGAAATTAAACTACGCAACAAACAAGTTGACAGAATTGTTTTTAAAATATATTAATCAATTGATTTTTTTCTAAGTAAAAATTCAGAGGCGTCACTAGGGTGGGTGCGTGGGATGCGGATTGCACCGGGTGACACCATCACAAGGGTTTATTTACACCAATGTAAAATTCTGTATGCTACCGTTATTTGGAACTGACAGACTCGTAGGAGGTCTATGGGGTAAGACTTGAGGGGTGACACAATGAGCTACCGCACTGGGTGACACCAACCCTAGAGACTAGAGACGCCTCTGGAAATATTATATTACATCGTGACATGTCAAAAATTAACATTAGATTCAAATTCGTAGCAATTTAGCAGACAAACAAATGAGAAATTCGAAATTTTCATTTTCCAAACATGATTTCTATTTTTTAATATAACTGCAGCCAATAACAAAACACTATGGTAATAATTGTTTATCATCTCTAATTATTGGTACAATTTGTGTTTGTACAGGACAGTGGTAGCGAACCTTTGGGGACTGCGTGCCCAATATTCAACCAAACATTTTTTAAAGCAAAGTGCAAACAGTCCAATTAAACCCAGAAATAGTGTTTGGCTTAGCCGGTTTGATTTTAAGGAAGTAATATTTTAGTCGCGTGCCGGCTAATGAGGCTCTGCGTGCCAACTGTGGCACGCGTGTCTGGGTTCGCCATCAGTGATGTAGGATCTGTTTCTGTT
This sequence comes from Ampullaceana balthica, assembly GCA_944989445.1. Taxonomy (NCBI): domain Eukaryota; kingdom Metazoa; phylum Mollusca; class Gastropoda; family Lymnaeidae; genus Ampullaceana; species Ampullaceana balthica. The sequence goes on along the minus strand of CALYLW010000130.1, from coordinate 950,129 downwards.
ATAGACAGAGGAGAGTGAAAAGTTGATAAATTGTGTTTGTAGAGCGATAAAACGCGTTTTATGCGCCAGTTTGTGGTACCTACTTTTATTTTCTGTTTAAGATCAACACTGCTTTTTAAAAAAATAATAATTTGGCTCACAAAAGATTAAGAAACAAGATGAAGAAATGAGACGCAAATACAATATCAAAGGAATGTCATCGATATTAAAGTTTAGAACATACATTATGTAGCTATTAAATCAAGCTACGTGAATACATCAAAGGTAGGACCTCGGAGCACAGCAGCCACAGTCTCCAAATAGAAAGGTCAGGCCTCACAAGGAAAAGTGACTAATTCAATCACAAGTTTATTTAGGGCTTCAATCTTCTACCATAGTAAACTGTCCTCTACCATAGTAAACTGTCCTCTACCATAGTTTACTGTCTTCTACCATAGTGTACCGTCTTTTACCATAGTGTACTGTCTTCTAATATATAGTGTACTATCTTCTATCATAGTGTAATGTCTACTACAATAATGTACTGTCTTCTATTATAGTGTACTGTCTTCTATTATAGTGTACTGTCTTCTATTATAGTGTACTGTCTTCTATTATAGTGTACTGTCTTCTATTATAGTGTACTGTCTTCTATTATAGTGTACTGTCTTCTACCATAGTGTACTGTCTTCTATCATAGTGTACTGTCTTCTATTATAGTGTACTGTCTTCTACCATAGTGTACTGTCTTCTACCATTGTGTACTGTCTTCTACCATAGTGTACTGTCTACTAAAATTGTGTACTGTCTTTTATTATAGTGTATAGTCTTCTATTATTGTGTACTGTATTCTACCATAGATTTCTGTCTTTTATCATAGTTTACTGTCCTCTACCATAGTGTACTGTCTTCTACCATAGAGTACTGTCTTCTATCATAGAGTACTGTCTTCTACAATAGTGTAGTCTTCAACAATAGTGTACTGTCTTTTATCATAGTGTACTTCCTTCTACCATTGTGTACTGACTTCTACCATTGTGTGCTGTCTTCTATTATTGTGTACTGTCTTCTATTATTGTGTACTGTCTTCTATCATAGTGTACTGTCTTCTACCATTGTGTACTGACTTCTACCATTGTGTACTGACTTCTATTATAATTATAGTTATGGTGTGCTGTCTTCTATTATTGTGTACTGTCTTCTATCATAGTGTACTGTCTTCTACCATTGTGTACAGTTCAGAGGTGTTTCCTCATGGGAAATCAATAATTCGTACCTCCCATTCTCATACACAAAACCTTTGCAAACATCTCTTCCTTGTTTTTAGCAGACGACATCCGACACGTGCCAGTTAAGCTGAGCTAGTGAGCTAGTGGTCTATCACTACCACCAAGATGCCTGCATCTCGATATGTCAGTTCACAAGTGATCTATAACAACGTAATGAGAATGAGCCGTGATGTCAAAACAGATTCAGTTAAAAGAAAGATTATTGGACGGATTTTTAACGGACAAAGGCTTAAATCTAAAGTGATCTAACTATATCATAAAATCTGTACGAAAATGGCTCCAATACACATACAAATATTAATAAATGAACAAAGTCTTTAAAAAATTTTTTATAAAAACTAATTATCATAATTTTTTCTCTCAAAAATAAAAATAATAAATACTGTATCAAAAGCAAGAAATAACTCGGTGGCGTTTTAATGTTTCTGTTGACACGTCAAAGAAAGATAAGTAATCAATACGGTTGTTTTCTCAGATTCCACAAAGTGTATCAAGGAGCTGCATCAATATCCACCCTAAGTACATCTTGATATGAAATAATAGATTCTGCTAGAGAAGAGATCTTTAGACCATATCAAACATGTTGTTAGTGAGCATAAGAGGCGTCACTTGGGTGTGCAGGGGGTGCGGACCGCACCATCACAAGGGGTGACACCAAATATTAAAATGTTGTATCTTCCCGTTATTTGACACTGGCAGACTCGGAAGAGGTCTATGGGGTAAGTCGTGAAGGGGTGACACCATGAGCTACTGCATTGCGTGACACCAACCCCAGTAACGCCTCTGGTGCGCATAATTTGATAAATGAGACATGAGCAGGGCTATTTAGATGGAGAGATGATTTTTAAAAGATTAACTAACACAATGTGGACATTGTCAGATGTCAGAACATAAAATAATATGTCGACTAGAGATAGATGGAAATAGAGAGACAGAGAGTTGGACACAAGTAAGAGAGAATTATAAAATTGAGTTTCGTGTGCACGAGCAAACCAGTCGAGGGTAGGGGAGAGGAGAGAGAGAGAGAGAGAGAGAGAGAGAGAGAGAGAGAGAGAGAGAGAGAGAGAGAGAGAGAGAGAGAGAGAGAGAGAGAGAGAGAGAGAGAGAGAGAGGGGGGGGGGAGATGAATAAGAGGAAGAAAGAAAGAAGTAAATTTAGTAAAGTTTAAGAAAAAAGATATATAAAAATGGATAGATTGGATCGATAGGGAAATGGAAAGATTGTGTGTGTTAAAGATAAAGAACGAGAGAGAGAGAGAGAGAGAGAGAGAGAGAGAGAGAGAGAGAGAGAGAGAGAGAGAGAGAGATAGAGAGAGAGAGATAGAGATAAATGGAGAGACATGTTCAAAATCCCAAGTATGAAAGCTCCAGTGGGAGTTACAGAGATCTACAAAAACTTCAACAGGTTCCTAGAACTTCTTTGGTCCACGAATGAAGAATAGAAAAATTGAAACACAAAGCGAAACCAATTCTGGCCCGAACGTTCTAGGCCAGGGTCAAGGTTAGTCCAGCACGATCCTGTCCGACTCTTTGTTGCGTGCTGGTGTGGCCTGCAGTCCACCGAACTTTTCCACATCGCTCATCTTCTGCTTTCCCTTGTCGTTGTTGTTGTTGTTTTGTGGGCCTCCGATGGGTGGTGGTCTATTCTCACCGTCCATGTTGCTGACGTCCCAGACGTTCAACGTGCCGTCATAGGATGACGTGAAGAGCTTGCCCTCAACCACCTGACCAATAGAAATAGTGTATCAGTTGAACCAATGAAAATATGTCTTTATATGGACCAATAGAAATAGTACATTAGTCGGACCATAAAAAAAAATTAGGTGGACCATTAGATATGTTGCATCAGATAGATTAATACTTAAGTAAATATTCGCATTAATTGGACCAGTAAAAAATATTTCTTTTGGTTGACCAATAGAAATGTTGCATTAGTTTGAACAATAGTATTATTACATTTGATATGCCAAATTTCGATGAATTCTAGCCGCCATTTTCTCCCCCGTCTTTTCAACTTCGAATTGCCGCACTACTTTCTTCAAACTAACATGGGATCTTTCCAAACACAGATCAAACTGTTGACGCTTCCATGATATTAGAAATATCAATGTTCAAGTTTGTTTTTGACGTTAGCACTCTGTGCTGCTTGTTAGCGCCAGATTATCAAATATACTGAATTTATTTCATGGGACTGGGCATTTGTTTTTAAACTGCCAGCAAAACGGTGGTGGCGAACTCTCCATTAAGAAATGCAAGATTACGTCTTTTGAAAAATAATAGATTAGAATCTTTTAAAAAATTGTTTACCGTTATTAAATCGTCTTAAGGTTGGTCCACACCTCTCAAATGCTCGCGAGCATTTGAGAGGTTTGGACCAACCTTTAATGTAATTTAATGTTAACTTTATTCTTATTGAAATCACATTCTTGTAAATATCTCAAAGTAGTTCAAAAATTGTATGATATCTTAAAGAACTGGAATAATAAAATGCCCCACCAAAGAAATGAGAAGAGCGTTGTTCTGATTTAAATCTCATCACACTGATATTAGCCTGAATCGTTCTTATTCAAAATATTTATATCTTTCTAGTTTGTCCCCCACCACTCCCACCCTACCCCCCCCCCGCCAACAAAATCATTTTAAACAAAATATGTATAATTGAAAGCCTTTACGTACGATAATTATTGTTTCACAGTGATTGCAATTAGTAAACAAATCATTCATGAATTTTATGTCAACAATTTAATTTGAAATTCAATAATTTCAAATAATCGCAAGCAAGTTTTCTAAATTAAACTAATCTGCAAGTGAAATGTTTCTCAAAGAAAAAACAACAACAAAAAAAATAAAATAAATAAGCAAATGAATGATTGGTTAGTGCTTGCATAACAACGTGTAGAAATTGTGCCATAAAAAACACTTAAGGTTGTTGAAAGAAAGTTTTTAGCACATTTAGGGAAAGACAGACTTCGGAATACAAAAACTGTCTATTCACAAGAAAATAGTCAATCGTCAACACAATCTGTAAACTATATATATCTCAGGCATGATTTCAGCAGTGGACAGTGGTCAAAACATTCTAAAAAAATATTGAGTGTAGCAGTGGACAGTGGTCAACACTATATATATACATAATAGGCGTGTTTATTCGTTGCTCTCAGTAAGACATGTAGTGTTATTCATTCAAATTAATCATATGGTTCAATATTCAATACGCATACAAAAATAGGTACTCTCTCTAACTCACTGACCACCTGAATTTTAACAAATGCCACTCGGGACAACTAGTCTGAGATTCCCTGGTAGTTCATCAATAGTTTGAAACTTAAGATTTTTATAATGGCATACCGTTGATACCATTCGAGAACTAGTGTGAGATTCCCTGAACTCGTGACGTCGGATGTCATCTCAACACAACATTCCATAAGGTATGATCCCTGGGCCTTTTGTCAGTTGAGGAAATCGATTAATAAAAACTATCGATCGGTGACCAGCCTGGATCGTGTATTGATTGGTACCTAGCGGCATCTGTATTGATGCCTGTTCAGTTTATGATTGGATGGTTGGAGATAAAAAATCAAAGATTGAGGATTAGTTTCTGATGATACGAGTCTACACTAGAGCTTCTTTTGGCGCCTTGTCCATGTATCACCACGTGATTCAACTAGATGAAGGTGACCAAAGACCACGTTGATTCAACTAGATGAAGGTGACAAAAGACCACGTGATTCAACTAGATGAAGGTGACCAAAGATCACGTGATAGGTGAAGGTGACCAATGACGACGTGATTCAAATAGAGATAGTGACCTATGACCACGTGCTAAATGAAGGTGACTAGTTCCCACGTGATCCTAATAGAGAAATGTGACCAATGACCACGTGATCCAACTAGAGGAAGGTGACCAATGACCACGTAATCCAACTAGATTAGAATGGTGAAAGGATGAAACAAAGTGATCTGTGAATACCTCAAGGGCTGTAACCTGTGTTGTGTGACCCACATATGAGTTCAGGAGAGTAGCCGTTCTTGCGTCAAACCGTCTCACCGACCCGTCTCCACTGGCTGTGAACACTGACGTCACGAAAAAGGGGGAGGGGAAATATAAATTCAAAGTGGAAATTGTGCGAGTCTATACATCAAAACCAACATCCATAGAAATATATACAACATGGAACAATCAAAATAAACGTATTGTCTATGGTAAAAGGTGCGCCCATAGGGACAGTATTGCATAGTCCATACGTAAACTGAACATAACGCCAATTGTAGCGGATCCTGTAGTAGAAATGAAGATATGTTTTGGAAAAGTTTTTGGTAGATAGGTTTCGGTTCAATCTTCAACCCCATTCGTCAAAATTATTTCGCCGTCATGAACATGAATAGTGAGATTGAAACTTACTGAAGACTTGATTATCTATAGATTGACTTCCTACAGTGGTAGTGGTATTAGTAGTGCCATCCACTGTCAAACATATCTTCCTTTTCACTACTGGACACATGCTGCGGTTGAAGGAATGCGCGGTGAAGATACAGGAGTTGACGTGATGTCAAGGTACATGAGTTGACGTGATGTCAAGATACAGGAGTTGACGTGATGTCAAGATACATGAGTTGACGTGATGTCAAGATACAGGAGTTGACGTGATGTCAAGATACAGGAGTTGACGTGATGTCAAGATACAGGAGTTGACGTGATGTCAAGATACAGGAGTTGACTTGATGTCAAGATACAGGAGTTGACGTGATGTCAAGATACAGCAGTTAACATCAGTGTGATTTGGTCGTAGAAGTCGACCTCTAGTGAAACACCATGGGATTACGACATCTATACAATACATCAACAATAAAGCTGAACAGTGTTTATGATTAGTGAAGAACAACACAAGAAAACTCAAGATACTTAGTACGTTGATCTAATGAAGCGTCTAAAGAATGTTGTGTTATTGATGGAAGGTAGCATAAGCCGACCGTGAGCTCAGTCAAATGTAGCATTGTCAGAAGTAGACTAAATTGACTGTGATCTCGGTCAAATGTAGCATTTATAAAAATTAGTCTGAATTGACCGTGATCTCTGTCAAATGTCCGTGATCTCTGTCAAATGTCCGTGATCTCTGTCGAATGTCCGTGATCTTTGTCAAATGTCCGTGATATCTGTCAAATGTCCGTGATCTCTGTCAAATGTCCGTGATCTCTGTCAAATGTCCGTGATCTCTATCAAATGTCCGTGATATCTGTCAAATGTCCGTGATCTCTATCAAATGTCCGTGATCTCTGTCAACTGTCCGTGATCTCTGTCAAATTTCCTTGATCCCTGTCAAATGTTCGTGATCTCTGTCAAATTTAGCATTATTTGAAGTAGCCTGAATGGACTGTGATCTCGGTCAAATTGAGGTAGAAAAAGCTGAAAGAAGCATACGTTGACTATGAAGTAGGTTTAACTGTAGACATTGATAAGGCCGTGCTAAAATGCACAAAACATAAACGTATAAATATAAAATTAACTCAGGGCAGGAACTATGAAATTTGAGAAACAAAAAAACAACATTGAAAGCTTTACTACAAAATCAAATACAACAACACGTTGTTGACATGCAGTGGGAGGGAGTGAGTGGGATGGAGTGAGTGAGGGCAGTGAGGGGTGAGTGGGAGGATTGAGTAGGGGAAGTGAGTGGGAGGGAATGAGTGGGGGAATGAGTGGGAGGGAGTGATTGAGCGGGATGGAGTGAATGGAGGGAGTGAATGAGTGGGAGGAAGTGAGTGGGAGGGAGTGATTGAGTGGGAGGGAGTAAGTGGAAATGAGTGAGTGAGTTTGAGGGAGGGAGTGGGGGAGTGATTACGGGAGTGGGTGGGAGAAAGTGAGTGGGGTAGTGAGTGGGAGGTAATGAACGGGTTGGAATGAGTTGGGGCGAATGAGTGGGGGAGTGAGTTGGGGAGTGAGTGGGAGGAAATGAGTGGGAGCGAATGAGTTCAAGGGAATGAGTGGTAGGGAGTGGGGGAGTGAGAGGGGGGAATGAGTGAGAGGGAGTGTGTGCGGTGGGAGGGAGTGAGTGGGAGGGAGTGAGTCCAAGGGAGTGAGTGGGAGGGAGCGAGTGAGAGGTAGTGGGTGGGAGGGAGCGAGTGGGAGGGAGTGAGTGGGAGGGAGTGAGTGGGAGGGAGCGAGTGGGAGGGAGTGAGTGGGAGGGAGTGAGTGTGAAGGAGTGGGTGGGAGGGAGCGAGTGTGGTGTGAGACAATGAAAGTGGGGTGCAATGTTAACCTGCATAGCGGTCACGGTGCTCGCATGGCCCTTCATCGTCCGCTTGAGAGCCCCTGATTTGGCGTCAAAGACTCGAACCATGGCGTCACCACAGGCTGTCAGGACTAGTGACAAATGACGGCATGCGTCAGCACATGGCGGTTAGTGACACGTGATGGGGACAAGACAAGTGAATGGAACAAGACACGTGATTGGAACAAGACACTTGATTGGAACAAGACACGTGATTGGAACAAGACACGTGATTGGAACAAGACACGTCATTGGAACAAGACACGTGATTGGAACAAGACACGTGATTGGAACAAGATATGGGTTTGCAACAATATAACTGATTGGAAACAAGACACGTGATTGGAACAAGACATGGGATGGTGACAAGACATGGAATTGGGGACAAGACATTGTATGGGGACAAGACATTGTATGGAAACAACACATGCGATGGGCAGGACTCGAATTACTTGATTAATCACATATGAATTACATGATAGCTGACTGACAAGGGTTTTACACAAATATAAATAGAACACTATTGCCATGACTACTGTCGTAATTAAGAAACAAAGCGATATAAATTTTAAAAATGTGTTCCGATTTTATTAAATTGAATAATAATTTATATTTTGCTTAATAATACTTTAAAAAAAGCAATATTCGACTGGAAATCCATGTGATTGGCCATCATATTTCTAGAACATGATTTGTAATTTTCATAGATTCTATAAAATATTTGTAATACTTCAGCCTTAATGTTTTTGAAATGATCAACTCAGATGACAACGGTCTTTGCTGATGTATGAATAGACAAGTTCAAGGTTGTGAAATGTGATTACATGAAAGAACATAAACAAAACGTTGATTATAGAACAACAATGAAATCGTCATTCATAGGAAAGTACTAATGGATTACTCGATTGCATGCAATGTCATGGATAATTCGCTTGCATGCAACGAAATGGATAATTTAACTATAGACTATGAAATGGTTATCTTTATGAAATACATAGAGATCAATAAGAAGATAACAGATGACATAGAGATCAATAAGAAGATAACATATGACATAGAGATCAATAAGAAGATAACAGATGACATAGAGATCAATAAGAAGATAACAGACGACATAGAGATCAATAAGAAGATAACAGACGACATAGAGATCAATAAGAAGATAATAGATGACATAGAGATCAATAAGAAGATAACAGATGACATAGAGATCAATAAGAAGATAACAGATGACATAGAGATCAATAAGAAGATAACAGATGACATAGAGATCAATAAGAAGATAACAGATGACATAGAGATCAATAAGAAGATAACAAATGACAATGTGTTTTGACAACTTAAAACATTTTCACAGCACGCAAACTATCGAAATATCAATCCAAGCAATCGACTGTTAGACTGGTATTCGACCAATTTTCGGTTGCTACAAGCCGACAAGATTTCTGTTTCAGGCACACACAAAAAGTCTGTTTAACTTTTCCAATCAGTTTTCGGTTGAACCAGGAAATATTAACTTCACTGAGCCGCTAATTGAACCTCAGAGAATGGTTCCATCTTGATCTGACTTGTGTGTTTGATTAATGTTAACCTAGTATAACATTGTTAGCAATATCTCCTGTTATAAATTGTGTATGCAGTTTAAACATTTTTGTTGCTCAGATAACAAAAATATTTAAGTTATCTTATCTTATATGAATGAAACAAGCGGTTTGTGTCTAGTCCTGCATTCTTTGTAGAGTTTTAAATGTTGATAGTGTTGGTTTTCCTGGTTTCTTCAGACAACCAATTCCACGCCTGAATTCCGGACGGGAAGAGCGAGAATTTGTATGTTTTTTCTTGCATACGGAATAAGAAAAGTGTTTTTATCCTTATTTCTATCTGAGGGTTGTGTTAAGTTGTCTTTGTGTTGTATTTCTAAATTAGAATTATTTGCCTTATGATGACTAGACTATAGAGTCATTAATTGTAAAATTAACTTGTTTAAGTCGCTGACTCACCCATGCCTTCATAAACCTTGATGACGCTGACCGTGTGCTTGTGACCCTTGTAAATCCGGGTACAATCCCCGAACTCGGCCACCCAGGCACGTCCGGTGTGGTCAGAACTGCCCGAGTAAATAATCTTGTTAACCACCTGCAGAAACATAAGCAGCGGAAAAATAGATGATGTCATAAAGTAAAATATTTTTTGGAGGAAAGAAAAGTGTCTAGATGTGGTGATAGATGACGTCATAAGAACATCCGCTGAGAATGATGACGTCATATACACCAGCGCGTGGGAAAAGTCATATATACGATGCAGCTCTATTTTTAACGACGTTGCGTAAGCCCATACATTTTTCCGTCATCGTACAAAAGTTCGTCTTTTTTATGAATATAACTAGCAGACCCGTCGTGCGTTGCAACGATCTCAGTAAAATGATTAAGTTTAAAGAAACCAATGAGTGAATGAGTGGCATATATTAAAAACATTTATGCCAGAAACCTTCGCGGAAGTTTGCAAATAAACAAAATCCAAGTTTCCTACCAAACGGATAAATAAATTAATAATTAAAAAGCTTACAAAATAAAAAACAATATTAAGTCAAGGGGCCCAGCCGAAAAATGAGTGAGAATTAAATTTTTTAATGCCATTGTACTCAAGAAAAATTTCTCAATATCGTGCAAAATTGAAAGGGGAATAAATTATTACTGTGCAGTAAAAATGACATTTGGGGCCCCCAGCTCCGTGGGAATGGACGATAAGAGTTCAGTGCCCTATAGTAATATAATCTAGGTTCTTAAATTTTTATATTCTAAGTTTAGTCAAAATCCATTTATTTTCTCATAATTTAGCGCTTAAACAAATTTTAATATAGTTAATATAGTGTTTTAAAAAAATGACATTTAGGGGCCCCTGGGCCCATTCGGTGAAAGATGTCAAATTCAAAAACCTGTTCAATTTAATTCAGTTTCGTCATAGATATATTCCTCAAAATCGTGAAAAATTGAATGTGGAAAAATATCTTAAACATATACGAAGAAAAGACATTTGGGGCCCCAGCCCCGAAGGAATGGACATTTGAAGTTTTGTGCCCTATAGTATTTTAATATGGATTACCTAGTTTTTGTACACAAATTTTTGTTAAGATTCAATTATTTACTCAGTAACAACCCCATAAACTAATTTTTATAAAGCTCGTATAAGCAAAAAACGACATTAAGGGCCACAGGGCCCAATTATTGGAAGAAATAAAGTGCGAAAGACATGTTCATTTGAATAATTTCAAAATACATACATATATTTATATTTCTCAATATTGTTAAAAATTGAATGGACGATAAAATATAAACATTTACTAAAAAAGACATTTTGGGTCACATGCCCCGAGGGAATGAAACTTAGGAGTTCAGTGCCCTATAGTAATAAAATATAGACCATTGAGTTTTTATATACTAAGTTGGGTCAACAGCTATTAATTTTCTCAGTATTTTACGCTAATACTAATTTTTTACAGCTAATATAAGGGAAAAAAGATATTAGGGCCCTTGTGCCCATTTGGTGATAGATGTAATTTTCAAAAACCTTTTCATTTAATCAAGTTTCCTCATAGATATATTTCTCAAGATCGTGAAAATTTGAATGTGGAAAAATATCTTAAACACATACGAAGAAAAGACATTTTGGGCCCCCGGCCCGAAGGAATGGTCATTTGAAGTTCTGTGCCCTATAGTATTTTAATATGGGCTACCAAGTTTTTGTATACAAATTTTGGTTTAGATCCATTCATTTAGTCAGTAGCTGACGCATAAACTAATTTTTATATAGCTCATATAAGCAAAAAATGACATTATGGGCCCCCGGTGCCCCATGAGTGTTAAATATAGAAAATAAAGTTGCCAGTTACCATCCCAGGTAGGTACTTAACAGTCTCCAAAAATTTCATGACGATCGGATAAATGGTTTAGTCAGCTATAAAGGACATGCACACACACACACACACACACAGACATACTTTGATTTTTATATATATATAGATAAAGATTAATAATTAAAAAGCTTACAAAAGAAGAAACAATATTAAGGGCCCCGACTTGAAATGAGTGATAATTTTTTTTTAAATTGAAATTGTTCTCAAGCTATATTTCTCGTTATCGTGTTAAATTGAATGGGGAATACAATTATTAACGTTCAGTAAAAAATACATTTGGGGCCCCAAGGTCCAAGGGAATGGACATTAGGAGTTCTGTGCCCTCTATTAATTTATTATAGGCTGTTAAGTTTGTATATACTAAGTTTGGTAAAAAATCCCTTTATTTTTTCATTATCTAACGCTTAAACTAATTTTTATATAGCTAATATAGGGGAAAAAACGACATTAAGGGGCCCCCGGGCCCATTTGGAGCAAGATATCAATTTCAAAAACCTGTTCATTTTAAGTCAGTTTCATCAGGGAGATATTTCTCAAGATCGTTAAAAATTGAATGAGAAAAATATCTTAAACAGATACGAAAAAAAGACATTTGGGGCCCTTAGCCCCGAAAAAAATGACATTAAAAGTTCAGCGCACTTAATTATATTAATATGGGCTACCAAATTTTTGTATACAAAGTTTGGTTAAGATCCACTCATTTACTCAGTAGCTAGCGCATAAATTAATATTTATATAGCTCATATTAGCTAAAAACGGCATTTAAGGCCCCAGGGCCCATTCAGGGAAAGATATAAAGTTCAATACACCTGTACATTTCAATATGGATAATAATGGATACATTTGTCATTATTTTTCAAGATCATTAATAATTGAATGTGGAATAAAATCCTAAGCGTTTAAGAAAAAAGGCATTTTAGGCCCCCAGCCCCGAAAGAATGGTCATTATGAGTTCAATGCCCTATATTATTTTAATATCCGCTGTCAAGTTTTTATATACAAAGTTTGGTTAAGATCCATCAATTTACACAGTAGCTAACGCTTAAACTAATTTTTATATAGCTCATATAAGCAAAAAATGACATTATGGGCCCCCGGCGCCCCATGAGTGTTAAATTTAGAAAAAAAGTTGCCAGTTACCATCCCGGGAGCGCACTCAACAGTCTCAAAAAGTTTCATGACGATCGGATGAATGGTTTAGTCTGCTATAAAGGACATGCACACACACACACACACACACACAGACATACTTTGATTTTTATATATATAGATGTCGTCATAAATGGAAAAATCCACGAGTCAATTAATTAAACATGAGCCCGCAGCCTAGTTAAAATTTTTAACGCGGGCTGCGTTTGGTCCGCGGATCGGACTTTGGACACCCCTGTGTAAGCCATAAGGCATGCAATGAACTTGCTATATATAAGCTATATATACTTGTATTATGTTTTATTGCGATGAGTTATTTTTAGTTATACTCTCTTTGGTGTAGAGATTATGTGTGTACTTCGTCAAAGGCGATGCCTTCTAGAATGATAGTAGAAGCCGCTTCAAGTTTCACACGTAATCTCTAACGTTCCTAATACATCGGGAATGTTCTTTATATAGTATTTTCTATGAGATGGGTACACTTTTGGTGGATCACTCTTATTTATAGCCCTCTTATTATTATCATTATAAATTGATAGACATTTGTGTTTTCAACTTCACGTATTAAATTGCTGTTAAACTTCGACCCGTGGCTTGAGTTGAACTGGGCACATAGCAGACCACACCTATAAAGATGATTGCTGTTACAGTACAGAAGATCCACCATGTGTTTAGCAAATCGACAATCTACGTATTTTAACATAACACTCGATACAAACCTTAAAAATGGTAGATAGAAGTTATTAAAAAAACATATAATAAACATACTATTACATGCATTTTATATTAAAAAATACCACATATATTCAACTTCTTTCGATTAACGTTATTTAATTGTATGCCAATTACCGTTACCACATTAACGGTACACCACCGCACACATTTGATACGCCTCTGACCTATTGGAATATTTCAGCAAGTTTTATTTTAACACTGCACATTTGCATTACCTCATATTTGTTAGAAATGGCATTATCACATGTTATAGTACTCGGTACAGCGGCGTAACGAGGGCACCTGCCATAACGGCACTTTATTAGGTGATCGTTAATTAAAAAAAAATTGAAACTGCACGTTGCAGAACGCTTTTTATTGGTCCAGTCCACGGCATAACGATTTTCATTGGTCAAAACTGTGGCATAACGCCTTTCATTGGTCAAGTCCGAGGCTTAATGCTTTTTATTGGTCAAGTCCGTGGTATAACGCTTTTCATTGGTCCAGTCAGTTCTATATGTAAGTTTCTACTACCAAAATGTCAGACTCATTTTGGATGTGAATTCTTCTGTTAGAACTTCTATCAGAAACCCACGCTACCCCGCTTATCCTTTACATAAAAAATATCGCCAATCAAATGGATGTGACTGAAATCTCATGGCGTGTCCCCCCTTAAGGTGAAACCTGGCAATACTGCACACACCGGGGACTGAATAGAAAGTGGTGAGATAGGCCTTGTCATTTCATGGCGGGGAAACCTGGCAATACTGCACACACCAGGGACTGAATAGAAAGTGGTGAGATAGGCCTTGTCATTTCATGGCGGGGAAACCTGGCAATACTGCACACACCGGGGACTGAATAGAAAGTGGTGAGATAGGCCTTGTCATTTCATGGCGGGGAAACATGGCAATACTGCACACACCGGGGACTGAATAGAAAGTGGTGAGATAGGCCCTGTCATTTCATGGCGGGAAACTATTAACATAAATTTCCTGTGATATTTAGTTTAACCTATTTCATTACCATATTAATTAAATATCCGACGGGTCTGTGAACGCTTTTCTCAAAAGTCGTTTGTTATTCATAAGTTAATTTAAGTCAGCTTTATGGACATGGGAGAGAAAAAAATTAGTGTTTACAACTCATTTATACTGAAAAAATTGTTTCAAAACTTTTGTTACATCTTTATTGTAACAACAGTAACATGACGTAATGAGACATGACGTATTCCCAGAATGACAAACGACAGAAAAGGGCTTGGCGCTATTTCCGGGTTTATTTTTATAACTACACACTCTCGAAACGAAATCCGCAGCAATCTATTTTTAGACTTACCGTCATGCAAATAACAGAACCTTGGTGTCCCTCGAACACCTTGAGTTGCGTCCCTTTGTAAATGTTCCAGCTGCGAATGGTGAAGTCGGTACTTCCGGTGAACAGTACTCGACCTCCGGGGTCAACAGACATGCACGTGACCGCGCCCGTGTGACCTTTCATGACCTTGATGAGTTGCCCGGTCTCAAAGTTCCAGGTCCGAGCCGTGAAGTCTGCCGAGCCGGTGATCAGAATGTCCTTGGCCGTTTCAAGGTCGAGCTCCTCGTCCTCCTGCTCCGACGGGATGAAGATCAGAGGGTAGACCCCTCGTTTGTGACCCCTGAACACCCTGACACACTCGCCAGACTCGAAGTCCCAGGCTCGTGCCGTCCTGTCGTAGGAACTCGAGAAAATGAAGTCTCCGGTACAGATCATTCTGTGGGAGATTAAGGGAGATAAGGGATTAAATGGTACGGACGAGATATAATAAACATAACATTATATTGCACATGGGAGATAGGAGTTTACATGGAACAAGGGAGATAGGCGATTACATGGCCCGGGGGGAGATAAGGTATTACATGGCCAGGGGGAGATAGGGGATTACAAGGCAAGAAGAGCTTTGAGATAACATTGCACAGATGAATGAATGGTTGTTTGCAAAGTGGGAGCTCTGTAAGTTCTTCACAGGGGAAATTCTGCTAATGTTGGAGAAGAAATCATGATCATATGCTACATGTGAAGTTATAATTATTTTGTACGGAACATGGGCTCTTTACATCTTCTATATATACAGATGAATGTATGTCTTTTTATCATTTATGGTTTACTATACCATTTATCCTATCGCATTTAAACTTTTGGTAAGTTGTTGAGTACATTCTCGCAAAGTACAGCAGCAAAAAATTGTTTAAATTTTACTCATGGAAGGTCGGGGGATTTATCTGTCGTTGTATTCTTATATGAGCTATATTAAAATTATTTTAAACATGGGCTACTGTGTAAACGGATGGATCTAGACCAAACTTGGTATATAAGAACTTGATGTCCCACATTAAAATACTATAGGGCATAGAACTCTTAAAGTCCATTGGACATGGGGGCTGGGAAGCCCAATTTTATTATTATTATTATTTTATTTTATTTTTTGTAACGTTTAAGACTTATTTCCCATTCGATTTTACATGATCTTGAGAAATATTGACACATATATATTTATCATGGTCCAGATCGAAATCTCCAGGGTATTTGTACTTTAAATCTTGCACTGTTTGGGCCCGAAGGCCCTTAATGTCATTTTGTTTCTTTGTAAGCTATATAAATATTATTTTATTCACCTGATCACCATAAGACTTGAATATGTTTGGTACACTAAGGCCAAAGTTTATTGAATATTTGTTTTAATTACCACTCCGGTTTCTTTGAAAATCATTTCTTCTGAAATCGTTGCAACGAGCGAAGGGTCAGCTATTTACATTATAAAATAGAGCACTTGGTACAGTTGTTTTCTTTGACAAATCTAAAAGAAGAATCTTGCCAAGGTTAATATGATCTTACAAAATTTACAATTATGACCGGTGCCAGTGTTAATGATTTTTCCCAAAGTGTTAATGCTGAATCAGGATATTTATTTCTACTTGACTTATAGATGAGCAGAAATAGTTTGAGACTTGCCGCAGCGACAACAAAATCTATAAGTAAAATATCGATAGAGAAAAGATTAGTAGTCACAAACTGAATGTCTTCAAAATCAATAGCCTTTCATGTCATATGTGATGACGTCATCGATTCTGAAAACTTTTGACCCAAGTGGTAAAACAAGAGAAAAACAATATCGTTTTCTAAAATATTTCTTTTTGCTAGATTTAAGTTTTTTTATCGATCAATGAGTATCGATCAGAAGAGATCGAGCAATGAGTATCGAACAAAGGAAGATCAATCGAAGAGTATCGAGCAGATAATATCGTGATTTTTTTTTCAAAAAAAAACATTTTTAATAGCGAAGAATAGCACCAGTAACTGCTCTACTTTCACTATCAATAAGAGAATTTTTTCTATATTTTTTATTGCAAAACAGACCTTTGTAACACATTTTAATCATTCCATTTTAACTATTAGTGTTAGTTTAGTGACCTGGTTAATAAACTTATCTGTAATGACTTAAGGAGAGAAATTATCTTCAGGATATAAAGACGTGTTTATTTGTAATCAATGCATGGTTACAGGTGAGATTATTTCTTTACATATTGTATATTCTTTTTGAGAATTTTTTTTGGCTAATGTTATTAATTATATCATTTGTTACGGTATTTGTAAAATCTTCTTAAATACTATTTAAAAACAAACAAACAAAAAGATCGGTCAGTGAAATGAAATCTAGGCAATAAGATTTATACTAATAGGAATTTCAACACTCTATCGAATAGATTTGTCAATAGTATCTAAAAATATTTCCTAGCTTCATTCAAGTTTTAAATTTTAGCTATTCAAAATAAATTATTCCTCCACCCACCCCCACCCCATAATTTGAATGAATCTGACGTCACAGGGTTTAAGCCGTGCTGTCACGTGGTAACGTTTCCAGGTGTAGTCACATCCAAATTTTACCTGTGAAAATGGTGAAGCTCAAAATTTGAACTGTTGCTTAGAAATCTGTGGGAAATTGTGCCGAAAGAAAGTTCCAGGACTTGAATTTTGCAACGAATGACCCTACGTTGAACACACATGACTCTATGTTGGACACACATGATCGACCCTATGTTGGACATACATGGCCCTATGTTGGCCACACATGGCCCTATGTTGGACACACATGACCCTATGTTGGACACACATGATCGTATGTTGGAGCCAAATACCCTTTTTGGGCACAGCTGACCTTATGTTGGGCACGAATGTCCCTATATTGGGAAACAATGACCTCGGTTGGGCACAAATGGCTTTTTGTTAGCCATAAAGAAATCCACGTTCTTACGAGAAAAAAAACTAGTTTTTGACTGACCTATATATGACACTGGAATGTCCAGTCAGTATAAGCAAACATTCACAGGTCCCAACATCCCACTTTCTGATGGTTTTGTCAGCACTTCCGGTGAGGACGTAGCAGTCTTCTATCAGGATGCAGTTTATGTAGTCAGTGTGTCCCCGCAGCACACCAATACACTCACATTGTTCTGTCTGTAACATGGTGTAACAAAAAAGTAACATAGTGTAAAATGGTGTCACATAGTGTCACATAGTGTCACATAGTGTAACAAATACATTCACATTATTCTGTCTGTAACATAGTGTAATATATTTACATAACATAGTGTAACATAATTTAACATATACACTTAACAAAGTGTTACATATACAAGTAACATAGTGTAACATATACACGTAACATATGTGACGTCTGCTACATTGGTATCAACATTTACACGTAACAAAGTTTTCCCACATTTAACACATAAGATGTCTATCCAATAATTAATGACTGAATTAATACTAGTAACTTCTTCTTCTTCTTCTTCTTCTTCGTTCTCAATTTGAGCATTGCGTGCCGACGAGTTTTGCGCCAATTGGTCTCCGACTTCAGCCTGCTGTTTTTTCTGGATGTGCTTCCAGAGCCTTTGGTCAGCCAAGACCATCTGCAAGGCAGCAGTTGATTTTGGCAAGTGATGCAGCGTTCACATGCCACGGCTATAAGGGTTCCACGCATTACCCAGCCGCCTTTTATTTTCCCTAACTATGCGTTAGGTACCCACTCGAAGCTGGGTGGACTCGGGGACGCCCTAGACCCCGGGAACAAATCCATGGCTTTCCATGGATTCGAGCCCGTGACCTTCGGTACGCCAGTATAGCGCGCTGCCACTCGACCCCCGTATCCCCCAATACTAGTAACAAAAATAAGTAAATTATATAAACGTGTGTACATAGAGCAGAAAGATAAGCAACCTGTGTATCATAATATGTTGTACTAAGGATTTGAATGTTTTACTTTTAATGAATTGATCATTATATATTACTATTTATATGTAAAGTGTTGTGAGTCCAGTTGCATGCTAGGTTACTGAGCTATATAACTTATCAAATTATTATTATTATTATTCTTACACATTAATTCAATGTGCCAATATTCACTGTGTGCTGCACACATACGCTGTGTCGCTTAGGCTAGATAACTCTATGTGTGTCACTCACCTTCGTACTCCACAACCTGGCAATCTTGTCCTCCCCTCCCGTAGCCAAGACTGATCCATCTTCACTGATGGCCATAGAGTTGATGCCCCTCTCGTGCTCTTGCAGGCTCTGCAGGAGGAAGTTCTCCTCCACCTTCCTCGACTGGAGGCACCCCATGCTGGAGGTCAGCCAGAGGTCAAAGTTTTATTTCCAATTTACAGAAACCGAAAAAGTTGATAATTTCCTAACGTCAAGTCGATCAACTAAAAGATTATGATTATACACGTTTTTAAACAATGAGAGAGAAATATATGGGGTACTGTTATATCGGTTAATTAGATTATGTTAAAACACGTTTGTAAACAATGAGTGAGATATATACGGTCCATTTCTATCAACTCATTAGATTATGATTACACATATTTGTAAACACTGGTAGATGTTATATCCAGTGCTTTTTTTCTTTCTAAAATAAAGGTACCAGAAGGCATATTAATAACTTGAAAAAGCAGTAATACCAAACATTCCAGGCGGTAAAATAAAAAAAATCAGGTGGGGAAAAGGCGACGGAACGCCGTTCCGGTGCATTCTGCTAGAAGAAAAAAAAGCACTGGTTCTATCAACAAATTAGATTATGATAACACACGTTTGTAAAAAAGGAGAGAGATATATACAGTACATTTCTATTCAAATGAGCGCATTTAGTGGTTCATAAACGATCCTGAGAAAAACAAGACTTTTGAGTTGTGCGGTGTTGTTTACAAGACTATTGAGTTGTGCGGTGTTGTTTACAAGACTATTGAGTTGTGCGGTGTTGTTTACAAGACTATTAAGTTGTGCGGTGTTGTTAACAAGACTATTGAGTTGTGCGGTGTTGTTAACAAGACTATTGAGTTGTGCGGTGTTGTTTACAAGACTATTAAGTTGTGCGGTGTTGTTAACAAGACTATTGATTTGTGCGGTGTTGTTTACAAGACTATTGAGTTGTGTGGTGTTGTTTACAAGAATATTGATTTGTGCGGTGTTGTTTACAAGACTTTTGAGTTGTGCGGTGTTGTTTACAAGAGTTACAGAACTTTGATGAGAACATTGGTCAGCAAATTAAAATTAATGTTCTGCCCCATCCCTCCCGGCCCAATGTTTTTTTTCCTCGCCTCACTCCACTAAACAACGCAATAGGCCGAAATTCATACATAAACAAGGTCCCCCGGAAGGACCTCCCTCTCTGGAAATCTTTCCATGCCACTGATGATCCGGGCGTTCAATTTAAAAGACGATTTTGATTTATTTATTTTTTTGTACGTGTGTGCTACATCAGCCTTTAGAGTTCAGAAATTAACGTGCGTGCCATGTCCGGCACGCGTGTCGTCAGCTGTCAACCAGTTATTCCAACCACTAACTCCAATCCAATGGGCATAGGTCAAATCACAATGACATCGAAGGTGTGTCACATGACCCATAGGCCAAGAGTGACCAGCTTCCCCCTGACGTTGAGGTCAGCCACTGAGTGTAGACACAACATTGGACACCTAACAAAGTAACTGGAAGAGTATTGTTGGACACCTAACAAAGTAACTGGAAGAGTATTGTTGGACACCTGACCTAGTAACTGGAAGAGTATTGTTGGACACCTAACAAAGTAACTGGAAGAGTATTGTTGGACACCTGACCTAGTAACTGGAAGAGTATTGTTGAACAACTAACAAAGTAACTGGAAGAGTATTGTTGGACACCTGACCTAGTAACTGGAAGAGTATTGTTGGACACCTAACAAAGTAACTGGAAGAGTATTGTTGGACACCTGACCTAGTAACTGGAAGAGTATTGTTGGACACCTGACCTAGTAACTGGAAGAGTATTGTTGGACACCTGACCTAGTAACTGGAAGAGTATTGTTGGACACCTGACCTAGTAACTGGAAGAGTATTGTTGGACACCTGACCTAGTAACTGGAAGAGTATTGTTGGACACCTGACCTAGTAACTGGAAGAGTGTTGTTGGACACCTGACCTAGTAACTGGAAGAGTATTGTTGGACACTTGACCTAGTATTGTTGGACACCTGACCTAGTATTGTTGGACACCTGACCTAGTATTGTTGGACATCTGACCTAGTAACTGGAAGAGTATTGAAGATAGAGATTCATGGGGTATAGGATACAACAACACATGGGGAAGTTATTAATCAGGAAACGGAAGTGGAAACAGATTTAGCACTTACTGAGAACTAGTTATAACAAATATTTAACTGTATCCATCAGGGAATTTTCACAGGCCAAGATCAACCAAGGAAGACTTTGAGGTGAGGGAGGAAAGAGGCAAACAATAAAATTTACTGGCTACAGCAGCGCAAGACAAAATAACGGGGGGAAACAGTTCATTGAATCCTTCCTCTTCTTATATCAAGTGTTGTTTTAAAGTAATTGTGACCATCTTTTTTTCGTTTCTGTTTTTTTAAAATTATATTTACTAATTATTAAATTTTTCCACGAGGATTGTCTGCACCTACACCACATCAGAGTTTAGCACATTCTTAACATCCCACAAGGATTTTGTGCACATACATCATATCAGTGATGAGAGTTTAGCACACACATCCTACAAGGGTTGTCTACACCTACACCACACCAGAGCTTAGCACACACATCCTAACACAGTTTTCTGCACCAAATCACATCGCTTCATTTACCGTTTACATTATTTACATCGCTGGAATCACATCCTGCGTGGCAGACGTCATTACCCACAATACTCTCGTCAATGGGGGTCGTAAATTTTGACCGGCACACGACAGGAAGTCCACAGCGCACGGACTGGTGGTTGCCAGGAGACGACGTCAACAAAGGATCCTACAACAGAAGTGCCCTGGAACAATGGGAGAACAAAAGGGGCCCTGGTCAGACTCCGATCACTGGGAATGGTGTAAACACATTCAGTTCGATTGGGCAGAGATCGATTAGATCGATAGCTCGTGGGGCGGGGGAGGGGGAATTTGGATGGTTTCTTCCATTCCTGGGGACTTGTGGTGACCTTCGAATCCAACGTATTGAGGTCAAAGGCCAAATTCCTTGTGTCCGTTCAGAGAAGCTTCGTTTCATCAGAATATTGATGATGAGCCACAATGTACACGTATTTAAGACATTTCCCCCGCTTGACACAGGACTTGTCTGAGTACATACCAACTGTTTTGATCTCAAGAAATGTGTTTGTCCTTAACATTATTTATATCGGGGCGTTGAGGCTAAAATTTGCAAAGCACGTCTGTGCGTTAAAGACATTTCCATCTAAAACATGGCTGCCATCTAATAGTTTTGTATTGGGTCTCAACTCATGTCAGTCCATTACAATCCATGACAACCCATGTAAATCCATCAAAACCTGTGACACTGACAACCCATGTCAATCCACAAAAACCTGTGACAAGCCATGTCAATCCATAAAAACATATGACAACCCATGTCAATCCATAAAAACCTATGACAACCCATGTTAATCCATAAAAACCTATGACAACCCATGTAAACCCATGATAACCTGTCACCAATGTTCCCCCTAAGGTTCATTCATTCGTGTGCAAAGTTTAAAAAACAACAACTCTTGTGCAAAGTTTTTAAAAAATCGTGTGCAAAGTCGCACAGCCAAAAATTTTACAAAATTTGCTGCGATATAATTCTAAACTGCTGTGCGGCGTCGGTCAGATATCTGCGCGGCCGCACAGCCGAGCAGCTTAAAGGGAAAATTGCCTGTGACAACCGATGTCAATCCATGATAACCTGTGAGAACCCACGACCGCCTGTGACAACCCACGACAGCCTGTGACAACACACGACAGCCTGTGACAACACACGACAGCCCTTGACAACCCACGACAGCCCGTGACATCCCAAAACAACAGCAATACCAGAAGTTATAACGCTAAGTTTTTCGGGGTCACATTGTACAGAAAACTCTGCCGTTCGATGAAGCCGTTCGGAGAAATCAATACGCCATCGAACATCGGAGTGGTGGGCGGCAGCCGTAGTCATGGTAGAATTGACGGGAAGTTATCGAACTGGCGAGAAGAATGTCTGTGTTAAACAGTTGGCCATCAGTGGCCCATCAGTAGGCCATACTTTCATTGTATGTGCATCTTATTGAGGAAACAAGCTCAGTACGAAACATGAGAATGAATTATGCAACAATTAGGCTCAAGTTTTGCTGTCACTAGCCATCTTCCAGAACAACTATGTATGGATCCATGATATACTGGCGGGAACAACATCTTGTTCAAGTGCGGAAAAGTTTTAACATTTAAAAAAAAATTGGACTGTGCAATAACAACTGAAAGGATGATAAGCAAAAATTGAATCTAAACATAGAAGTAGAGCCATCTCGTCCTCGAGGAGCAGCAGTCAATGGTCATAATATAATATTTTTTTAAGAATTTAAGTATTACTTATGTATGTACGTATTTTATGTTAATGTACTGATGAAGGCATTACCCGAAACGTCTACTGTCGTGTTAGTTTAAAAATAAAGCTAAAATTATTGTTTTCATTGCACAATTTGTTTGTGTATTTTGTATTTTATTTAAAAGCTTTATCGCAGACCCATTCTATATGATATATTAATCAAGGGCATTGGCCACCTTCGAGAGCCCCCCCCCCGGGCATCCCTATCCTGGGTCAGCCTCTTCACCATTTTCCAGTTATGGCCAAGTCTCTTGATATCTGCCTCTAGCTCTCGGTTAAAAAGTTTTTCTTGCATGACCTCTTTCCCCATTTCCTTGAGTTTAGGGCTCGGCTTGTTGTATTGGCGGCAGTTTTACGTAGCGTATGACCTATCCATTGCCACCGCTTCGTGAGCATCTCTTGATCTTTAGCTTCTGCCTTGTCCGCTGCAATAATTTCAGGTTTGTGATTTTGTCCGGCCAGCGAATCCCGAGAATCTTTCTTAGGCAATTGTAAATAAAATACTGAATTCTTGTAAGGATTATGGTCGTTGTTCTCAGTGTATCTGCAACAAACAAGAATATAATCTAAACAAACAAGAATATAATCGAAACTAACAAGAATATAATCTAAACAAACAAGAATATAACCGAAACAAACAAGAATATAATCTAAATAAAAAGGAATATAATTTAAACAAAGAAGAATATAATCGAAACAAACATGAATATAATCTAAACAAAGAAGAATATAATCTAAACAAAAAAGAATATAATCTAAACAAACAAGAATATAATCTAAACAAACAAGAACATAACCGAAACAAATAAGAATATAATCGAAACAAACAAGAATATAATCTAAACATACAAGAATATAATCTAAACATACAAGAATATAATCGAAACAAACAAGAATATAATCGAAACAAAAAAGAATATAATTTATACACACATAAACAAACAATTTTAAAAAACAACAAAAAATGTCTAACATAATTTAAATCAAACAAACATGAATAGATTTTAAACAAAAATAAACTAAACATACAAGAACATAATCTGAACAAAAAAGAAACATAATCTAAGCAAACAAGAATAGAACCTAAACAAGCAAGAATAGAACCTAAACAAACAAGAATAGAATCTAAACAGCCAAGAACACAACCTAAACAAACAAGAATAGACTCGCAAAACATAAGAATAGAATCTAACAACAGGAAGAATGGAATCTAAGGAAATGAGAATATATTCTAAACAAACACGTATAGAAATAGAATCTACAGAAATGAGAATATATTCTAAACAAACACGTATAGAAATAGAATCTAAACTAATTAGAATAGTATTTCGGCACGGAGTATACAAAAATCTCGGTGCGTAAAATTCATTTTCGGAAACTGCGGTGGAACATTCCCAAAAATGAATTTAAAAAACAAGTCCCAAAAAAATGAGTCCATAAATCGTTTTGTTAAAATATTATATTGTATAAATGTATCCTTTAATTAATATAAGAATCCTATATAATAAAAGCCAAGTTTCTGTCCGTTCTGTCCGGTCATTGATAGCGATTGGTCCTTCAAACACATATGACTCCTACAGCCAATCATATTGTACACTTTTACGCGGACGTTCAAAACGAGTTATTTTTGGTGCAGTATTTTTTCCAAGATTTATTTTGAGTTATGCGCGTTGGGATTTGTTGTCAAAAGCTCTGTTTTTACGAGTTATTTATTTTAACTATAATGAATAGTATTTTTGACGTGATGCACATGTATGCCGGTCGAGACGGCTGTTGGAGGGGAGTTACAACATGCCACTGAACGGTGGCGGAACGTCCTTGGGCGGGCTTTGTTGCTCGTATTGAATATTATATCATTAAGAAAAATTCTATCTAATCCCGGACCCTAAGTGACTTATACCGGTCGATCCCCGGCGTCTGTTGTGTAACTATATATATATAATAGGAAATTTGGCTGTCAGGGACAAACTATAAAAAAAAGAATAAAATTGGCGCCCCGACCCTTACCTTTTAATTTTAATTAAAGTTCACTATAAAGTAATGTTGTAAGTCTCATTTGGGCACCCCTGTACCTTGGTGCCCGGGACATATGTACCCCATTGAACTTATTATTTGAACTGAAGGTTAGAAAACATATGTCTTAGTTATATTCATGCTACACGTATTTTCAATGAAGTATATAAAGTAGGGCTGCTGAAATTAACGATTAATTTCTCGATTATTAGTTACATTTCAGTTCGATTTGATCACGGGATAAGGGTTATTAAAACAGGTTTAGTATAATGCGCATCGTGCGACAGATTACCATAAAAATTTACAGATCGAGAATATATTTTTTTAAAGTATCGTCAACATAATATGCACCAAACCGCGCGACAGGAAAGTATTAAAAAGGTTGTTCAATGTAATGTTGTTGTTTTTTGTTGTTGTTCGTCCATCGTAGTCGACGATGACCACTCTCATCATATTTGTATTTGACCTGTGCTATGCCGCATATGTGTCCTCTGGTGGCTTATTAAACCTATTCTAGCACGAAATTGGCGTCCGCATGTCTGACAAGAGATGGATGGGATCCCTTCAGGCGGGTTTTGTATACGGTCCTTCCTGGCTTGACGTTTTGACTTGGCAGCCTGTTGTCTATAGCCTCACAGACAGCTGCGCCATTCCATATCATAGAGCGCCAATGGGCTCGGTTACTGGCTGCTGCTTCCCAGGCATCGTGTCCAATGTCAAAGGCCTTTAGAGCAGTTTTAAGTGCATCATTGTAGCGCTTACCTGGACCTCCACCTGCTCTATGCCCTTCTGTAAGATCACCATAGAAGAGTCTCTTGGGGAGGCGATGGTCGGACATGCGCACTACATGCCCCGCCCAGCGTAGTTGCCTATGCATGAGGCTAGTGTCGATACTGGGTAGTCCTGACCTGGCTAATATTTCGGTGTCTGGAACTTTTTCCTGCCATTTTATATTGAGAATTGTTCTTAGGCTTTTGGTGTGGAAGTGGTTCAGCAACCTCGCATGGCGTTGGTATACAGTCCAAGTTTCACATGCATATAATAAGGTGGGGAGCACTACAGCTCTGTATACTTTTAGTTTTGTTTGGGTGCTGACTCCCCTTCTGTTCCAGACACTGTCATGCAATCTATCGAATGCTGCGATGGCCTTTGAGATTATCGCGTTCACTTCGTCATCAATATTGGCCTTATGAGACAGTGGGCTGCAAAAGGTAAGTAAAGGGGCTCACTGTGTTGATTTTGTTGCCGTTGATGCTGATATTAGGCTCAGTATAGGATTTGCCTGGGGCCGGCATGTATAAGACTTCTGTCTTCTTTGTGCTGTTGGTGAGCCCAAAGTTAGAGCACGCACTGGAAAATTTATCAACGCTTAGTTGCAGGTGTGCTTCAGAGCCGGCGTTAAGGGTACAGTCATCAGCAAAAGGAAGGTCCAGGATGCTGTCTGGTTTGACATTTGTTTTAGCTTTAAGCCTCCTGAGGTTGAACAGACGACATCAGTCCGATACCTAATGTCCATTCCGTCATTGCTATTCTTAAAGGCCTCTGTAAGCATGGCTGAGAACATGAGGCTAAACAATGTCAGGGCAAAAACACAGCCTTGCTTAACGCCATTTGCAAGGGAAATGGTTAAGAGGCCTCTCCGTTGTCCTAGACTCGAGCCTGCGTGCCATCATGGAATTGCCTTACAATGGCTATATATTTATTTGGACACCCATACTTGGCCATAATCAGCTATTGACCCTCTCTGCAGACTGTGTCAAAGGCTTTTGTCAGGTCTATATAAATGGAAAATAGGTCCATATTCTGCTCTTGACACTTTTCCTACAACTACCTTGTTGCAAAGATCATGTCGATGGTCCCACGTTCTTTCCGGAAACTGTATTGGCTTTCTGGCAAAAGACCCTGATCCAGATATGTATTTAGGTGATTCGGGAGGATTCTGGCGAGTATTTTTCCTGCAATTGATATCAGTGAAATTCCACGATGATTATCACAGGCTTGGCGTTTCCCATTTTGCTTGTACAAGTGGACTATAGAGGCATCTTTAAAATCCTGGGAGATAGCCTCTTGCTGCCACATCATTAGGAAGATTTCATGCAGCTTTTCCAGTAGAACCATGCTCCTTTGAATATTTCAGCTGGAATTGAGTCTGCCCCAGGAGCCTTTCCCACAATATAATACGCACCGCGACACTCAAGCACAAAAATTAACATGTTACATAGAGATAAATAGAGAAGATATAAAAATTCATCAATTTAATTAACAGTACATTCGATAGATCTGAAAGTTTGACAGAACATTGTTATCGTCGGAACGAGTCTGCCTGCAAAATTACAGCTTGCTAGAATATGGGGAAATGGGCTAAAAATCGATGCAAAGTTTTTTCGACAAACAATCAAGCAAGCAACCAGACGCCACGAGTTAATATAAAAGATTTTTAAGTTTAAAAACGTAAAAACCAAGTTTTTAACTAAAAATCCTTTATATACGAGACTTAACTAACAGTATGTTCATTATAATGCGCATCGCACGACAATCTAAAAATCCAAAATTGTAGTTATGTTTCAAATATATAAAGGATTTATAGTAATAAAAAAAACCAACTACAGTCTGCCTGCTAAATTTGAGCTCGATTTGATCACGGTAAAAGGGTTATAAAAACATGTTAACATAGTGCGCACTGCGAGACTGATAAGCAATTAATAACATTTACATTTACAGATCGGTAACATATTTTTAAAAAGGTATCGTCAATATAATACGCACCGCACAGCGCAACAGGAAAGTATTAAAAAGGTCGTTCAATATAATACGCACTGCACACTCTAGCACAAAAAAATAACATGCTATATAGAGATAAATTGAGATAATCTAAACAATTCATTAATTTAATTTCAGTACATTTGATCGATCTGAAATTTTGATAGATCATTTTTATCATCGGCA
Source organism: Ampullaceana balthica (assembly GCA_944989445.1). NCBI lineage: Eukaryota > Metazoa > Mollusca > Gastropoda > Lymnaeidae > Ampullaceana > Ampullaceana balthica. The sequence goes on along the minus strand of CALYLW010000130.1, from coordinate 921,927 downwards.
CGAGTCTGACTGCAAAATTTCAGCTCGCTAGCTTACGAGAGAGTGGGTTAATAATCGCTCAAAAGTTTTTCCGGCATTCAAGCAAGCAGGCAAGGCACCAAGAAAGACGCCACGAATTAATATAAAGGATAACATTTTTAAAAACCCGTAAAAAACCAAGTTTTTTACTATAAATCCTTTATATACGTGACATGACTAAAAGAATGTTCATTATAATACGCACAGCAAGACAATGCAAAAATAAAAAAATTGTAGTTATGTGTCGTCAAAACATGTTTAATATAATGCGCACCGATCAGGAATATGTTTATAAAGAGTGTTGTCAATAAAATACGTACCTTATTGCGCGACAGGAAATGTTCAATATAATACGCACTACGAAACTATAGCAAAAAAAGTTAACATGTTACATAGAGATAGATAAAGATAATCTCAAAATTCATTAATTTAATTATGGTACATTCGAATATCTGAAATTTTGATACATCATTTTTATCATCGGCACGAGTCTGCCTGTAAAATTTCAGCTCGCTAGCTTACGAGGAAGTAGGTTAAAAATCGATCAAAAGTTTTTTCGGCACCGCCTCAAGCAAGCAAGCAGACACCACGAGTTAATATAGAGGATTTAAAAAAGCATCGCAAGCCTTAGTTTGGTCAGTGTTGCTTTAGACTCTAGGTAACAAAGCATAACATTCAAGTTTAAAATGTAAAATATTTATTTCCGATAAAACAAAATTCTTTAGTTCAAATACATCATTTAGTTTAAAAGGGAATGCACTCAAAAAATTAATTAAGCTCAGCAAAAAAACATGAGTTAAAACCGCTTGATAGTTTTAAATTATAAAAATAAAACTTTTTAAGAGAGTTAATCAATGCCGTTCTTATAAACTAGTTTGATTTTCATTAGTTATTTACCTTAGACAGTAAAAAATAAAATTGCTTTTAAATAAAAATTGTTACTTTTCCTTAAAACGCTGAACAATGAAAAATTAAAATATATACGTAAAAGTAAAACTACATTTTCTTAGTTTCCTAATAATAAATATTAGTAAGAGTTTTTTAATTTTCTGAAATTAAAAAACAAAACAAATTAACATTTTTTTTTAAATATTTCTTGGTTTGTTATTTTGAACTAAAGCATATACCATATAAACTGTACATGTACCACAATGACTAGCTTTTGATTGTTGACTGATTTTGAAGCTGGTTTGATAGGCTTTCATATGAAATATTATTTGAAACTAGCGTTAAAATAAACATTAGGAAACGGTATGTGATTTATTCACATAGACTGTGGTAAACTTATATTTTTCATTAGCTAATTTGTCTACTTTTTAGGGATGGTACTGATTTTTTTTTAAAATTGATTAATCGGTAAAAAAAAATAATCGATTAATCGATTAATTTCGATTGATTATATTTTTATAACGCATATATAGATCCCGTTAAGTTTCAATTCAATATTTCGTGAAATCGGTAAAGACACAATCATGCACACGACCACAGGTTATCGTAGCCATAATACCGAAAAAAATATTCCTCACATGGGCGTGAAATAAGGTTCGACAACCCACAACTGTATAGAGTACTCTCCCTTGTTTGCGCAATTATTACTAAGTTCAATAAGAGGCGATCAAAGTAAAAGTCACGGCCCACTTCTTAAACACACACATATATATGTACTGATGATAAGTGCAAGAACATAACACAGGAGCAGCTCATTCCTGCCAGGGTCGATCGGTTACCGAAAAAAAGTTTTCTAAATCATCAGTTGAGGCGACAACAGATCGTCTGCTGCCTCCTGTTCTCTAGCTCCAGTCACTGATACTGATACCCCCATCACCCCACCCTTTGTATGTTTACTATTTACTATTAAAACATTAATTTATAGGCCTACTTATTACTTTAATGACATGGTTATGAAGCAGAGATCTTGTTAATGTGCTCAGACATTCACCTCAGCTCTGCTTGTCTTCTGGACTTGGAAGCTTGTTGTCTGTTTGCCCCAACAAACTTCTGCACCGTTAGGTAAACATAAGGCACCAGGAGGCTCGGTCACTGGCTGCTGCCTCCCAGGAGTCATGCCTAATACCATGAGCCTTCAGTGCGGTCTTGGATGTATACTTGTAATGTTTTCCTTTGACCTCCGCTGGCTCTCTGTCCATCTGTAAGCTCACCATAGAAGAGTCTCTTTTGGAGCCGATGGTCTGGAATGTGTACGACGTGTCCATCCCAGCGTAGTTGGGACTTGTGTAGGTGTTGGGTAGTCCTGTTGGGACTTGTGTAGGTGTTGGGTAGCCCTGTTGGGACTTGTGTATGTGTTGGGTAGTCCTGTTGGGACTTGCGAAGTTGTTGGGTAGTCCTGTTGGGACTTGTGTAGGTGTTGGGTAGTCCTGTTGGGACTTGTGTAGGTGTTGGGTAGTCCTGTTGGGACTTGTGTAGGTGTTGGGTAGTCCTGTTGGGACTTGTGTAAGTGTTGGGTAGTCCTGTTGGGACTTGTGTAGGTGTTGGGTTGTCCTGTTGGGACTTGTGTAGGTGTTGGGTATAATAGTCCTATTGGGACTTGTGTAGGTGTTGGGTAGTCCTGTTGGGACTTGTGTAGGTGTTGGGTATAATAGTCCTGTTGGGACTTGTGTAGGTGTTGGGTAGTCCTGTTGGGACTTGTGTAGGTGTTGGGTATAATAGTCCTGTTGGGACTTGTGTAGGTGTTGGGTAGTCCTGTTGGGACTTGTGTAGGTGTTGGGTATAATAGTCCTGTTGGGACTTGTGTAGGTGTTGGGTAGTCCTGTTGGGACTTGTGTAGGTGTTGGGTATAATAGTCCTGTTGGGACTTGTGTAGGTGTTGGGTTGTCCTGCCCTGACGAATACTTTGGTGTCTGGAACTTTTTCCTGCCATTTGATTTTGAGAATTTTCCTCAGTCTTTTGTTGCGAAGGTGGCTCAGGAACCTCGCATGCGTAGGTACACGGACCATGTTTAACTTGCATCCAGTAGTGTAGGGAGCACAACAGCTCTGTATACTTTTAGTTTGGTTTGATACTGAGTCCTCTTCCGTTCCAGACACTGTCACACAGTCTGCCAAGTGTAGCTCTCAAGATACGCACGCTCACCTCATCATTAATGTTCAAAGATTGGTCAGTATATTGGATATCCAGACAGAGCGGAGGAATCATTTTTGACAAAAATTCTTTATAATTAATTGGTAGGTGCAGATGTGGAAGGAACATTATTGCCATTAGATTTTTGTGAATTTTTTTAAAATCCAAAAAATATCTAATTTGATCGTTTTAAACTTTTCAAATTAATCAAGAAAATATTTATCTACGGTGCACTGCATTTATTTTACTTCACGAACTCTGTGTCAGTATTCGATATATTCACAGACAACGTCAGGCTCATCAATCTGTAACTGTGGAAGAAATTACGTGTTATTACAATAATTCCAAAAATGAAGCTTTCGGGAAATTTGAAATTTAAACGGCCTTTTCCACGTAATTACAGACCCTGGTAATTATCAACACTTTATCAACATTTAATTTATATAAATGATTTACCCAACAACATCTCAACAGGTACAAAAGTTAGGTTATTTGCTGATGATTGTATAATCTATAGAACAATTAAATCAGAACAAGATTTTACACAATTTTACAAAAAGACTTAGATGAATTGATAAAATGGGAAACTAACTGGAGTATGTCTTTCCACCCAGAAAAGTGTCAACTGTTAAGAGTAACAAAGAAAAAGAAACAAATAAATTCAAAATATTACATTCATGAGAAAGAACTGACCCAAACTAAAGATGCAAAATACTTAGGAGTCTTAATAAATGAGAAACTATCATGGAATCCCCATGTCAATGAAGTTATTAAAAAATCAAACAAAACCTTAGGCTTTATAAAAAGAAACTTTAACAAATGTAATAGAGATATAAAACTAAAATGCTACCTCACTTTGGTGAGACCTGTACTAGAATATGCATCTTCTGTATGGGACCCATCCACCAAAGAAAACATTGATAAACTAGAACAAATTAAAAAAAGAGCTGCCAGATTCATTACTGGAGAATATTCAAAACTGACAAGAATAACACCATAAGTTAAATAATTAAACCTTGAAACACTAGAGGATAGAAGAACCAAGAGCAAAGTAGTAATCATACATAAAGCAATTAATTCTAATTTAGAAATACAACACAAAGATAACTTAATACAACCCTCAGATAGACATAAGGATAAAAACACCTTTCTTATTCCGTATGCAAGAACAAACACATACAAGTTTTCCTTCTTCCCGGAATTCGGGCGTGGAATGGGTTGCCTGAAGAATCCAGGAAAACCAACACTTTATCAACATTTAAATCTCTAATAAAAATGCAGGACTAAACACAAACCATAGATAAGCGTAGGACGCAATAATCTTCTGTATAGAAGGAGCGTCTGTAAACAGATAAGATAAGATAATTTTCTTAATTATATTAAATTATTATTGTTTATGTTCCCCGTGACTGTCGATATCCCCCCGTAACTGTCAATATCCCCCCGTAACTGTCAATATCCCCCCGTAACTTTCAATATCCCCCCGTAACTGTCAATATCCCCCCGTAACTGTCAATATCCCCCCGTAACTGTCAATATCCCCCCGTAACTGTCAATATCCCCCCGTAACTGTCAATATCCCCCCGTAACTGTCAATATCCCCCGTAACTGTCAATATCCCCCCGTAACTGTCAATATCCCCCCGTAACTGTCAATATCCCCCGTAACTGTCAATATCCCCCGTGACTGTCAATATCCCATTCTCCAGCTTCTGTGATGTCTAAGAAATCTTTTCTGGTGTCTATTATGCTTTTTAATATTTTTCGGGGAGTCATAGGTTTTGTTAAAATCAGACAAAATGGCCCGAAGCTTGACTTGGCAATGCAGTTATTCTCCTGGAGATTTCCATTGTGAACAGCAAGGTTTTAAAAATAAAATACCCTACATTTTCAATTAGATAAGCTCATAGATACAGAGGAGTCACTGGGGGGTTGCGGGGAGTGCGGACCGCACAATGTGACACCATCACAAGTGGTGACACCAAGTGTAAAACTCTGTTTGTTCCCATTATTTGGCACTGGGAGACTCAGAGGATGGAGTGACACCGTGAACTTGCACCGGATGAAACCAGCCCTAGTGACGCCTCTGCACTGTTAAATTTTAGACAAATCTTTATCCATACTATTTTCCTATACATTTTTAAATACTTTATATTAACCCGCGTGGCGTCTGCTTGATTGCTTGATTGTTTGCCGAAAAAACTTTTGATCGATTTTTAGCCCACTTCCCCGTATGCTAGCGAGCTTAAATGTTGCAGGCAGACTTGTGCCTACGATAAAAATAATCTATCAAAATTTCAGATCGATCGAATGTTCTGTAATTAAATTAATTAATTTTTAGTTTATGATATCTCTATGTATCTCTATGTAGCATGCACATTTTTGTGCTAGAGTGTCGCGGTGCGTTTTATAAATAAACTATTGTATTTCCCGTCAAAAATGACGGAAGTTTTCAAAATAAATACATTTCAGCTGAAATCTATTCATTTTGAAAAAATACAGATCAGAATAAAAAGTAATGTAATACAGAACTTTTATTTATTCTTATTTTATTCATTTATTTTCATATTGTACAATCCTATGTGGAACGTTGGAAAAGAGTTACTTTTGGTGCAGTAATTTGGTGCGCTGCTTTCTAAAATTAGTAGCGTCACGGACAGACAGACGTGACATACATTGCAAATTATGTATGTTGATTATATTGAAAACCGTTTTAATATTTGCCTTTAGCACTGTGCGGTGCGTATTATTGTGACCCTACCTTTTTTAAAATATATTCCTGATCTGTAAATGTTTTTGCTAGTCTGTCTCGCAGTGCACATTATATTAAACTAAACATGTTTTTATAACCCTTTTCCCGTGATCAAATCGAGCTGAAATTTAGCAGCAGACTGTAGTCGTTTTCTTTTTATTACTATAACTCCTTTATATATTTGAGACATAACTAACATTTTGGATTTTTAGATTGTCGTGCGATGCGTATTATAATGTGAATTCTTGATGTTATGTCTTGTATATAAAGAAATTATAGTTTAAAATTTAAATAAACTTAACTACGAACCCAGTGGTCAATAAACTTAACTACGAACCCAGTGGTCAATAAACTTAACTATGACCCCAGTGGTCAATAAACTTAACTACGAACCCAGTGGTCAATAAACTTAACTACGAACCCAGTGGTCAATAAACTTAACTATGACCCCAGTGGTCAATAAACTTAACTACGAACCCAGTGGTCAATAAACTTAACTACGAACCCAGTGGTCAATAAACTTAACTATGACCCCAGTGGTCAATAAACTTAACTATGACCCCAGTGGTCAATAAACTTAACTACGAACCCAGTGGTCAATAAACTTAACTACGAACCCAGTGGTCAATAAACTTAACTATGACCCCAGTGGTCAATAAACTTAACTACGAACCCAGTGGTCAATAAACTTAACTACGAACCCAGTGGTCAATAAACTTAACTATGACCCCAGTGGTCAATAAACTTAACTACGAACCCAGTGGTCAATAAATTTAACTACGAACCCAGTGGTCAATACACTTAACTACGAACCCAGTGGTCAATAAATTTAACTACGAACCCAGTGGTCAATAAATTTAACTACGACCCAGTGGTCAATAAACTTAACTACGACCCAGTGGTCAATAAACTTAACTGCGACCCAGTGGTCATTAAACTGAATATCGAATAATAGGATCGGTAATGAAAAAATAAACCCAACATATTAACAGTAGATAAGGACGTGAGTACCGTCGAATGTACCACATAACACGCAACACTACCACAGACCTCCCTTGATATTGGTTCTAAACGGCACAAGAGGAGGGGGGCTGACACAAACTAAATTACAGTGCAGGGGTGATGTCCTGCACAGCGGGGAGGGGGTCATGGGGTGGAGAGTGATGAATAAATTACTTTACAGTCCCGTGAGGGAAAAGTGTGGGGAGATGGGGGGTTATGGTGTGGTCTGTTAAGTGAACATCAGATCGAAGTATTTCAAACACAGCAGGGAAATGAAAAGGGGGGGGGGTGAGAGCGGTTGAGACTTTTTAGGATTGAGCTTTGCAAGCAGGGGCGTATCTCTTAATTTGAGTAGGGTGATGGGCCAAGTGGCAAGGGAGCAGCCAGTGATGGTGGGGAATTTCAAGTGTGCCTGACATGACGTGTTGTTTGGTTGTGTGTGTGTCTGACATGGTGTGTTGTTTGATGTGTGTGTGTGTGCTAGACATGATGTGTTGTTTGGTTGTGTGTGTGTGTGTGTGCCTGAAATGATGTGTTGTTTGGTTGTGTGTGTTTGCCTGACATGGTGTGTTGTTTGGTTGTGTGTGTGTCTGACATGATGTGTTTTTTGGTGGCGTTACGTAGAAAACAACTTCCGATACAAAGAAAACAACTACTGTTACCAACACAAAAAAAGTCACAAAGGACACAAAAACAGTAACAAAGAACACAACTTATAAAGAACATAACTTCCGTTACAAATAACACAACTACCGTTACAAAGAACACCAATACCATTACAAAGGAAACAACTTCCGTAACAAAGAACACACAACTTCGCTTACACAGAAGACACCATGACCGTTACAAATAACATTACTTCCGTTGCAAAGAGCACAGTATTCTCTGTCAAACCATCAACAATGGCTACGCCTTTGTCCGGCCCAATTTCTCATCCCATGAAATATATCATTTCCGAACTTCCCCCACCGCATCCAAGTTTCACCCCCCCTCCCACCCACGTCCCCTCTCTCGTCTTGAGCCAAGCCTGGCGCCCATGCTGATATTATCTCGAGAGATTCGGAATTTAACATCTTTGCCGTGTTCTCGGAATGGACCGGTCTATGGGTTGTAATAGATGGACGAAATATCGGGGTGGAATGTTGGAAGGTAGTGGAATAATCTACACAGTGGCAAATACAGCATACTGGCAGATACAACTCGGTGACAGATAAACCATATCATAAGCAGATACAAATAGATGCAAGTGTAATGTAGGGTAGTGTTCTTTTTCATGGAATTCCAAGGCAGATAATAATATTACTGGCATTGAGTGGCATATATGCACAACTGGAAGATACAACATAGAGGAGACACAAGATTCTCGCGGATTAGCGAGAATGGCATGTACAATATATTGAAAGATAGAGAATAGTGGCAGGTGAGTGACAGTGAAAATTAGTGACAGTGGCATATAAATGACAGCGACACATGAGTAACAGTGGCAGATGAGTGACAGATGATTGACAGTGGCATATGAATGAGTGACAGTGGCAAATGTGTCACAGTGACAGATGAGTGACAGCGATAGATGAGTGAGTGACAGTGGCTGATGAGTGACTGTGACAGATGAGTGACAGTGGCACAATAATAAATTTACTTCTGTTTGTGTTTCTCCTAAGAACCAGCTTGACTGTGACGTAACAACCTAGCCAAGATGACGCACAAAACTCTCATCTTATTTAATTTATGAGCACGAGGCCCGTCTAGAGTGACGCACAGTCAGAGTCTGATTCGAGTTGCTGGTCAGTTCAAGACTCCGAGGTTTAAAGAAACACGGAACGTTATTAATTGGTTGGATCTGACTCGCATGACTCATCTACACCATCTTATTGGACTACACCATCTTATTGGACTACACCATCTTATTTGACTACACCATCTTATTGGACTACACCATCTTATTTGACTACACCATCTTATTTGACTACACCATCTTATTTAACTACACCATCTTATTTGACTACACCATCTTATTGGACTACACCATCTTATTGGGCTACACCATCTTATTGGACTACACCATCTTATTGGGCTACACCATCTTATTGGGCTACACCATCTTATTGGGCTACACCATCTTATTGGACTACACCATCTTATTGGGCTACACCATCTTATTGGACTACACCATCTTATTGGGCTACACCATCTTATTGGGCTACACCATCTTATTGGACTACACATCTTATTGGACTACACCATCTTATTGGACTACACCATCTTATTGGACTACACCATCTTATTGGACTACACCATCTTATTGGACTACACCATCTTATTGGACTACACCATCTTATTGGGCTACACCATCTTATTGGACTACACCATCTTATTGGGCTACACCATCTTATTGGACTACACCATCTTATTGGGCTACACCATCTTATTGGGCTACACCATCTTATTGGACTACACCATCTTATTGGACTACACCATCTTATTGGACTACACCATCTTATTGGACTACACCATCTTATTGGGCTACACCATCTTATTGGACTAAACCATCTTATTGGACTACACCATCTTATTTGACTGAGTCATCTCAAAAATCGCTATGGGATCATTATCTCTATATTTTATTCCCAAGGCTTACACTTACATAACACAAGTGTTAAAGAATATTTATTTTGGCGTGGAATGATTTCCTTACAAGTCAAAATGTTACATTTATCGCCCAAAATAATAAACATGAAATCGATGACGTCACTAACTTGTTTTAACTTGTTTTATCATCACACTTGAAGGTTTTTATATGTGATCTGACGTCAGCACGTTCCCATATCATGATGTCAGAATTATCCGTTGTTCTCGTTCGTGCAAACATTACCAGAGCAGCTGCAGCAGTTTCCAACGGGCCAAACATCATGGCTCCTTGGCTCCTTCCGGTGACGGTCGGCGTCACCATGGTGACCTTCCTGATGATATCCTTCGCGATACACCACCGGCAATTTTTACAGCAGCGCCGCCGCAGTCTCAAGTTCTACAACATCCACGGCCAGCGAGTGGCCAGCCCGTCCATACCATCCAGGGACTTGCTCCCCCCGCCCGGCATCGCGTCAACAACGGAGACAGCATCTGACGTGGGTCAGTCCTCGCCAAGGAAACTGGCCTCCAGACTCATGGACATGTTTAAGTACAGAAGCTCACCCCCGATGACACGGGTCGGACATGACCCAGACGGTCAAGATGCAAGGAATGCCTTCCAGTTTGGACAAAACGAACCCACGCCCGCAGACCCGTCAAGCTGGAACGAGGTGACGCCCATGACGTTGTCCTCGTGGCAGGGGCGCTCCTCGTTGAAAGGGAGGCCATTTGTGGTGACGACGCTGTCAGGTATCCTCACCAGAGCCAACTTGAAGCCGTCCGACCTGCTGGTGGCGTATGAGAGCTGCGATGACCTCCCCAAGTTTCGTGAACGCCGCGTGCACGTGACATCCATGGCCACCCAGTGGGATGACTCAGACGTGCCAGCGAGAGGTTTCGTCAGCGGTCAAAGCGCCTGCTCCGAGAGTCCAGTCAACGATGAAACCAAAGCGTCTTCTCCCGCCGGTGCGAAGTTAACCATCAGAGCGGCGAGGGAAAACTTCTTTGCCGGAAGATCCTCCTCTGAGAGTTCGGAGGAGGCGCCTGTGAATGGCAACAAAGCAGGTGTCGCCGCCCACGACTTTCCGTCATCGGTCGAACATTCGGCATCCTCAGCCGAGAGACGTCAATATTTTCAACGTGTCACCGGAAGCAGCACCAAAACGTCACCTTCGTCTGACGCGTGCGTTATATCTCACTTTGAGAACACCCCTGGCGTCCATGACAACAACGCACTTGAGATCAAACACGCTAAGAAATGTGGTCCCTTTAAAACTGAAACTGTTGAAAGTCTACTGACCATGGGGCTGGTCGCCAATAAACTGAGAGCGCTTCTTGGGGATTCCCCGTACAATCTTGAAGCTAAGACATTGACCCTGACAGGCTCTAAGAATAGGTCTTCGTGTGCCGAGTGCAACACATGTGACGCGGTCAAAGACGCTCTGGCGGAACTCAGCGAAGACCATTGCAAATATATCAACGAGTTCTTGGAGAACATTGACCGTATCGGACGGGATGCGGAGGTGAGGGTTGGAGGTGAAGATGGATCAGAGGATGGGGAGAGTCAGTTGGGAGAGGTCAGTGGACAGACTTTTGGAACAAGGGCGTCGGAGATCGGTAGTTGGGGAGCAGGCAGTGGCGTGGTGGGTGTTTATGTTTCTATGGGGGAGCTGACCTCTCTTCACAACGTGGTGCAGTGAACTGTTGGCCTGTGAGTCTTCGTGTGTGTGATGCTAGATCTGCATTGTCTAGATCCTTGTTGTCTAGATCGCTATTGTATATATCCCTTTTGTCTAAATCCTATTGTCTAGATCCCTATTGTCTAGATTCCTATTGTCTATATCCCTATTGTCTAGATCCCTATTGTCTAGATCCCTATTATCTAGACCCCTTTTGTCTAGATCCCTATAGTCTAGATCCCCATTGTTTAGACCCCTATTGTCTAGATCCCTACTGTCTAGATCACTATTGTCTAGAGTCTAGATCGCAATTAACATAATTTTTAACATTCACATCTCTCGAATCTTTCATTGACATTGTTCTAGTTCTATTGAAATTTGTTTACATTTCTACATAAAATTGTTCTAATTCTACGTCATTTTTCTAGCTTGTATTAAAGCTATATTTGTCATTGTTTTGAAATGATTTTTTAAAATCCAATTAAAAAAACAATAACATTTCCTGCGGCAATGTTTTATGTTTAATTCATGTTTTCCTGATTTCATAATTTAACTATTTTAACGGGAATAATTTTTTTTTAAATTAATGGATGCGAGAACTTAACCATTACCTTTATTAGAAGGTCAATTCCTTGCAGTTGCTTAGCGAGTGGGGGGCCAGGGGCACAAATGCCCCGAGCGGCACATTATAAGGGGCGGAAAATTTCTAATAATTCATTTGCTTCAAAGAAAAATTTTATTAAAAAGTTGAGTTTTTTTAATCAAAATAAAATAAAATAAAAAACCAAATGAGAAATTGAAAAAAAAGAGGGAAAGAAACTATCGTAAAATATGTAAACGTTTCATCTACTAAAATTTAAAACTCCATTTTAAATATAAATTCTTCTGATACTTATGCTACTGAACTGAAACCTAAGAGGTTTAAGTATTATGAAATTTTGACACTGATAGTAACTTTGACTGATTGGTCAAATTTTACAATTGCTCCAGTTGTAAAGGCAAAAATAACAGTACCTATCAATTTCAAATAAGACCCAATCGAATGGTCCGGGCGGCATTTTGTTTGGGGCGGCATATTCGTCGTTTTAATTAGCTTCTAAAATGAAAATAGTTAAAATAGTGTTTAATAAAAAATAAGAGCAAATCTAAGGTAAAAATTAATCAAATAAATAAAGGAACTATTTTAAAATATGTGAACGTTTCTAAAGCCAAAACTTCAAGTTCTAATAGACTAATGCTAATGAACTAAATACCCAAGTAGTATAAGAACATGACACTGACATGCTTGTACCTATAATTGATTCGAGTGTGTCAGCCTCACATCTGTATAAGTGAAAATCGTGGTATCCGTTACAATCCAAAAACAACTAATAACATTTCAAAGACATATTACATGGAGATAATTAATTTAAACAGGTGGAAATTGGGGATTACCCTAAGAACAGCGAGATTGAGAGTGTCCAACATGTTAATATTTATTTTTCCAAGTTAGACACGGACCTTACAACAAAACTATTTTTGCCTCACTAGAACGTTGTTACGCATTCTTTTACATGTTCACACACCATAGGAAAAAAAATTGAATTGATGCTACAGGCAAGGTATAAAACAGACTTCAGGATACAAATTAGTGAATATACCAGTGAGCCGCTCAGAAGTTATTTTGAAAGGTATAGACAAACTGACAGAGACAGACGAAAAGCTTAACACACGAACAGACGCAGGAACTTTGCTAGTCACAATGAACTATTTGTTGTTGTTGTCTTTGATTGTTTTTTTAAAATAAATTTTCTATTATTGATTTTTTTAAAATATTTATTTTATTATTGTTATTAAATATTTTTTTTTGACATTTGAAAACATGTAATATTTGGAAACATGTACTATTTGGAAACATGTACTATTTGGAAACATGTAATATTTGGAAGCAGGTATTTCAAGAAGTCCATGACGCCTGACACTTTTTAATAAACGTATGGTGCTAATAAAATGTTCTGCAGTGGCTACTCAAAGAGAAACTATTAAAATTGAATACTTAAAGTATGCTTTGACTTTGCTAAAATTTTAAATGGAGACTGTAACATTTTATTTGAATCTTCCACTTCCATTCAAGTTAGAAAAAAGCAAATTTTTCGCGATTAAAGCCAATATGTAGTCATGTTTTGTATTTTTAAAAAAAAATATTTAAAAATAATTTTAAAAAATATTTAAAAAATATTAAAATTTAAAAAAAAGCAGTTGAGGGAAAAGTTGTATTCTTCATAAGATGGGGTTACTGTAGAAATTCGTGTGAGGTTTTGGCAGTTACAAAAATTAAAAGTCAGATATGATTTTCGTACGCCAGCTAAACCTGGACTTTGAAATTTCCCCTTTAAATTAGGGTATTAGAGTATTAAAGTATCTCACATGTCATTGTCAAACAAGGGAAATTTTACCTAATGGGTAAAAAAGTGAATTGATGAATTCAAGAACCACTTGATTTATCCAAATTTATTAAGATGTTTAGGCTCGAAGTTACCCGGCATAATATAATATATTAATAATAGGGCTGCGGAAATTAACGATTAATTTCTCGATCAATCGTTAAAAAATTGTATCGATTAAAATCATTTTAATCTATAAAAATTCGATTAAAATTAAAGAAAATATTTATAATATTTTAAAAGTTTTTTTATTAATAAATAATTAATTATTAATAAGGGGCCATCCATAAATGACGTCATGCACCTAGGGGGGAGGGGGGTCACACTTTTGTGACGATGCGTGACGAGGGGGAGGGAGGGGATTGAAGAAATGTGACGTCACATCAAAAGGGTACCTTAAAAGAAAAACTGCCACTGAAATATTTGGTCACGTAATTAAATCAGTGCTTCTTAAATTGACGGTCGGTAGGTAGGCCATCAGACGCCGGTCGGCTTAAGTTATCAAGAAATGAAAGTTAAATCTAATTATAATCCTTAAGTTTGAGAACTCATGAGAATGTATGAAATTGTTACCCTTCTCGTTTGATGTTGACATCAAAGCATTTGTGATGTCACCGCCGCACCGTTTGGTTCTCTCACGGCTGTAGTGGACGAACTTTTTTGCCCGTTCCCCCAAAATATACAAGTTTCTGTGTGCGTTACCCCCCCCCCAACCCCCAGACTCGAAGTCCTGCTCACATGACTCGGGGATTTGGAGGAGCGTCGTTAGCACACGAAAATGCAACTAGTGAGTTTTACAGCATGACAAGTGTCTAAAAATGATCTGAATAGGATTATGTATAGATATTTTAAGTCAAAACGACACGGAATATCAATTTTTATTTAAAAAATGTTGTCTTTTTTTTTGGGGAGGGGGGAGGGAATTTATTTGATACAATTATAAACGTTTTAAGTTTGATATAATTGTTCGATTGGTTTTTGGTCAAACGCCAAGAGTTCCCTTTTTACCCGCTGAGCAAACCGCCCGATAGCGGTAGCCATGTATTTTTCATTATTTTATAAATTCCACAAGAGAATGCAACAATTTAAACACGCCTCCTCGTCCATACAACCAAAAAATACAAAAAAAATTAACAAACAAACAAACAAACTCGTGAGCTTCGGAGTAAAAAGTTATGATAATATTGGATATTTTATTAATGTCATATTATTTTTCAGTCTTCAACTTGCAGTATTACTGTATTACGCACAAGATGACACCCTACTTTCCTGTACAAATGTGGGGTTCGTACAGTACTCGCCATATTCCTCTTCCAGCGAATACCAAATAATTGTTAGAAAACATGAGATTTGATATCAATGTGGTAATTTTAGATCAAATGCCTTTGATGTGCATATACATAGCAGGAAAACTGTCAAGTTCGAAATCAATTTGAGGAATCGTCTTGTATCTATATATCCTTGGTTTATCAAAAATTAAATGATCCTTGTAATATCAATAGCCACACAGTCAGTTCCTTACTGGGATACAGCGCTATATAAATTATAAATTTATTATTATTATTATTCGCGAGCTTAATCGCGAAGGTTAATCACATCAAATGGTTTTTTTACATTACCGCTGCATTGTTCGTTAGCTGTCTTGCTATGCCTTGGCAACTAGACAATTTTTTTAAAAAATATATATTATATAAAACAAGCTGAAATCATACTTAATCTTATTGGGCTTTAAGCCATGTAGGGGCTCATTTTGCTATCACGTCAGTACAGGGATAATCACGTCAAAACGGGAAACGAATGCACCGGTATCTGGTGAAATGCATTAAAAATAATACCTGCCGGTCGTCTAATACGAACAAGTTTGAGAAGCACTGGCTTACAATTTATTTAATGCCGTTTTACATAGCTTCACGCCCATTACGATATTACAATGTAGACATACACTAAAAAAAATAACCAAATGACAAAAAAGTAATTTGAAACATACTAATTTTCAAATAGAAAATAATTTGTTTTGTTTTTTTGTTGTTTTTTTTGGGGGGAGGGGGGGGGTTTCAAAGCTTTGTGACGTATTATTAGAGGGGGTCTAACTTTTTGTGACGACGCGTGACGAGGGGGGGGGGAGGGGGGGGGGAAATCGGTCAAAATTGCGTCATTTATGTAATAATATGTAATAATAATTTATAAATTTTTTTACGTACAAACTTCTCCCGCGTAATATTATAATTTATTTTATTACTTTATGTGGACCGGCAGACATCAACTAAAAAATGGCTGACAGCATCAGCGCATTTAAATTTAAACATATAACTAGAAAGTTGAGCACAAATTTAGTTTTTAAGCTAACTGTGGATGGCAAAGTCGAAGACGGTGAAAAAGTTTACTGTGTTCACTGCCATAAACAATTCTCTTTTAAAGGATCAAATACATCGCTGACGTACCACCTTCAGCACAAATATCCGATCAAGTATCAACACATTGTCATAAAATTTATTTCAAAATACATGTGATCTTAATTTTCAATGTCCGTGAGAAATGTTCAGTTTAATGACGTTATAAATTACTATTTTTGGCTTTAATCGAAATTATCGATTAATTAATCTATAATTTTTCAAAATGTAATGATTAAATTTAAATTAATCGATAACAGCCCTAATTAATAATGAATATTTCTAACAACTGTGATAATAATGCCAGCTGTAAGAGGAGTGTCTCTAAATTTAAGTTAATTAAAAATTAAAAAGTAATTGCGATCAACAAAGATATTTTGGCTATTGAGCATGGCATGGGTGACAATATTGAAATGTCTAAGTTTGTGCCATGAAATTTAAAAAAAAATAAAAAATAAATAAAATTAAAATTCAATTTTAATCAAGAAATGAAAGCTCTTCTATTTATTTCTAACATAAAATGTATAGCGTCCTTATTAATTTCAAATTTAAGAAATAAAACTTCTTTTTTTATAGCATCAAAATATTTTTTCGGGGGGGGGGCAAACTGGGTTCTGCCCCGGGCGGAAAATACCCACGATACGCCGCTGATTCTTTGCTTGTGTTTAAATCTTGCAAATCAAAGTGACATCTAGTCCTATATAATAATCCTAGATAATAAAAGGCAATGTTATGTCGGTCA
Source organism: Ampullaceana balthica (assembly GCA_944989445.1). Lineage (NCBI taxonomy): Eukaryota > Metazoa > Mollusca > Gastropoda > Lymnaeidae > Ampullaceana > Ampullaceana balthica. The sequence goes on along the minus strand of CALYLW010000130.1, from coordinate 905,215 downwards.
TCGATAGCGATTGATCCCTCAAACTCCTACAGACTCCTACACCCAGTCAATGGCGGAGAAAAATTAAATCTCATTTACATTTTGAACGACGTTCAAAACGAGTTATTTTCGGTGCACTTTTTTCCAAGAGTTTATTTTGAGCGATGCGAGTTGGGATTTGAAGTCAAAAACTTTGCTTTTACTTTTACGGGTTATTAAATCCCTTATATTAACTTTGAAATCTTGTCGTCATCTCTCTCTGTCTGTCGTTCGCGGGCGGCGGAAAAACAAAAGTAAAAAATGACACACTTCCAGTGATGTTATCTAGTTAAAATTTCGCACATAGACTCGTGTCACCTAACAATGCATCGTATTAAAATTTCAGATCGATCGAATGCACCGTAATTAAATTAATGCATTTTTAGTTAATCTCTATATAACTATATGTAGCGGCGCATGCACGCGTCACGAGTTCAGTCCAGCCTTCCGTGACCACACCTCCCCCCCCGGCCCCGTTTTACAGCAAAGGGAAGTTAAGACAGTTTCAGTCTGTCAATGTTTTTCGCGTTTGAACATAATAAATACTTTTAGTTATATCTCATATATAAAGGATTTATAGTCAAAAACTTTGTTTTTAAGGGGTTGTTTAATTTATTATAACTATAATGTATAGCAGGGGTGGGCAGACTACGGCCCGCGGGCCGCATGCGGTACGCTACGGTGTTCTTTGGGGCCCGCGGAAGTCTGCGATGGTATCGAAAAAATCAATAAATTTATGTTAAAGATGGATGTTTGTACTTGAATCGATGCTAAATTTTGATAAGGTGCGACCCCTTGATGTTTCATTTCTTACTAATGTGGCCCTCGCCCTAAAAAGTTTGCCCACCCCTGATGTATAGTATTTTTGACGTGATACACATATATGGCCGGTCGAGACGGCGGGTTTCTCAACAAACCGCGGTGGAGGGGATGTAGGATCTCTCGATATACCGCGGTGTTGGGGTGGGGGTAGAGTCTTGGGACGGACCGCGGTGTGGGGAGGGGAAGGTTGAACTTCACAGGTCACCCTACACTTATTCCCGTCCTTGGACGGACCTTTGTTGCTAGTTGTTTTATGTTTGTCTAAAACTAAAAGCAAACAAGATGTGTTGTGTTTCTGACTTAATCATTGCATTGTTGGAGGGTAACTCTAATTATATGTAAACTTCCAGTTATTGAAGGAAGCTTTAAAGGTCATAAACATTTTTATACAACTCTTGTATAACTACAAAAACTTCATTCTCCAAGCATCCGACATCCATTTGTTTGTTTGTTTGTATCTGTTTACCATTCACTTTTCACACATCCTAGAAAAATTCCTTAAATAGAAGTGTTGTTTTAAAAAAAAATTGAAGTAAAAAGTACTAAGATTCATTCTTCTTTGGAAAACTAATGACGTAATTTTTATCTCCACAAATAAATCTCTAACTAGAAATTTCGTTAATATCAGCAATGGTAGCCTGCAGACTTTCAGAATGAGCAGCAATCCTCTACTGCGAGATTCTATGGGGTACGTTGGAGAGAGAGACATAGAGGGAGAGAGAGAGAGACAATGAGAGGGAGAGACATAAGCCAGGCCATGGTTGTCTACCTTTTACAATTAGAGTTTGTTTTGTTTTAGTTTTTAAACTCGACTCCAGGAAGTTGAATGTAGATAATTAACAATGCGTGATTTACCGTGACCCGTGTGAACTTTGAACTCTAGTAAGTATTGTGCTTAATTCGTGGTTACCGTTTACTACATTTACATCCCCGCCCAGCCCCTATCCCTGTATTTAATAATTGTCTCAAAGCTTTACTGACGTGGTTTCTGGCATCCAACTTTTAACACGGCCACAATACCTCATAGCAGATATCGCACCGGGACTCCCCGGTGATTCTGATAATAGTGATGACTTAAGTCATTTTTTGTGTGTTCAATTTCTCACAAATGTGTATGCACAACTTAAGTCAAACGTGAATTGGGCCATGGGTTGATCTCTATGAACACCTGAAGTCAACTGTCAATTGTACAACTTACACCCAACTGTTATAGTCAAGAGAACAAAGACCGAGTGGCATAGATAAGACCAACCCAGTATTTGCCAACATTAATAGGCGTAGTGCCAGTTATTCCTTATAAGATAACATGAGGAAACTATAGGTTCCAAGAGTTGTTCTGATACATTCAGGATTTTTTGTTTTCAATTTCAGCTCCTTCTTAATATTAATAATAATAATAATAATTTGATAATTTATATAGTGATGTACCCCAGCAAGTAGCTGGGCTCAAAGCGCTTCATATAAAAAGTTATAAACATATAATAACCAATTTAAAACTTACATTATAATAATCAATGTAAATCATATATATCATAACTACAACATATAACGACATTACAGTGTACATAAGCTACGTTTATCACTTAAATAAAGGATTAGTATAATTTAATTTTTAAATCATTGATTGTAGCTTACTTCGTGTGTGGTAATGTTCATTTGTAAAACAATTATTGCTTGTGTATACTGGCTGCTCATGCTTGAAATAACGTGGATGTTTTCTTTGGAGTTGGGTGGGAACAGATCGCTGCTATGATTAAAACATGAAATATTATCATAGACTTTGACCTTTTTCAGAATGGGGCATTTTGTGAAATAATTCACAGCTTCGTAATCCAACAAATCCATGTTAGAGGATAAACGTGGTGATGTATCCACGGAGATTAGCGACATATCTCAATACGATGAGACACATCCAAACAATGAGATACACCAAACAATGAGACACATCCAAACAATGAGATACACCAAACAATGAGACACATCCAAACAATGAGACACATCCAAACAATGAGATACACCAACATAAATGAGACATAAACAATCAATCCAAGTAGACATACAGTTATCTTAAGAGAACTCCAAAGAGAGGCTATGCTGGTGAGGAGGTGAGGACGATCACTGTTTAATTTTCCCCCATAGGGTTAGTCATTTGTATGACCGGAAAACGTCATTACTCATTCGGTCATTGGGCTATATTTAGATTCAGTTCAATCATTTCTTAAACATCCATTACAACAGTGTATTTTGATACACTAATCTCACTAAAAACGATCTTCTAGGTGCAATTTTTTAAGCAAAAAAAATATTTCTTTACACTTAGTTTTGCAGCTGAATAAATTATTTAAATGTTGAAGACTTAAAACTTAAAGAAATAAGCCTAAACATTTTTAAAGATGAGTGTAAGCGATCGTTCGATAGTCGTAACTACGGTAAACACTAGTCCTAGCTTAATAGTAGTCAATTATTAACAAATATAATATATATTTATTTTAATATTGATTGTTTTCCTTGGTACTTATAAAAATAAATGCCTTGGTATTTATTAGTAATAAATTTACACTAAGATTATGACCTTAATTATAATTACATCATTATTATTAGTAGTAAATAGTATGAAATAATAAAGTTCACGGAATAACGAGCAAATGAACTAAAACTAGAGCCTCAGTCAGAGCAGAGTCACTAATTCATTTACATAAATCATACTTGCAAGGACGTTCCATTTCACACAATATAATATACTAGCTGACCCGCGGCGTACCATACGCCGCTAATGATTTAGTGACGGATGAAGACTTCCTGAAAGACACAGTTGTCAAAATGGGGTGTGTTTGGGAAAACGACTGTGAGTGAATGAAAAGAAGGAACTCTGGAGAGACCCGCGGCGTATCACCCGTAAAAAATGACGGAAGTGTTCAGCTGAAATCTATTTATTTTGAAAAAATGCACCTTTTTCAAAATCCCAACTAACTTGTCCTTGTTTGATCAATACGAAATATTAAACTTTCTGAAATGTACACAAAATATTTTATAACTTTTTACATTGTTCCCTTTTTACAAAATTAAAATATCAGCGAAAACAATTACGTCATATAATTCCTTTTTTACATCGCATATTTAATTTGCACACCTTTTGATGCATTGGTGGAGTAATTTGATGCGCTGCTTTCTAAAATTAGTATCTGTTGAACATACTTTCAGCTTGTCTCGCAGGGTCCGACCACGAAGAGAATTATATATATAGATCACATAATTTAACATTATATTGATATTTTAATTGAACAGTTTAACTAAATAAGCCTAAGCATTTTTTTAATGAGTGTAAACGTTTGGGCCCCCCCCAGTTAGTGATAATTTTATATTTTTTTAGACTGTTACCATTGCGGGAGGGTACTCAACAACTTTCCAAACTTTCATGCTTCTACCTACACGGGAAGATGAGGAATTAGTGTTGATTCATTTTTATATAGCCCATCTAAGGAAAAAAAACGGTTTCTTTACATTCTTTTTCACCACTTAAGTCATAATGGTGTATTCAGCAAGTTCCCCAAAGTTTCATGCTTCTACCTTCACGGGAAGTTGGAGAATTAGTGTTGAGTCAGTTTTAAATATAATGAAAAAAAAACTACATTTGGGCCCCCAGCCCCCAGTAAGTGATAATTTATATAATTTGTTTACCTGTTACCATCGCCAAATGTTACTTAACAACCACCGAAAGTTTCATGCTTCTACCTATACGGGGGAAATGGATAATTTTTTATTTTTATATTTTATATAGCTCATATAAGGAAAAAACTACATTTTGGGCCCCCGGCCCCGAGTTTTAAGATATAGATAAACTAACAATAAGATTATGACTTTAATTATAATTACATCATTAGTATTAGTAGTAAAGTAAATAATATGAATGAATAAAATTCATGGGCGAACGAGCGAATGAACTAAAAAAGTATATTCATAGTCACTGATACATTTACATATTAAATTAAATTCACTCTCGCAAGGATGTTCTAATTCGCATTATATAATAAATCAAATAATATAACCTTTATACTTATATTTTTATTAAAAATTGTATAAAATCAAGGTTTTGAACATTTTCTGTAGGACCTTTTCCTCCAACAAAATGTTTACTATACATACACGCATGTGTTTGGAAAGACTGCGGACAGAAAATCCTAATTTTTTGGAAATATAAAATTTCCTTTAAAAAAACGCTTGTAAACAAGTTTTTGGCTACACAAAAAGCTCAATTTATATAGGAATAACGAAAACAAGTTTAGTAACTGTCCTTACACACTAACAGGATGTAAACAGATTTTTATTTTATTCTATTATAAGACTTCCGGTAAATAATGACAACCCCTATTCATCACACAGTTTTTCCGACCCGCGTTCATATAAATTATGTCAAGAGATGGAACACTTTGTCTAGAGATGGACCACTTTGCCTAGAGATGGACCACTTTGCCTAGAGAGGGAACACCCAAAAAGAAACGCGGAATATTCTGAGTCCACCCAGCTCCGAATGGGTACCTAAAAAAAGTTAGGTAACAAAGGTGGTCGGGTTGATTAGCGTTGAAACCCTCATACCCGTGGCCTGTGAGCGCTTTTAGTTCAGTCGTCTTCTTATATTAATGGTTTCAACTGGGTTGTGCTTTGTTGCTAATTCCTTTAAAATTTATCATTTATTTTATCCAAGTTTCTAACTACATTTCTGACTGCCTCTAACACAAAATGTTTGTAATGTGTTGTAATATGTAAAAGTGTGGCTCTGCTGATGGCTTTTAAACTAATACAGACCAGCACGCGGTTGATATTTTTACACCAGACTTTCTTGTCGGCCCACAGCATTAGATATGAAAAGTGGAAGTGTTTATACTAAAGTTTGTCCCATGGATGTGTGTGTGTATGTGTATGTGTGTGTACATAGACTTACAGCGAGTAAGCTTAAAAGTGTGTGTGGGATAAGTGTGGGGGCAGGTGTGTGTCTGTGGTTGGGGCCCAAATGTTTGTTTTACCTTTCTCGTGCTATTATCGTCAGTCTGATAAAAAGTGAAGTCTGTGCTATTAAAAGTGAAGTCCTGCCCAACCATGTAAGTTGATCATTAGGAGTGGTTAGCTTTAGTGAATTAGCAGTGAGAGTATTGTAACAAATAAATTACATGATACATGTACTTCTGTAATGATTTTAAATCGCGGGGCTTGGCTCCGAGAGTTCGCTGGAAAACTTAATTTTCAATATTTCTTGGAAATGTCGGAACAGCACACACATTAACATCGGCGTAATTAGGGTAAGTGAAGCCAGGGGTGCAGGGGCCTTTTTTACCCTGCCCCTTCCAAGAAAGAAGTTCTGAATTAGTTAGAAAATGCAGCTACTCCTTACATAAGAATTGTTGCCTTTGGGAGGGGGAGGAATTGGGGTATACTTTTTTCTACACCCCCCCCCCACACACACACATTTTATGAAAACCACTGTGCCAATATTTCTCGGGTCTTGAAATGTCGGACAAGACATTTAGTGTCGTTTCTGGTCTGAAGAAATAACTCATCATGTTTTCTGGCAGTGGAAAAACTGATTTTTCCGTGACACACGGATATGTTGTGACACGCGGATTTATCGTAACACATTGATTTGTTGTGACACTTTGTCTGAAACTTTTCACCGACATTTCTCTGTTTGTGATAAATTTATTAACACATTTTACAAGTCCGCATACCAAAATGTAAATAATATAATTTATAAAGTAAAGAACTTTTATCTAGAAAATCACAAAATCCTCAAATGTCATTGTTCAAAACCTTCACGTGATAGTTTAATCATTACAAGGCCTTGTTCAATAATTACAAGGAATTGTTCAATACGAGCACGTGCTTGTTCAACGATGACAAGGAATTGTTCAATACTGGCACGAGATTTCTCAATCATGACAAGGGATTGTTCAATCACGACAAGGTATTTTCAATCATTACAAAGGATTGTTCAGTAATAACAGCGGTTTGTTTAATCATGACAACGGATTTTTAATCTAATATAGCTTCGGACAAGAAGACACGTTACAGACGTCCGCCTTATTTCATTGCAAATAGTCATAACACTTGCCAGGATCAGGCAGTAATAAGATTTGGTTTCTGCTGGGACTTAATGTCTTTTGCCTGACAAATCCATTGCTCCATTGTATTATGATCGCTTCTGTTCTCAGCTGAGAGTTTCCAATTTTTTTTAAGGCTTTACCATGTTTTAATTCTGCGTTTGCGCGTGTTAATCAATGCGCCGGGTTATCAGAAAGAAAAAAGCTTAAAGTGTGGTAACAACGAATACAACCAATACCTCAAACTAACGGAGAAGACATCACGAATCATCCTAGAAACTGAATATCATAACGAAGTGATTATTCGGATATATCTCCGTATAACGCTGGGCATCATAGACAGTTATTTACCAGGATTCTTAGCGTCATACGCAAAGGTTTTTGGCTGGTCATGTGACTACTTGCCGATTTGATATAAGATTTTTTTTTAAATTCCTACCATTCATGAGCTTCTGTGGTCTCAGGGTTAGGGCATTAGATTCTTGAACTCTAAGTGTCAAGTGGAGGTTCGAGATTGAGTCTTTTTTTTAAGATTGTAGTTTCAGTTTTAGGGTCTGGGTTAGGTTAAGTTGTCTATTTTTTTTAATTAAAATAGAAAAACAAAACAAATATAACAACCAAAAATACGATTTATCGAGCGCACCGTTCTCTTTGCTTTTACCAAAGTAATTTTAAAAGCATAAATCTTTTTGAAAGCTATGATAGGTACATATAGACTATACTAAATTTGAACGAAAATTTTGTTTGTTTTTTAAAAAAGAAATCTCCGTATAACGCCTCCCATATCATAATGTTGAATGACACAAGTGTAAGAAAACAAAGGTGGCTGGGCATTGTACCACACGATCCCCTCATAGCCGTGGCCTGTGAATGCTGCGTCACTTGCTAACAGATCAGCATGCTCTGAGCGTTCTTTATAACAACGTAGGACGTAAGAATCATATGCTATAGAAGGATCGCCTGTAATGTTTTTTTTTAAAGGAAAAAATACGAATGTCAAAAGGACATCTTGCAATGCCCTATTTGTGAATGATGTCAAAAAGGCATCAATTTATTCTATGTGTTGGTGAATGATGTCTGAAAGTTATCCTCTCTCACCCATTCGTTTAGGGTTTTTAATGACGTCATCACCGTGACCCTTGTCCTGACCTTAACCCTCAGTAACCCGTATGGAGCCGTGTCAGTGATGCGCGCAGCCATGCTCATAATAGACGTACAGACCTGCTTCCTTCCTGCCGGAAGCCTGGCCGTTGACAAAGGGGACACAATCATTCCAATCATCAACGAGTAGGTATCAATGGAATTAGGGCCCTGTATCCGAGGTGAAGTTTATCTTTTTTTATATTTAACTATTAATCCTGAATCATATTTTAGAATATGCAGCAGTCAGTGTCAGTGGATTATTTTATATTTAAATTAAACATCGAAAACAACTGAGAAAATATTATTTTGGCGACTTTCTTACTCGTCTGACGAGAGTACAACTTATAAATACCGGATATTGCTTGATCCACTGTATTTCACCAGTGCCATGTCCTGTCCACTCTATGACCACGGTGTCAAGTCATGTCCACTCTATGTCCACACTGTCATGTCCTGTCCACTCTATGTCCACGGTGTCATGTCATGTCCACTCTATGTCCACACTGTCATGTCATGTCCACTCTATGTCCACACTGTCATGTCCTGTCCACTCTATGTCCACGGTGTCATTTCATGTCCACTCTATGTCCACACTGTCATGTCCTGTCCACTCTATGTCCACACTGTCATGACCTGTCCACTCTATGTCCACACTGTCATGTCCTGTCCACTCTATGTCCACGGTGTCATGTCATGTCCACTCTATGTCCACACTGTCATGTCATGTCCACTCTATGTCCACACTGTCATGAACTGTCCACTCTATGTCCACACTGTCATGTCCTGTCCACTTTATGTCCACACTGTCATGTCCTGTCCACTCTATGTGCACGGTGTCACTTTTGGTCCACTCTGTGTCAACATTGTCATGTCCTGTCCCCAGTGTCATGTCCTTTCCATTCTATCTCCACAGTGTCATATCATGTCCACAGTTTCATGTCCTGTCCACTCTATTCCCCCCTGTGTCATGTCCTGTCCACTCTGTGTCCACAGTTCATGCCCTGTCCACTCTGTGTCCATAGTGCCATGTCCTGTCCACTATGTGTCCACTGTGTCATGTCCTCACTCTGTGTCCACAGCCTCCGCCGAGACTCTGGTCAGCATTTTCAGCTTGTGGTCCTGTCCCAGGACTGGCACTGTCCTAGTCACGTGTCCTTCGCTTCGTCACATCCGGGAAAGAAACTTTTTGAAACTGTCCCTTTACGATATTTTACTAACGGTAAGAAAAATAAATTAATTGTCTTTCTGAGGGTTCTATCTAAGCTTAAAAACGATTGCTTTAAATTGTATTGTCTAGAAAAGAAAAATTTTAATGAACAAGAGAAAATAATGACAGACGTGTTGCTCCAAATAACTTGGCTGCTTGGTAAATGAATCAGAAAAAGTTAGGCTATTTGCTGATGATTGTATAACCTATAGAACAATTAAATCAGAACAAGGTAGCAAAATTTTACAAAAAGACTTAGATGAATTGATCAAATGGGAAACTAACTGGAGTATGTCTTTCCACCCAGAAAAGTGTCTACTGTTAAGAGTAACAAAGAAAAAAAAGAAATTCAAAATATTACATTCATGGAAAAGAACTGACCCAAACTAAAGATGCAAAATACTTAGGAGTCATAATAAATAAGAAAACTATCATGGAATCCTCATTTCAATGAAGTTATTAAAAAATCAAACAAAACCTTAGGCTTTATGAAAAGAAACTTTTACAAATGTAATAGAGATATAAAACTAAAATGCTACCTGACTTTGGTGAGACCTGTACTAGAATATGCATCTTCTGTATGGGACCCATCCACCAAAGAAAACATTGATAAACTAGAACAAATTCAAAAAAATAGCTGCCAGATCCATTACTGGAGAATTTTCATGAATGACAAGAATAACACCATTAGTTAAATCATTAAACCTTGAAACACTAGAGGATAGAAGAACCAAGGGCAAAGTAGTAATCATACATAAAGCAATTAATTCTAATTTAGAAATACAACACAAAGATAACTTAATACAACCCTCAGATAGACATACGGATAAAAACACCTTTCTTATTCCGTATACAAGAACAAACACATACAAGTTTTCGTTCTTCCCGTCCGGAATTCGGGCGTGGAATGGGTTGCCTGAAGAAACCAGGAAAACCAACACTTTAAAAACATTTAAATCTCTAATAAAAATGCAGGACTAAACACAAACCATAGATAAGCGTAGGACGCAATAATATTCTGTATAGATGGAGCGTTAGTAACAGATAAGATAAGATAAGGAAAAAAGAGTTTTGTGGATATTAAAAACAAAAATTTGATAGAAACTGTTCTAAACTATGAAGTTGTTTGATTTGAAAGACAAATGATTGCAGCAGAAGTAAACAACAGGTAAATAATGGTCAGACATCTGAGCCCGTGAAAATCTAAAGCAGATCATTTAAACACCATAACCTCGGGAGTTCAAGGTCACTTCGAGGGTTTTTATTATTTATTATTTTTATTTTTTTTTATTTTAATGCCTCAGTTTACAACTTTCATTCCAATCCTCAAAATAACGGCAGCCATGATGATGGTTACCAAACAGTTTTACATCAAACTAAAAAAGTCATTGATGGAGATTCTTTATCTTGTTATCATATTTGTTACATACGCTCCTTCTATACAGAAGATTATTGCGTCCTACGCCTATCTATGGTTTTTGTCTTATTTTGTCTTTTTATTAGAGTTTTAAATGTCCGAAAAGCGGATGGGAAGAACAAGAATTTATTATGTTTTGTTCTTGCTTACGGAATAAGAAAAGAGTTGTTTTTTTCCCTATATTTATCTGAGGGTTGTATTAGATTATTTTTTTGTTCAAGCCCGGCCTTAGGCCACTGATACCCATGCGGCCGCAGTAGGCCCCGTGCTAATTCTAGGTGTAAATTTTAACTTATTATCCTTATCCATGCCTAGACTGGGCCCCATGCAATCCGTTCCGCATAGGGCACTGTTTGTTTTTTTATTTCCAAGTTAGGATTAATTGTCTATGTATTATTACTACATGTACTTTGCTCTTTGTTCGTCTACCCCCTCATCCCACCCCCACGATGGTCCTAGGAACACTTTGTTCCAACGCCTCCAACCAGACCACTGTGCCCGGGGTGCTGACCTGTCCGGCAGAAGGTGATACGAGGCCACTCCAGCAGATGCTGTGGCCGGACCACTGTATCGAAGGCGTCACTTCCGGCCCCACGTCCTCCAGTATCTCTAAGGACCTGATCGTTAGACCCAGGGACGTCATCATCAAGAAGGGAACTAAATGCCAGGTATGAGGATCTAATAATCATCATCAGTAATCAATAATCATCATCAGTATTAAAAAATAATCATCAGTAATCAATAATCATGGTCAATTAAAATTTGAAAAAGACTGGCAAGTCTCTTTTAGATTGCAGCGTCCCGTTGTTGTGTAATCTCCAATAGGATGAGATCTCACCTAGATGATGCTCTCAGTGAACGTGCACGATGTTCGAGTGGCAAACGCGCTCGGCTGGCGTACCATGGTTCACTGGTTTGAATCTCCCTGAAGACAGGGATTTGTTTCCGGGGCCAGGGGTGTCCCTGAGTCCACCCAGCTCGGTATGGGTACCAGACACTAAATAGGGAAACAAAGACGGCTGGGAATAGCGTTGATCCTCATAGCAGTGACCTGTGAACGCTGCGTCACTTGCCAACAGACCGGCATGGTGTGTGGATGCAATAATCTTCTGTATAGAAGGAGCGTCTGTATAGATAAGATCAAGGAGGTTTGATTAGCTGGAGGTGGCGTGACGTCACTAGGCTGAAGCCAGACCCACCCGCAGCAGCCATCTTGAGCGACTCAAAACATTGGAAGCTGTGTAGTGTGTATGTTATATTATTGTAATATTTTGAACGGGAGCCTTGGTAACTGGGACAGGCTCAGTCTTGGCTTTCATTTTCAACTTTTTTTTTCATTGACTAGCACAGGGGTCTCCAAACTACGGCCCGCGGGCCAAATGCGGCCCGCGAGGCCCTCTCATCTGGCCCCTGGAGACCTTTTAATCTCCAAAAGATACTATTTTTATCCTATAATTTACCCAAAAACTGTGTGTAGTTGGCCCCCAAACTGCTGTTTGACAGTTAATGTGGCCCACCGGCAGAAAAGTTTGGAGACCCCTGGACTAGCAGGTTGCCAGTAGTCAATCATTCAATATTTTCAATTCAGTATTTACATTTAAACATTTTAAATATATGATATAAGTTATATCTTTTTATTATTTTATGTTCTTTGTTTTCCCCCATTGAACTTTAAATGGCAGTTGCAATTGTGAGTTGATTTGCGAACTTAAAAATAAAATTTTTGTTTGTCTCACATGTTATATTTATATCTTATTTATTCTTATAATTTTAAAACTGTCTATTGTGAATATTATAATTATACTATACAAAATAAGTTAAGTTACAAATTAAGTAATACATTAAATTATTAATATAGAACAAAATAAACAAATTAATAAGCGTTGATCATGAAATCGTTCAAATCCATGCAAATCCATGCAAAATATAGCAAAACAATTTCAATACGAGAAAAAAATATTAAGTTCTAAAGTTAAAAGTATAGATCTTACTTAACTACATAAGATAAAGCTGCTGGATATCGAAGTCATTAGTGCGCTCGCCTCACAAAGCTGAGGGGCGTGGGATCGAGTCCACGCAAAGCCACAATATAAATCATACACTAAGAAAGTCCTCCGCTGACCCCTGTAATCTTAATAAATGTGTTGACCTGTTTGTACGTTCTTTATAATTATGTATAGTAGTAGAACTTCATTTCGATATAGTTAGAGTATTATTAATATAAGACCAGGCTTTGTAGCCCCCGATCAGCTGACCGAATAAATAACCTTACATACATTACAGCTCTTTTGTAATTGACCCATTAGAATATCTAGACCACCAGAAATGAACTAGACAAAATACGAAGCTATTGGAGTCGTTATCAGAACGAGAAAGCTCGTATGGTAATGAAAGCTGGTATGGTAATGAAAGCTGGTATGGTAATGAAAGCTGGTATGGTAATGAAAGCTGGTATGGTAATGAAAGCTGGTATGGTAATGAAAGCTGGTATGGTAATGAAAGCTGGTATGGTAATGAAAGCTGGTATGGTAATGAAAGCTGGTATGGTAATGAAAGCTGGTATGGTAATGAAAGCTGGTATGGTAATGAAAGCTGGTATGGTAATGAAAGCTGGTATTGTAATGAAAGCTGGTATGGTAATGAAAGCTGGTATGGTAATGAAAGCTGGTATGGTAATGAAAGCTGGTATGGTAATGAAAGCTGGTATGGTAATGAAAGTGAAAGCTGCATGGTATGGTAATGAAAGCTGGTATGGTAATGAAAGCTGGTATGGTAATGAAAGCTGGTATGGTAATGAAAGCTGGTATGGTAATGAAAGCTGGTATGGTAATGAAAGCTGGTATGGTAATGAAAGCTGGTATGGTAATGAAAGCTGGTATGGTAATGAAAGCTGGTATGGTAATGAAAGCTGGTATGGTAATGAAAGCTGGTATGGTAATGAAAGCTGGTATGGTAATGAAAGCTGGTATGGTAATGAAAGCTGGTATGGTAATGAAAGCTGGTATGGTAATGAAAGCTGGTATGGTAATGAAAGCTGGTATGGTAATGAAAGCTGGTATGGTAATGAAAGCTGGTATGGTAATGAAAGCTGGTATGGTAATGAAAGCTGGTATGGTAATGAACGCTGGTATGGTAATGAAAGCTGGTATGGTAATGAAAGCTGGTATGGTAATGAAAGCTGGTATGGCAATGAAAGCTGGTATGGTAATGAAAGCTGGTATGGCAATGAAAGCTGGTATGACAATGAAAGCTGGTATGGCAATGAAAGCTGGTATGGCAATGAAAGCTGGTATGGTAATGAAAGCTGGTATGGTAATGAAAGCTGGTATGGTAATGAAAGCTGGTATGGTAATGAAAGCTGGTATGGTAATGAAAGCTGGTATGGTAATGAAAGCTGGTATGGTAATGAAAGCTGGTATGGTAATGAAAGCTGGTATGGTAATGAAAGCTGGTATGGTAATGAAAGCTGGTATGGTAATGAAAGCTGCTGGAATGTTTTGAGTCCAACAATATGGCGATAGGCTCCCCCCACTCTCTGCCCACTGGCTTCACCCGCTAGCGACCATCTGATAGCAGACGCCACCTCCAGCTAATCGAACGTTCTTGGATAAGATACGATATGACGTTATTTTCCATGGTGTTCACCTTACTAGAGCTTAAAAATCTTCATATGGGTTTGCTTTTTCATGAGTCGACTGCCCAAAGAAGTTATAAATAGTGTGTCAATAAACACAATCAGTGGAGCCATAATTCAATAGCGCATCGTTTCAAAACGAGGTATAATATAAAACACAGTTAGCAAACCTTCTCTGGTATTTTTGTTTTCATTTCAGTGTTGACATTAACCGAAGAATCCATATCATGAAGGTGTTAGTGACACATGTAATCTGTCAAACCGAGAACTTGTCACATGGCATTTTTGGTGACACATGTCATTCGTAAAACCAACACATTGTCCCATATCGTTGTTAGTGACACATGTCATCTGTCAAACTGAAAAAATTGTATTATGTTATTTCATATGTTCACAGATCGACTCCTACTCGGCATTTTACGACAACGGTCGCTTTTCCAAGACAGAGTTGGACGCCATTTTGAAATCCAATGGAATAAACACTGTGTTTGTGATGGGTCTAGCACTTGACTTTTGTGTGAAGTTCACAGCACTGGATGCTAAACAATTGGGTGAGTACAGGACATAGCACTGGGTGCTAAACAGTTGGGTGAGTACAGCACACAGCACTGGTTGCTAAGCAATCGGGTGAGTACAGCACATAGTACTGGGTGCTAAACGATTTGTTGAGTATAGCACACAGCACTGGATGCTAAACAATTGGGTGAGTACAGCAATAGCACTGGATGCTAAACAATTGGGTGAATACAGCAATAGCACTGGATGCTAAACAATTGGGTGAGTACAGCAATAGCACTGGATGCTAAACAATTGGGTGAGTACAACAATAGCACTGGATGCTAAACAATTGGGTGAGTACAACAATAGCACTGGATGCTAAACAATTGGATGAGTACAACAATAGCACTGGATGCTAAACAATTGGGTGAGTACAACAATAGCACTGGATGCTAAACAATTGGGTGAGTACAGCACATAGCACTGGATGCTAAACAATTGGGTGAGTACAACACATAGCACTGGGTGCTCAACCAGTGGCGTAACTTTTGTTCATGCCAGGTATAGAAAAAAATTCTTCAAATCCTAAGTCAAAACAAAATTTAATACTACGACAAGCGCCTCTAAGACAACCATCTTAAATACACATACACCTATGTATCACTTGACACAATCTGAAGAACACATGCATCTATGCTCACACTTGTCGCCATGGCAACAGGTCTCACTGTTTATGTTTGGTTGCCAGGCTACAAGACTTACACTGTCGTTGATGCAACCATGGCCGTTGCTAAGGACACAGAGGAGCAGGCCCTGGGGGAAATGGATGCGGCAGGTAAATCAAATGGAGGGTGGGGCGGGACAAGGGTAAGTGTCAGTGAAGACTGGATACAATTTTTACCTCCCCTGTTCCACACAATGTGCCACAATTTTCCTAAAATGCCGTTTCTCAATATAAAGGAGGGTCGACGGACGTATTTGGTACGAAAACTATTTATTTTACGCATCACAAGTGTTGTCTAACTACAACTTCCACATCAACCAATGGCGGCCAAGATGTTAGAGATTCACATCTATAGCCTGTAACTCTGTATGAGAGTACCATTTCTTGGCACAGCCATCCCCTTCCCGCCCTTTTGTGTTACACCGCTAACGCTTTTAATTTTCACAGCCCTGAAATGTGTTATTATTGGAACATATTCTCCACACCAAAGATTATATACATCCGTATTTCAATTTACAGAGACAAAAAAGGCCCCTAAAGCGCTTGATTAAAGGTTGGTCCACACCTCTCAAATGCTCGCGAGCATTTAATCAAACATCACACGAAAGCACTATAAAATACGCCAATTTTGGCGTATTTTATAGTGCTTTCGTGTGATGTTTGATTAAATGCTCGCGAGCATTTGAGAGGTGTGGACCAACCTTAAGGACCTCAATAAGCTAAGTTATCTTCAGGGCTAAAAATAAATTTACTTTTACTTGTAACTTTGAGAAATCTGATTTTATACTAATTTGATTAAATTAAATTAAAAATAGGTGCTTTAAGAATTGTTAAAACTAGGATTTCTAACATAAATGATAATGCGATTGCCATAAATGATAATGAGATTTTAATAAATGATAATGAGATTGTCATAAATGAATAATGAGATTGTCATAAATGATAATGATATTGTCATAAATTATCACGAGATTGTCATAAATGAATAATGAGACTGTCATAAATAATAATGAGATTGTCATAAATGATCATGAGATTGTCATAAATGAATAATGAGATTGTCATAAATGATAATGGTATTGTCATAAATGATAATTAGATTATCATAAATGATCTTGAGATTATCATAAATGATCATGAGATTGTCATAAATGTATAATGAGATTGTCATAAATGATAATGGTATTGTCATAAATGATCATGAAATTGTCATAAATGAATAATGAGATTATCATAAATGAATAATGAGATTATCATAAATGATAATGAGATTGTCATAAATGAGTAATGAGATTATCATAAATGATCATTAGATTGTCTTAAATTAATAATGATATTTTCATAAATGATAATGAGATTGTCATAAATGATAATGAGATTATCATAACTTCATCACACGCAGGAGTAGAGCTGATAACGTCTCATTCTGTTGAGAATATTCTAACCGGCAAGGTAAGACGAATGAATTATCTGGGAATGTTTAGTAATTAAAGATTAATCTTAACTCTAAATTTAGTAACAATAAAAGGTTACTGAAGTAAATGGCCTTTGTAAGGTTAATGACGTTAATGCCCTTTTTATGGTTACTGAAATAAATGACCAAAATGGCCTTTGTAGGTTAGTCCAAGCTAAACTCTATATTGGATGAAGGCCTGAATGTAACTTTTTTTAATTTTTCAGGGCATATCGAATACGGCATCGAGAGCTACAATCACAGGAACAAGACTGGCCGCTCTGATGTCATGGCTTTTCTTATTTTCTCTTGTACGGTTATACTTGTAGTCTTTAAATCTGGTATTTTATGTTTCTCGATCTATATATTTGTCTGTTTTTCTGTGTGCCAGACTTTTGATTACCGAAATAAACCAATATTTACTATGATCTATTCGTCTCTCAAGTGGAGTAACTCTCATAAAGGAGGGGTTGGAAGATTTCGGGAAGGGGCATAAATGTGATGTTTTCTCATTTAAGAGTCGAAATTATTGGGTTAGTTTATCCTGCACAAGCAATGGCGGATTAAAAGGGGGAGGGCTGATTGGACTAAAGCCAGGGGCCCCCAATGATTAAAAGCTAAATTAAAGGCCCCCAAACTTATTATATTGTATAATAAAGTTGTTGGACCAGGTGAAGGATCAGCCAGAATCGCGTGACGTCATTTATGGACGGCACTTAGTCAATTATATGATGGTTTTTATAAATTAAGAAACACGAATAAATAATTGCAATTGAAACGAAGTAAAGGTGGGGACATGTTTACCATTGCATGCAATGTTTATGTAAGCAGTAATAAAATAGGCCGCATAAGATGATACACCTATAAAAATACACGAACGATACTTTTTTTAAAGGCCACAAGAAAGTTACTGAGGTCGCAGGTCACCCACCCACCCCCCCCCCACACACACACACAATGAGACAAAACATATTCCAAATTTACAGCCAAAAAACATTACCAATTACTATTCTTTTATTTTGTATTTATAAATAAATAAATTTTTTTTACATAAAAAAAAAGAAATTGTATACATTAGTATGTAAACATATTTATACATTTACTTTCCTAACTTTCATAATAGAAAAATTGTGTATTATTCTATCAAGATTTTAATTATTTGTAATATCGTGTTCTATGGACAAGATTGCAAGATTTTGTTGTCTTAAATCTATCATTGTGCAACGAAGATATTTTTTATCAACTTCTGTTTGGAGAAGCTCCTTTCACAACTAGCGACACTGATTGCAATAGTTGAAAAAATTCATCGCAAAATTTCGATGTTGGGTACAGAATTTTCCAATCTATACTGTTAAATAAATTTTAATAGATCAAGAGGACTTTTTACCCCGTTTTTCTAACATAATGCCTCTTCTTGTAGTGTAGGTACAGCCATAAAAACCTGGATCCTTATCTTTCAATATTTAACTGTTCTTTATCAATGTCAGTAACGTAATTTATTTGATGTTCAAATGCTTCATTTAGTAGGTTACAACGTATTATATACGAATATTTTTTGCAAGGACATGCAACTCATCAAAGCGTTCTTTATAATTCCATCCATGGATAAAAACATTTCTGGTTGTACTTCTTGTTCTAAAGATAGAACCACGTCTTCTGAATTTTCCCAATCATAATTTTTCTCCTTCTAACTCGGCATTCAGTTGATATCTCTACAAATTGCTTGGCTGATATAACAGCTTTATATATTAGCACATCTCTTTGTTCCAAAGAATGGGTTTGCATTACTTTTTAAAAAATGACGGGTTCCCATAAATTGAGATAACATAGAAAAGAAAAATATTGCATTGGATCAAGTTAAATTCCAGCATCTGATCTCGTTTTACTAGTTACTTCTTCGGAAAAGGCACTTGAAATTTTTAAAGTATGTCTTTTTCGAAATTATTTATGCCTATTGTGGTGTTTATTAACGGATAAATTTGAATATTTTCACTTTATTGCCATAAAAATTAATAATTTTTCATAAAATAAACGAATTCAAATTATTTACACATTACTTTTATTGAATAGTTGTAACATTGTTATAGAATAACCGTATTTTAATGAAAAACACAAATTATACTTTTATGTATAAATATTAAAAGCAAAAAATAATAATTTTTAATAACTTTCCTTACAATAATTTTCTGAAAACTGAAACAGTAATATAAATTACAATGTACTACTAGCAAGTTAAACACAATATTTGAACTACCTTGCCTTGTAGGTACTTATTCACGCATCATTATGCGAATGTCGAAATTCTAAGCAAAAACCGTAGTGGCGATATTAATAGCACATATTCGGCCCAGAGGTGATGTGTTTTTTTGTGTAGTTTTCTTATAAAAGCGTCATCTGTGACGTACAAGCTTATTTTCCAAACAAATCGATACCTGTTTTTAGCGATTATAAATTTTTGAACGGTTTAGCGTTAGTTATAACATCCACTTTGTAATCTAAAAAATGTTATGCGAATACGTTAATTAAGACTAGAAATTACGATTATTTTTGTTTCACCTTGGTTTTCCCCCTTCAAAAGAAAAAGGGCAGCTGTCGGAGATGGTTGTACTTTTAAATTGTCCACAAATGCCGCCCCTTAATGTGTGCCGCCCGCGGCGGACCGCATCCACCGCACCCCCTTGGCCACGCCACTGTATGTGTATATATATAATATATATTTATATATATATACATATATATATATATATACGTTTTTGGCGGTAAGTAGATTGATTGTTCATTTGCAGGTGAGTTTATTGATTGTTTATTGGAAAGGTGAGTTGATTGATTGTTTATTTGACAGGTAAGTAGATTAACTGCTTATTTGGCGGGTGAGTAGATTGGTTGTTTATTTGCAAGTAAATGTATTGATTGCTTCTGTTAAAATTTAGATCACATTAGAATCCTGGCTTTTCTATTCTAAACTTTAAAAAACAAATAATAAAAGTATTAAAATATGAACATGTGTGAAGGATAAACTGATCCACGAAGTTGGGTGTTTTATTGTCAAGATGGCATTCATTAAGTGCTATCTTCCAACAGTGTCGGCGCTGGACATTTTTACTGTGGGTGAAAACGTGAAATTGTCACCCTCTGGAAAATTATGAGAAGAGTTCAGAGAAATAGTTTTTGGCACCTGTGTGATGACAGTGGCGTAGCTAGGGATTTGTAGGGATTTTTTGGCCCGGGGGGCTTGGCCTCTTTGGGGGGCCCTGCATACATGGCGGTGGCGTAATATTTAATGTAAAAAATGTTGGACACTACTTTGGGGCCCCCCTCAAGTTGGGGACTTTCGAATTTGGACCCCTCCCCTAGCTACGCCACTGTGTGATGATCACGCATCTTACCTGCCTGGAGCCGGCCGGCCATGTATTCCTTTAATGCTAACTATGACCAGACATCAGACAGTAAATGTAAAAACGTGTTTCTCTGACTGTATGAAATAAGTCTATAGGACTACATGAAAATGACCGCGAATCAAGCTTCTGGGTAGCTAAGAAATAAAAAGCAAGCGATTTATTTATTTTTTAAAAATCAAACTTGATAAAAGAAAAATGTATTTTAATCAAAAGAACATGGCTATAGACGAATTCAGACTTAATTTGCAATGTCATACCGGCATAGATTTACAGAAATCTTACAAAAAGACCGAGATCCTTTACAAAAATGGGAAACTCAATAAAGTATGTCTTCACATTCACAAAAGTGTAAGAGTACCAACGAAAAGAAAATAATAAATAATGCAACCTATTTCATTCTTATGAAACAACTAAACCAGACTAAAAATTTCAAAGTACTTAGACTTAGGATTTAAGAGTAATAATATGTGACAAATTTTCATGGAACCCACATATTAACGAGATAAATATTTTTAAAAATCCAACAATATTTAGAAATGTGTATAAATTTACTAAGTACATGAAACTAAAATGCCGCCTTACATTGGTCAGACTAATACTAGAATCTGCATCTTACGAATGGGACCCATGCACCAAATAACAAATAGAGACATTAGAACAAATTCAAAAACAAAAAAACTGCTGTAAGTTTCGTAACCAGTGAAAAGTTAAAACTTGACAGAGTCTTGTCTTATCTATACAGACGCTCCTTCTATACAGAAGATCCTTGCGTCCACAGGCCATGCTGGTTTGTGACCAAGTGACGCAGCGTTCACAGGCCACGGCTATTTAAGGGTTCCATGCTATTCCCAGCCTAACTAGTGTTAGGTACCCATTCGGAGCCGGATGCACTCAGGGACACCTTTGACATCGGTAACAAATCCCTGTCTTCGTGGAGATTCCAGCCCGTGACCATCGGTACGCCAGCCGAGTGCGCATGCCACTCAACAACAGTGCATCAACTCCATTAGTTAAATCGTTAAACCTATAAACACCGAGGACAGAAGAACAAAGAGCAAAGTGGTAATAATTTATACGGCATTTATATCTAACTGGGAAATTCAACGCAAAAACAATCTAATACAACCCTCAGATAGACTTGGGATAAAAAACACTTTTCTTGTGTCATTCGAAAAAAACAGTCACACTCAAATCCTCATTCTTCCCTTCTGGCATTCGGGGGTTGAATGGCTGGCCTAAACGAACCAGGAAAACCAACACAATATCAAAATTAAAAACAAATGATATGCAAGACTTTACTTACACCATGGATAAGCGTAGCACGTAACAATCTTCTGTATAGAAGGAGTGTCTGTAATGGATAAGACTTGCCCGACAACTCACGAAGAATCCGGGTCTTGCGCCGACTAAAACTCCGCCGGATGTCCGTCTCAAGAGATGCCCCATGGTTTCATTATAGCACAGCCGACCTCCGCCAAACGAGATTGGTTAGCGATGTTTACCAAATGGACGCGGAAAAACCACTTCGGCGCGCATGCGTGGCAGGCACTATGCTAAGCTTGAGCTTCCGCGGGCGTTCCGCCACCAAATTATATATCTAATAAATGATGTATGCAACCCGTGCAATTGGTTGCAAGGAGGCGTGTCACCAACCAATCTGATAACACATTTGATTTCCTCAAATTCGTATTGTCATCAATGAGTATATTTTTTAAATGTCTCTCTTCATCTCTCTCTCTGTCTCTTTCTTTCCTTCTCTCTCTCTCTCTCTCTCTCTCTCTCTTTCTCTCTCTCTCTCCCTCTCTCTCTTTCTCCCTCTTGTGTCGCTCAAAATTTTTTTTATTTTATTAGAAATAAAGTGTTTTATTGAGTATTTATGCATTTTCAATTGTCACTTTCAAAATGTCACAGCCATATAAATCTATAAATCGTTGAATGACAGCATTTGATAGCTATAAATAACTTTTTTTAAAAACTAAGATGTTCAATCAACAAAATCATGTGTCTGACAGTGGATGATATTGTAGGCGTGTCAGGACGAGTGGGCGGAGTCTCCCAGTTGATGGTCTAATGGGCGTTACACTGACAGGACGAGTGGGAGGAGTTTTCCCGTGTTGTCAGTTTGATGTTCTTGTCACTGCTGGAGGCGGGGCTTGACGCTGAAGTTTCTCTGGCCACCACCTTCTCAGCTGTGGATTAAAATAATGTGGATAAATGGATCAAAATAAAGTTAACACATAGATCAAATTATTGAGGAATTATGGATCAAAATAATGTTGACAAACGGATCCAAAAAAATGTGGAATTATGGATCAAATAATTTTGACACATTATCAAAATAATGTGCACACATGGATCAAAATAATGTGGAAGCATGGATCAAAATAATGTGCACACATGGATCAAAATAATGTACACACATGGATCCGAATAATGTGGACACATGGATCAAAAATAATTACACATGGCTCAAAATAATGTGGAATTATGGGTCACAATAATGTGGACATATGGGTCAAAATAGTCTTGACACATGGATCAAAATAATGTTGACACATGGATTAAAATAATGTTGACAAAAGGATTAAAATAATGTTGACACATGGATTAAAATAATGTGGACACAAGCGGTATGGTGTCATGCTATATGGAAGTTAACATTACCGATACACAGAACTGTGCTATAATTGTGTTCGAAAATACCCGCTGAGTCCAATGATGGGTTTCTGCATTCCAAAATCTTTGAAAAGTAGCATCCATTGTTTGCGAAGTTTCAAACGAACACTCAATTCAAGACAGGACTTTTGGCTTTAAACTGTTTTTTTTTAAAGTTTCATCAGATTTTATGAATTGTACTAAATGCTGCAAATCTCCATAACCATCGTTTGCTAGCAAAGATGTATAATAATGTATTATAGCCATTGCACAAATTTTGCAGTAGAGGCAAAAACAGATATTATGATTATATGCATTTTATAGAATAACACAACTATAGTAACAGAGACTGTATTATTATGATGTTTATTAGTCATAAAAGTCGATTAAAAATTATATGTTCATTACTAGTGCATTTAATTTGCTAATTTTCAAAACAGCTTCGAGGTGGTTGGTGGGCCCAAATGTTAAGTGCCTAGAGGCCCTAGGTCTCTAAGCCCGGGCCTGATGGGAGGCCAAAGATAGAGAACATGTGGGGGTGAAAGCAAAGGTTAGAAACATCGACCCTGGAGCCTGTTTTGTAACATGTGGTAGCCACTGACTTAACCTGGTAATAAATGATATGGTCAAATCATCATTAGAAGGAGCCAATTTCTTTGATATTGTCCAAAAATTGTAATTATATTTTTCTTCATCGACTTTCAAGAACGTTAAAGAACATTCCTTATAATCTCTCAGTGACACCAGGTGGGAGAGTCGTTAATGTATAAATAATCGTCATCCTTCCGTCTCGAGAGACGATGGTGCATCACCGTTGAGTTTGGTTGCATTTCCTCGAGTAGCTGTGCAGTCCTATCCTTGAGTGACAGTCTTTACCACAGCTTTTACACACGAGTTCTAAGCTTCCAAATGTTTTGGCCTTTCTCCTAGCCCTTCTGTTTGTAGCCTCCTCCATCCTTCGCTCCTCTGCTACTATGACGCCTTCTTTGACAAATGTGCGCCACGTAGATCGGTCTTCTGCCTTACACTCCCAGTCGCTTGTGCGTATTCTGGCTGCTTTCATGTCCCTTTGGCACGTCTTTAAATCCAAGACGTGGGCAATTTAAAGATTATAAGATTTTAAGGTGTAAAATCGGTCAGATATATGATGCATTGCTTAGCACTTACTAGAACAAATATGTCGATAGTTCAAAAAGAGATGAAGCACCTGGACCACTTACGTAACAGAGATATAGATTGTTCAAAAATAGATGAAGCACCTGGACTACTTACGTAACTACCAATTCAAATTTCGTATTGTTCTGTCGTGATACGGTATGAGATATTAACTCATGTTAATCTCATTAGTAAACTCATATTATGATATTGCATTGGCAATAAAACTTTTGAGAAGTTCAAATATTTTTAAAGAATGTTAGATAAGACAATCACTTAAATGCCATTAATGCCACCCTTGTTGATGCTGGCAAATAGCATCCGAAATAGATGAAGATACAAAAATTTGACGTCGAGTTTATCGAAGAAAAAGTCAATTTGAGGAACATCAGGACGAGCCCACAATGGATGCACAGGAATGATACTTATTTGTATTCTTTTACCACCTTGTTGACACTGCAACCAAGTCTTTAGAACAAAGATTTTCTCAGCTGAAACATCACAACAGTTACTTTTTTAAAAATCATAAATATGAACTGAAAGATGTCAGTTCCTCTGTGATTTTGGCAAATTGCAAAAGATTTGGAAAGCCTTTTATAGGATGGAGAATCAGTGGATATATAATTTCTAATTAAATATCAGGGGTGTATTCTCTATTGAAAAAATATTTAGAACCTTTGGAAGTTTTGAAATTCATAATGAAAATGAAATATGCTCCAAACTTGAGCGTTGCTCTAGGAATTTTAGTAACTTCCGATCCGGAGAAATTAATTTTTCCAAACTAAAAATAATCAAGAACTATTTAGGAAACAACATCTCAAAGAAGGTTGTCAAACCTCGCTATATTAGCAGTTGAATATGGACTCAGTAACAGCTTAAATATTTCTAAATTACATGTAATTAGAGAATTTTCTGAACTAAACGTTCCTTTAAAAAATGTCTGAGTATAAACACATGTTATCTGTTTTTTTAATGAAGCATTTTGTTTAAATCTAATCGCAAGTATTTGTGTTAATTACTGTGTTAAAGTTTCAGTTTATCTGATTTTTTTATAATTTATTGATTTTTTTTTATGTTCGCTAAGAAAAATAAAAAGCCATATACCATTTTTTAGAATACTTAAATTGTAATTACATAGGGGCGCAATTTTTCACTTTTGCAAGGAGTGGTTCAAAGGTTAAGTCCGGCCCTGCAAGAAGATGTTGGTCGAAGTGAGGCAAAGGAAATGAACGGTGAAACAGAAAATTAGAAAGCGAAAAAGAAACGTTTTTTTTTAAATTTAAAAATAAAAATTAAAAAAAAACATTACATAAGTTTAAGTGATATGTTACATTTCTTTAGTAGGCCTGTCAACGGGTGCTAATAGCTGGCATGACGGCGAAAATTTGAGGGGTTTCGAACGGGTTACCCGGGTACCCGTTCAAAATTTAGACCGGTACCCGGGCAGCTTTTTCAACAATATTGATAGCCCTATTCTTTAGTGTACAGTTGTACTAAATGCAAGTGTTTATTTAGCATTAATTCATGCACAGTTTGTACATAACGTATTATGTTCATAAATTTCAGTGTTTCGAACGTAACGCCGTAATGTTTTCTGCCATCCCTTCTCCTCCCCCACCACCTTCTCCAAACATCGCCTCACTCGAAAGATAATGGTTCACATTATTTTGTATACAGATTATTTTTCGTTTATTTTCTTCTGTTTTCATTGTTTTATTATTCTTTATTGATATATAACGTGTACTTTTAAGGATTGAAGAGTCATACTTTTTTTTCTATAGTTGCCCATGATATTTTCAATTTTTGTTTTGTTTCTGTGTGGCTTGGAACGGATTAAGTATTTTAATTGTAAACTCCAATATACGAAAGCCACCCCGGAACGGATTAATTTCGTATCTCGAGGTATCACTGTACCACGATTGTAAAGACGTTTGGGGGGGAGGGATTGAGAAATAACAGTTTTCTCAATTAACTTTAAGCTGTTTTTATAACAACCTACATAATACTGACCGATGGTTTGAAAAGTACTTTTAATTCCTTGCCCAGATTTAGCAGAGACTTCCATAAAAATTAGTCCTTTGTCTTTGGCCATCTGCAGGGCGTCCTGAAATGTGATTGGTTAAATAAAATTCAAAGTTTCATCTCTTGCAAATAGGTCTGTCTCTCAGACGTTACATTTATCATGACGTCACCTCTATCATGACCTCACCTCTATCATGACGTCACCTCTATCATGACCTCACCTCTATCATGACGTCACCTCTATCATGACCACACCTCTATCATGACCTCAACTCTATCATGACCTCACTTCTATCGTAACCAATGTTCCCTCTAAGGTTCGTTGGTCCGCATGCAAAGTAAAAAAATGCGTGCGCAAAGTTGCACAACATCCCTTTTTTGTGTGCAATATTTTAAAAAATTTGCTGCGTGGTAATACTAAACTGCTGCACGGCGTCGGTCAGATAATTGCGCAGCGGCGCTGCTTAAAGGGAACATTTATCATGACCTCACCTCTATCATGACCCCACCTCTATCATGACCTCACCTCTATCATGACCCAACCTCTATCATGACCTCACCTTTATCATGACCCCCACCTTTATCATGACCCCACCTCTATAGTGACCTCACCTCTATCATGACCTCTCTGTTCTCATTGGCCAAGTCGAGTTTGTTCCCACACAGAAGTATGATTGTTCCTGGCGGGGCTTGGGCCTTGAGTTCCTTGACCCAGTCTTGGGCTCTGATGAATGTGGCCTGGAATACAAACCACAGCAGACACCTTACTACAAATATCTTAAACCACGATGGCACCCTTACTTTATTAATGGCGCCCTCATCTTACTACAAATATCTTAAGCCACGATGGCGCCCTCACCTTACTACAAATATCATAAACCACTATGGTGCCCTAATCTTACTATTGGCGCCCTCACCTTACTGCAAATATCATAAACCACTATGGCGCCCTAATCTTACTATTGGCGCCCTCACCTTACAGCAAATATCATAAACCACTATGGCGCCCTAACCTTACTAATGGCGCCTTCACCTTACTACAAATATCATAAACCACTATGGCGCCCTAACCTTACTAATAGCGCCCTCACCTTAGTACAAATATCATAAACCAGTATGGCGCCCTAATCTTACTAATGGCGCCCTCACCTTACTACAAATATGATAAACCACTATGGCGCTCTCACCTTACTACAAATATCATAAACCACTATGGCGCCCTGTGCCGTCCTGTAGTACATTGGAGCTAACGAGGCAAATCTCTCTTGACCTGCTGTGTCCCACAAGTCCAGCTTGACCGTCCTCTCACCCACCTTCAGTGTTTGTGTCAGATACGCCGCTGTGGCATGGGGATGAAAAGAAATACACACAAATATGGCAAAGAGTTCTGGAAGAAGTCAAAGTCGGCAAACAAAGGCGGGCATGTAAGAAATCTGGACACTTGGATTGTCTCTACGGACTTATCTTTGATACAAGCATTGCCCTTGACACAAGCAATTTAAGCTTTTAGTTAATATTAGGTTTATAAAGAGTTCTATTTATAGAGAACTTGGTACCAATGCTCTCTTTAAGCTGAGCGGCTGTGCAGATATCTGAAGGACGCCGCGCAGCAATTTAGAATTACAGCACAGCAATCTATTTAAAATATTGCATCTTTGCACAATTTTTTTTTACTTTTCACACTGAACAACGAACCTGAGAAGGAACATTGCACGTGGTAGAAATTTTAATGTACTCACAAAAACGTCTCCACTTGTGATGTACCTGGATATTTGTACACATGTTTATACAACTGTGTTTTGTACAAATGTTTGTACTGAGTGTGTGTTGTACCAAATCTGTTTGAGCTCACGTTGATTTAGCTATAGTACATCTTAACTTCACTAACCTACGGGGAACATACTTTGATGATACATCTTGACTTCACTAACCTACGGGGAACATACTTTGATGATACATCTTGACTTCACTAACCTACGGGGAAAATACTTTGATGATACATCTTGACATCACTAACCTACGGGGAACATACTTTGATTTTAAATCTTGACTTCACTAACCTACGGGGATTATACTTAGATGTTACATCATTGAGCCAATATCGTCAGTAAAATGTCCAATAGCAAACCGTAATATCTTTGAGCTCTACTCGCACATAATGTGTGTACAAACATGGTTTCAATCAAATGTTTACACTGACAGTATACAAATGTGGTCGTTTACATTGACAGTAAACACATGTGTGTGCCGCTATGTTCAATGTTTACACTGACAGTACACATATGATGTCACCGCTATGTCAAATGTTTACACTGACAGTACACATATGATTTCGCCACTATGTCAAATGTTTACACTGACAGTAAACAAATGTAGCCGCTATGTGGCCTTGTTTGTATGATGACTCACACAAACATACTGTATTTGTAAATAGGTCTCCATTGAAAATACTTGTTTCCGTTCAATACAAATTATTTTTGTGTAACAACGTATGCATTACCACTAGAGTCGGAGCCTATGTTTGTATACCATGTTTCTATACCATGTTTGTATCACCTTCAATAGTCGCAGCCTAGTGTTTCTATACCAAGTTTGTATCACCTACAATAGTCGTAGCCTAGTGTTTCTATACCATGTTTTTATCACCTACAATAGTCGTAGCCAAGTGTTTTATACCATGTTTGTACTATATCCGATAGTTGTAGCCTATTGTTTGTATACCATGTTTCTATACCATGTTTGTATCACCTACAATAGTGGGAGCCTCGTGTTTGTATACCATGTTTATATATCAATTATCATCTTTGTATATCATGTTTGTATATCCTGTTTTTATATCCAGGTAGTATATCATGTTTGTATTAATTTGTATTACCTCCAATAGTCGGAGCGTTGTGTTCATGAAATTCGTCCCTGAGAAATCTGAGAGAGATACTCGACTTGCCGACTCCTTGGTCGCCTAGCAACACGACGCGGAACGATGACCTCTGTGCCGGAATGGCGCTCTCCGCCATAACTGGATGAAGAAATATGAAACAAACAGTTAAAACATTGTTATCTTAAGGAATGTAAGTCTCCTGTGTCCAAACACATTTCTGGACCAGTTTCCCAAAGTAGCCATCCTTGCACTTATTTATAGTTATAATAATGACCGATTGTCAGGCATATTACTATATATCTTATATATGTGGTCGAGTGGCATACGCACTCGGCTGGCGTACCGAGGGTCACTGGTTTGAATCTCTGTGAAGGCCGAGCATTTGTTTCCGGGGCCAAGGTTGTTCCTGAGTCCACCCAGCTCCGAATGGATACCTGACACTAGTTAGGGAAACAAAGACGGCTTGGAATAGCGTAGAAACCGCATAGCCGTTGCCTGTTAACGCTGCATCACTTGCCAACACTCAGATAGACATAAGGATAAAAACACCTTTCTTATTCCGTATGCAAGAACAAACTCATACAAATTTTCGTTCTTCCCGTCCGGAATTCGGGCGTGGAATGGGTTGCCTGAAGAAACCAGGAAAGCCAACACTTAATCAACATTTAAAACTCTAATAAGAATGCAGGACTAAACACAAACCATAGATAAGCGTAGACGCAATAATCTTCTGTATAGAAGGAGCGTCTGAAACAGATAAGATAAGATAACAGACCGGCATGGTCTGTGGACGCAACAATCTGTATAGCGTCTGTATAGATACGACAATTTATTTTAGGAATCTGTTCGTGTTTTGTTCCAAACTTCATGCCCCGTAACCACACATTTGTAATGTCTCTCTCCCCTTATCACAAGCTCATGCTATGATATGGATTGTTTGGCTTATAACTCCACAACACCGTGCTGGTTGCTCGTTTCAGTCTAACGCGATAAATAAACTACTACAATGTTCTGATTAAGCACTGCTCCAATATGTCTAGCAATGTCGTCTGCGGTGTGATCTACATTTCATACCACGTAGTTTGTAGTCAGGGGCAAGAATTGAAATAATGGTGGAACCCAATTTAAATGAAACTTGATATTTTTACGAGTGTAGATTACTCCGATGAATGAAAATTACCAAATTATTATCAGTATTTTTGGAACCAGCAGATCATGTCTGCAGTGTGCATTTTATGCTGTTGTAAATATTGTCATGGGAAAAGTGGAGACCTATTTGTATAGGTGTACCGGATTTCGGCTCCGGCAAATCTGGAATCCGGCCATTTATACAAATCTGGCTCCAGCTCCGAATCCGTCCACATCCGGCTCCAACCGATTTTTAAAAATTTAATCCGGTACACCCCTACTTATTTGTCACATTGTTGTCATACTGTCTTACACGAAACTGGAGACTTTGTTGTAACATTGTTGTCATACAGGAAACTTTGTCACATTGTTGTCATACTGTCTTAAACTTGTTAAATCCAATTTAATTTTACATTTAACCTTTAGTGGAGTTCATTTAGTATTTTACCAACGCATATCCATAAGTTTGCCATTCAAGACAGAACCGTCACGTGAATTTTTAACACAATTTTAGCCCCATTAATTATCTGAACTCCAATGGGGGTATCTAACAAACAACTAGGCGAACACTGCATGAGAACCTCTTAGACAGTTTAATTCAAAACCAGAAGTTGATGAATATGTTGTAAAGTAACATGAGTCATGATGAGTAGGAGCCAGTCACTCAATGGATGAGGCAATCAACTCGTGGATGAGGAGATGTTCAGCTGATGTAGACCAGGCAATGGAACCCAGTCAACTCTGGGATGAGGAGATGTTCAGCTGATGTAGACCAGGCAATGGAACCCAGTCAACTCTGGGATGAGGAGATGTTCAGCTGATGTAGACCAGGCAATGGAACCCAGTCAACTCTGGGATGAGGAGATGTTCAGCTGATGTAGACCAGGCAATTGAACCCAGTCAACTCTGGGATGAGGAGATGTTCAGCTGATGTAGACCAGGCAATTGAACCCAGTCAACTCTGGGATGAGGAGATGTTCAGCTGATGTAGACCAGGCAATGGAACCCAGTCGTCACTTCCAATTCTAAGAGAAGACAACTCTTGATCTTGGACTTAGTTGGGAGGACAACATTGATCAAAACTCAAACAAACTGTCATTCAACAGACAGAAGACATCAAACTGTCAGCCAACGACAGCAAACTGTCATTCAACAGACAGCACTCTGACACAGATCACAAAAGGACATCATGATCAGTCAGAGGGGTGTCTGCTTAGTCCGCCAACAACGTCAAACGATCTTCAGCGTTGTTAGTCAGCATTGAAGTAACATTTATACAGACGCACGACACAAGACTGGGATATAACCTGACCACCAGTGATACAGCAATCACAGTTGTGCAAGGGCTGGTTGGTCACGTGACACGATAAGTCAACCAAACAAACGACACCACAACCACTTACTTTGATGTGATGCGTCTACTCTCTACTTCACTATATAACTCTCTATTTCGATTCTTTCTGTTCCTTAACTTCACTCTATCAACAAGTCTCTGGAATACTGGGAAGGTTTGACGCTCTTCATGAAATGAAAACCACAAACGTTTTTCATTCTCTTGTCAGAAGTAAAAGTAAACCCCGGGCCATTGAGAACAAAAAGATTTAATCCCAAGAAGAAATCACCACAGTAAACAGACGAGTTGCCGTGCACCGGAAGTCAGAGAAGTATCGCAGTGATAACAGCAAACACACCAACACAGCACACGGACGGTCGCCGCATTCTCATCTGATAAAAGCTTTATCATCGTGGGGCGATATCTGCGCTGTTACCAGCAGATTTGTGGAGATGTCATCTAGCAGATTTGTAGAGATGTCATCTGGCAGATTTGTAGAGATGTCATCTAGCAGATTTTTGAATAGATGTCATATAGCAGATATTTAGAGATGTTATCTGGAAGATTTTTGCACAGATGACATCTAGTAGATTTGTAGAGATGTCATCTACCAGATTTGTAGAGATGTCAATTAGCAGATTTGTAGAGATGTCATCTTGCACAGTGATCCCCAACCACCGGGCCGCGGACCGATACCGGGCCTTGGAACGAATGGTACCGGGCCGCCAAAGGAACATAAATTATTTACATTTTAATTACAGTGGTGTATTTCTCTAGGGTTGTAGGTCTTTCCATACACAAGAGGCAAAAACGTGTAACCAGTTAGGGCGGAACCCCGTCAAACGAAATCAGTCACGTGACGCGATGGCAGCGCACTGGACTGTCGTACCGATGGTCACGGGTTCGAATCCGTGTGAAGGCAAGGGTTTGTTCCCGGGGCCTAGGACGTCCCTGAGTCACCCCGCTCCGAATGGGTACCTAACACTAGTTAGGCGGCTGGGTAATGCGTGGAACCCACAAAGCCGTGGCCTGTGAACGCTGCATCACTTGCCAACAGATC
Organism: Ampullaceana balthica; assembly: GCA_944989445.1. Classification (NCBI taxonomy): domain Eukaryota; kingdom Metazoa; phylum Mollusca; class Gastropoda; family Lymnaeidae; genus Ampullaceana; species Ampullaceana balthica. The sequence goes on along the minus strand of CALYLW010000130.1, from coordinate 872,578 downwards.
ATCTGTCATGGTCTGTGGACGCAACTATCTTCTGCATAGGGCATAGAAGGAGCGTCTGTATAGATAAGATAAGATAATCACACATTAGAGCAGATAGGAAAAACCGACTACAATCAATTTTTGCGCTCTTATGTTGACGTTCTCTTGTCGGCGCTCTTATGTTGGCACTCTCTTGTCGGCCCTCTCATGTTGGCGCTCTCTTGTCGGCGCTCTTTATTGGCGCTCTCTTGTCGGCGCTCTTATGTTGGCACTCTCTTGTCGGCCCTCTCATGTTGGCGCTCTCTTGTCGGCGCTCTTATGTTGGCACTCTCTTGTCGGCCCTCTCATGTTGGCGCTCTCTTGTCGGCGCTCTTTATTGGCGCTCTCTTGTCGGCGCTCTTTATTGGCGCTCTCTTGTCGGCGCTCTTATGTTGGAGCTCTATTGTTGGCACTCTTTTGCAGTGCGCGCTTTTGATTGGCAATCACTGTTGGCAGGCTGATATACTTCTATTTACGTGTTGTTGATTTTTTTTTAATTTTTTTTTGGTTTTCAGAAATTTCGTTGATACTCATTAATGACTTGATTTAAAAGTATCTTCTGGTGAAGCTAGCGTTAATTAATCCACGAGTTTTAGTTGTGTCAAGCCGAATGAGAAGGGGTGACCTCTGCGGGGCTCGGTGGACCTGACCGCGATCCGAAACCGACAACTCCTGACAAGCAATGCCGCAGTCCGATATGTTAGGTGTTAGGTGCTAGTCACATATTATTATGATTACAGTCGCTGTAAGGATCTTAGGCAAAGCATCTAGATGCAATGCAGATGATGAAAACCAAAGTACCCGATAAGGATCGGGTTACTCCGAAGCGACCGTTTCGTCCCCCTCATCTTTACTAGCAACGCCATTGAGCGGTGCCGGTTTAGAGCCAGGAGCGCCAGTACGGATTAGCAAAAGGAACTGTGAACAACGCAGAGGACGCCAGCTCTGAGGAAACCTTCCAGTGGGGCTCACACCCTAGGTAGGTCATTGATGATCCCCCGCTTAGCGGCGATCCTATATAACCATGGAGACTCGTGGTAGCGGGTCGAAATAGGAAATTCCACACCTCCTTGTGAGGTCAATTTAGTGGGAGGGATTTTGGACTGTCTGTCCTGGATGCCCAGGTGGCCGCTACAGAAGTGATCGCTCCGGGGGGTGGGGGGGTTCTCAGCTGTTACGTCCCCTTGGGGGCCTGAGAGGGTCTTCCGGGAAGACCCGTGAAGAGCACTAGGCTCGGGGCTGCTGACTTACTTCCACGTGTGGGATATTGAGTAAGTTGAAATATCAAATAATTTTTAATTAATTTTTAGCGTTATTGCATTTTATTTTGAAGGCATCTTTAAGTACACATAAATTAAAATTATAAATGAAAATAATCTAAATTACATGTCTAATAAATCAACACCACTGCCCACCCTAAAAACCCCTCCACCCGGTCACCGGTGATAAAAAGGTTGGGGACCACTGATCTAGCAGATTCGTAGGGATGTCATCTAGCTATTGGGTTTGTTAAGTTATTTCTTTGAAAAGAAAAAAGTGTGGAGGGCGCTCAAACTAGGGTGGCTTGGAGCAGAGCTTCGTTATGTCCCACACACCCCCCGACCCCCCCCCTTTCCACGATACACATCTATATTGTACACTATTGATTTGAAAAGACAGCGTCCAGCTTAGAGGCAAGAAGTCAACACAAGGGGGATAAGCATGGCGGCACTAAATGCAGACTTGGATTACATCCCGTATCATATAATTCTATCTCTTGCCACATTTCTGGTCACATCTCTTGTCACATCCCTTGTCACATTTCTTGTAAAATATCTCTTGTCAAACCTCTTCTTACATCTGTTGTCACTGTCTCTATTCATATCTCTAGTCACATCGCTTGTCACATCTCTATTGTCACATCTCTTGTCACATCTCTATTGTCACATCTCTTATCACATCTCTTGTCCCATCTCTTGTCACATCTCTTCGCAACATCTATGAGATTTACTTTGGCGCTCCCAGTTATTTCTGCTCAGAGCAAAAACTAAATATCTACATGAGCAGCACGCCAGTAAGTGACACAAAGAAATGTTGGAAACTGTTGAAGTCGTTTTATTTCATACATTGTGTGACATCAAATTGTGTTGTGTGAGTAGTGTGACAGCAATTGTGTTGTATGAGTAGTGTGACGCAAATGTATGTTGTGTGAGTAGTTAGTGTGACAGCAATTGTGTTGTGTGAATAGTGTGACAGCGATTGTGTGTTGTGTGAGTAGTTAGTGTGACGGCAATTGTGTTGTGTGAGTAGTGTGACAGCGATTGTGTTGTGTGAGTAGTGTGACAGCGATTGTGTTGTGTGAGTAGTGTGACAGCGATTGTGTTGTGTGAGTAGTGTGACGGCGATTGTGTTGCGTGAGTAGTGTGACAGCGATTGTGTTGTGTGAGTAGCGTAACAGCTAAATGTGTGTTGTGTGAAAATAAATGTGTGGGGGGACAAGAAATATGTTTTGTTAGACAGCAAATGTGTTTTCTGGGTAACTGTAAATGTGTGTTATGTGCGACTGTAAATGTATGTTTTGTCTGACTATAAATATGTGTTGTGGGTGATTCTAAATATATGCTCTAGGTAACTGTAAATGTGTGTTATGTGTGACTGAAAATGTGTGTTATGTGTGACTGAAAATGTGTGTTATGTGTGACTGAAAATGTGTGTTATGTGTGACTGTAAATGTGTGTTCTAGGTGACTGTAAATGTGTGTTCTAGGTGACTGTAAATGTGTGTTCTAGGTGACTGTAAATGTGTGTTCTAGGTGACTGTAAATGTGTGTTCTGAGTGACTGTAAATGTGTATTATGCGTGATTTCATTGGGTCATGTGTCATTTAAAAGGCATACAATAAAACAGATAAATTTGTCATCAATGAGACTTGGTGTTTTGAAACTATATCCGAGAATCCGCGATGTCTTGATTTCAACTAGATTCAATTATCGATGTTTTACAATAAATGATATTTTACAAGTAATGATGTTTTACAATAATCGATATTTTACAATTATAGATGTTTTACAACAATCGATATTTTTCAAGTTTAGATGTTTTACAGAATCGATATTTAAAAGTATCGATGTTTTACAATTTAGCGAATAAAATCGATGGGAGCTCGATCTACAGTAAGTGTCAGTCCAACTCTATTAATTGTCACCAACTGGGAGTGGGCTATTGTGTGTGCTGTCATGTCCTGGGGAGTGGTGCCAATGTTTGGAACAGTATACGGCGTGCAAAATACGGTGTGCAACATGAGTTTTGCGTGTTTTAAAACATGGTCCCCCAGCCTCACCCCCTTATTCAGATCACGTTTGATTCCCCATTGAGAGATTTCCGTTGACTACGCTACTGACGTCACTTATACTCAACAAGAGTACAACAACAACAAGCAGGGGTAGTGTTTCTATGTTGATGGTCACTACTTGACTCAGTTCTACTTCGGTACACCTTACACCAACAAACCTCATGATTTAGCATCAAGCCAACTGTGACAATAGTTTATAGTTAGTTGTTGTTGTTGTTTTAATACAAATATCTACCTAATCATCTGAAACGACAATGTTTAAAAAAAATGATAACTTTCCTGATAAATCATGAAAGCTTTAAAATCTAAATTGGCTGCTAGAAAAAAATATATAACCAAACGTCAGTTTGTTTAAACCTACCACCCCACCCCCCCCACCCCACACCCACCTCCAACAACAGAATTCGGAATTCGGGCGTGGAATGGGTTGCCTGAAGAATCCAGGACAACCAACACTTTATCAACATTTAAATATCTAATAAAAATGCAGGACTAAACACAAACCATAGATAAGCGTAGGACGCAATAATCTTCTGTATAGAAGGAGCGTCTGTAAACAGATAAGATAAGATAAGATAAGATAAGATAAGATAACAGATAACTCTGCACATCACAATAACTTACACCATGGATTAATTGTAAGAAATCGAATTATTGAAAGCATTGACTTTATTCCTTAAATTTTTCTTAAGTTCAATTTGACATTCATTAAAAATCTGGGCACTTTAAAATTAATTTACCCAATCAATATTTATGACCCAATCAACCTTTGTGATCTAATAAATGAACTAATCGATCTTCATGAATGAATCATTTTTTATGAACTAAATATTATCTTTATGATGTAATCAATATTCATGTACAAATTAATCTTCGAGAAATAACTGATCTTCATGAATAAACAAATATTTATAAACGAATTTATCTTCATGAACTAATCGATCTTCAGAAATCAATAATTATTTATAAACTAATTAATCTTCATGAACTAATCGATCTTAATGAATCAATTATTATTTATAAATTAATTAATCTTCATGAACTAATCAATGTTCGAACATCAATAATTATTTATAAACTAATTAATCTTCATTAATCAATCTTTCTTTTTGAACTAATTAATCTTCTAGAAAAAATCGATTTTCATGAACTAATCGATCTTCGTGAACTGATCCAGGCCAAGAGATACGTGATATCCCAAGAAAGAAACTTCAAAACAGAAGATTTAATGAACCATAGACAATAAATCAGATACGTCACGCGGAATGAGGGGGTGTGGTGGGGGTATATGCGGAGATAGCATTGGCTTTGATGGGAGATTTGTTTCATTCCGGAATAACTCAGGGATTTCTTGTGTTTACTTAGCTGGCTTGGTGGGGTGGAGATTACACCCAGCTTGATTAGTTAGTGACGTGTGTACGTCTAAGACAGAAGGGAAGTTAGACATTCATATGAGACTGCGTGTGTCGTGTACTGGGGGCAGGCATCATCCTGTCCAGATTTATTCCTTCTTCATAGGATCTTTTTTCTTTATGTGTCAGCGACTCTGTCAAAATGTTCAATGAGAACTTTAAATAAATAAAGTGTAAAAATAGAATTTTTGTTTGTTTTAATCGATCGATTAAGGCCTTGTGAGTAAAATTAAGGCTTAAAAAGTTAACATTAACAATTGACATCAAGTTTTTTTTAGTGAAAGTTACACTGAAAGAGTCTAAAACAATCGCATAATTAGGATTTGAGGATATTCATAACTTAGGAGAACTTAATCATTGACATAGTCTTGACATTTCATTATGTCTTCAAATGCTCGATTTAGAAACAAATTAATAAAGAACAGGTAACTTTAAATTTTTATAACTTTAAAATAATTTTCTTGAACAATAAAAAATGTATTGCTCTGATGCCAGTTTGTATTTTATGTGGCGGGAAGGTTTCACTCTTAAGTGACTATTCTTAGTGTCTTGATTCGGTTGGTTGCTGAATAGCTACGACCCACACCAACTGTGGCAAAACCGCGACTGGCAACCCGCACGCGGCTCTTCTGTGTTCACATTGCGGCTCGCGTACAATTTATGAAAAATATGTTACAAGGATTACTGGGAGATTTTCAATTCAGGTTAAATGAACCACAGTGCTTCAGTGCGGCTCTCACCATTTTATTTATTTTTTTATTTTAAAATGGCTGTAATTAAGTCACTACAGGTCTGGCCATCCCTGACCTACACTACACTATTGACTATTTGTATTAACACTCCTCACCATGGTTCACAAAAACACAGTTGATATCCTTCTACCAAGGGGACGGCCATAAAGAACGTCACGCTCCAGAAGGGGGGGGTGGGTGTAAGAAAGTGTGACAATTTGTGACAGGAGTGAGGGGGGGGGGTTCCGGCCATGTGTGACGTCACTGTGTTTTATATTAAATTTTAATTATTTTGGAAATAAAAAACAAAATTTTTGTTCGAAAGTGTGACGTACTTTAGGGGGGGGGGTAGGGGGGAGGGGTTCCGAGATTTGTGACAGTTTGTGACAGGGGGGAGGGGGGGGTCAAAATGTTCAAAAATAGCGTGACCTACTGTATGGACGGCCCCCAATCTCTTTGATAGCAACTACAGACTGTCTCATATCTCGTACGGTTCGCATAGATTGGTCTACAGTGTTGACAAGGTCTCCATTGCTCCATGCGTTGCTTTTGATATTTTGTCAGGGTTGGAGCGCATTATTCAGTTCAAAGTAAGTTTATGTCATAAATAATACGAGGGGTCAGCGAGGCCTTACCCGGATGTGGTGACCTGGTCTTGTGTGTTTTCATAAATTATCCTATGAAATATCCAGGGATTACGGTTTCTCGAAATTGTTGGGCCACGTTTCCCTAAAAAATATATACTAATGGATTAACCAACAGTATCGTGAATTTGTTGTTCTTCTTGTTTGAAGTTCCCAGTTTCAGCTATTAAAAAAAAACATTGTGAGGACCATTCGTGATTTGAGAAGTGGCGACCATTTTGAAAGAGTTCAAAATTAATGCCCTTATTTTCTCATTATTTGTTTCGGATGTAAGATTCAATCTGCGGGTGTTCTAAAAAGTGTCTCGGTCCATCGTGTTCCAATATTTCCCGTGTAGCCAACTCCTTACTATCACATGTCCTAGCGTCGTGCACTGGCAGAGAGCCAGGTGGATGATATATAAAGTCTGAATCCGAACCGTCTGATTTTATCTTATCTGTTACAGACGTTTATCCATGGTTAATGTCTAGTCTTGAATTTGTATTAGTTTTAAACGTTGATAAAGTGTTGGTTTTCCTGATTTCCTCATGCAAACCATTCCAAGTCCGAATTCCAGCCGGGAAGAACGAAAATTTGTATGTGTTTGTTCTTGCATACGGAATAAGAAAAGTGTTTTTCTAACTATGTCTATTTCAGGGTTGTATTAGATTATCTCTCTGTTGTATTTCCAAGTTAGAATTAATTCCAAATACGTTTCAGCATGATCATGATGGCTTTCTTCTATAGCACTAACACTATCGATGGTAGACCAGCATACTCGTTGTGCTAACACTATCGATGGTAGACCAGCATACTCGATGTGCTAACACTATCGATGGTAGACCAGCATACTCGTTGTGCTAACACTATCCATGCATACATAGACCAGCATACTCGTTGTGCTAACACTATCCATGCATACATAGACCAGCATACTCGTTGTGCTAACACTATCCATGCATACATAGACCAGCATACTCGTTGTGCTAACACTATCCATGCATACATAGACCAGCATACTCGTTGTGCTAACACTATCCATGCTAGATCAACTAGACCAGCATACTCGTTGTGCTAACACTAGCCATGCTAGACCAACTAGACCAGCATACTCGTTGTGCTAACACTATCCATCCTAGACCAACTAGACCAACATACTCGTTTTGCTAACACTATCCATGCATACATATATAGACCAGCATACTCGTTGTGCTAACACTATCCATCCTAGACCAACTAGACCAGCATACTCGTTGTGCTATCACTATCCATCCTAGACCAACTAGACCAGCATACTCGTTGTGCTAACACTATCCATCCTAGACCAACTAGACCAGCATAAGGTAAATGCATAAAATAAAAACAGGGTATTAGTAGACCTGACAGGACGTAACACAACAGCGAACGTTTCGGCAAAGAGCCTTCTTCAACGGACAAATAGTACACAAATGAAACGAATAAAACGAAATAATAGAAAAAAACACTTAGCTGCGGTGAAATCCAAGTAGTCCAGTAGAGATAAAGCAAGGAGAGAAAAGTAAGAGCTTAAATAGGAAAGGAAAGGGTGGGTGTGGCCAATCAATCAGCTTGTCAGTGCGAACACAACGTTGATCCCATGTGGTGTAAGAGTCCCATATTCATGGATTAGTCTATTCTCCAGACTGACCCGGCCGGGTGTGTTTGTACAAGAAACCAAGGCGGTGACAGACATGTCATCGACGCCCATGTGGTCCCGTCCATTGAAGTGTCGGGAGACAGGACACTGTTTGTCTTGTTTAATGGCACGTACATGTTCCGCGATACGGCAAGAGAGTAACCTCCCCGTTTCACCAATGTACTTCAAAGGACAGCGCTTACACACAATGATGTAGACCACATTGCGGCTAGTACAAAGATAGCCATTCCTAATCTTGAATGTCCCCTTAGGGAAGACAATCTGGTCCGTCTGGGTAACAAAGGGACATGTCTTGCAGCGATTACGACCACATGGCTTAGTGCCCAGATGGGAGGACGGAATAAGCAGACGGCTACGAACCAATAGGTCTCGCAGATTTTTGTCCCTCCTGAATACAATGAGGGGTGGGGTGGAAAATATGTTGTTTGTCTCAGGGTCCGCGAGGAGGATGGTGCGGTTTTTCACAAATATTTCCTTTGCTCTGATGTTGTGGGGATGGTATGTGAGCACCAATTTGCTCCTTTCATTACTATCACTGGAGCGTGATACAAAGGCGTCGGCACGAGTGAAGTTTTTAACTCGCTGAAGTGCAGATTGAAGTATAGCTTCAGGGTAAGACCTTTGTCTAAAAAACTCCACCATTTCCAACGCATTTTCCAAAAAGTCCTCATTGGATTGACAAAGCCTACGGAGGCGAAGGAGTTGTGAAAATGGAATAGAATCCTTACAGGATTTGGGATGAGACGAGGGATAGAGTAGGTAAGAGTGACTGTCCGTAGGTTTGAAGTAGGCCGAAGTGAGGAGGCGGTTCTTCTGGAGAGTTACAGTAATGTCCAGGAAATTGACCGATAGTTCGGAAATCATGTGAGTGAACTTAATGGAAGGGTGAAAAGAATCAACAAAGTTGATGAACGTGTCAAGTTCACTCCTCTCCATATGAGTGACCCCAATGCCGTCATCAATGTATCTTTTATAAAATTCGGGGAGGCGACCAGTGTATTCTTGTTCCACTCTGTGCTCGAAATGGCCCATGAACAAGCATGAGATTGCATATCCATTGAGTAGTCACGGCTGAGCGAGGCGGCCCGAGCGGTGGTAGGAGAGATGGTAACGTGACGGGAGTGTGGCGGGCAGTGAACTCATATGAGTTGAGTTATGTAAATTGGATCTCTCTCTCTCTCTATCTCGCTCCTAGGTATAGTGGTATAGGTTGGGGGGGTGAGTGGAGGGGGGAATTTTGGTTTGGGTATATCAAATTGGTTAATGAGCGAGAGGGGGGTTGGGGTGTGGGGGGGGGAGGGGGGTAATTTTGGGAAGATGGTGTATGTGTTATTTTAGTTTGGTGGTGGTTGAGAAGGTGTGTAGTTTGTAAGTGATGGATGGGTGGTGGAATGTGGGTAGGTGGGTGGGTGGAATATTGAGGTGTGGTTTATATTGACATTGTTTTATGATTTGTGGTATGTTGGTAATGATATTGAATTATGTATTGAGGTAGTATATGGGGTTAAATGAATGGGGTTTTTTTTAGGTATGGTTGTTAGTAGGTGGGATTGGAAGGTAAATGTATTTTTGTGAGAAGGTAGATGTATGTGGTAGTGAGATTTAGTTTTAATATAATGAGTTGGTATGTTTTTAAATAAGGGGTGGTGTATTGTTGGGTGAGGGTGGAGATATGGGTGGGGTGTTATGGGGGTAAAGAATGTTGGATAGGTGATTAAGTTTTTGTATTATAAGTAGAAATTTAAATTATTAGGAGGAAAGGAATTGGGTGAGAAGGTTTGGTGGTATTTGTAGTGTGTTAAGGATGAGGTTTTTTATTGGATTTAGTATATAATTTAGTATAGGTTGGGTTGGTAAAGGTGTAGTGGTTTATTCATGGGGGGGTTTGTGATTGTATATGTGATTTTGTTTTTTTTGGAATGTGAAATGGTTGAAAAGGAGTGGTGAATTGTTGTTTGGGTGAAGGTGGTGGGTGTATTGGGTTTTAGATTATTTAGGGTTGAGTGGGGTTTTTGAAAGGATTTTTGGGTTAGGTTGGAGGTGTGAGGGGAGGTTTTTTTAGTGGTGTTTGAGATATGGTGTTTTAGTAGATTGTTGGTGTTGTGTGTTGGTTGGTTATGTACCTGTGTGTGTTGGGTGATTGGTATTTAGATGTGTGGGGTTTGAGGGGGGGGTGGATTTGTAGTTTTGTAGTGGTGGGGTGGTCCTGTTGAGGTATAACTTGAGGAGGTTTAAGTTTACCAAGCTTCTTCTTTTTGTTAGTTGATAGAAACAGATATAAATCCCGGTTGAGTTGGTGGATAATGACTCTAATGAAGTTAAGTGCCAAGTGGTTATCACTTAACTTGGATCTCATACGGTCTTCAAGTCTGTATATCTGGGTGCTGAGATAAGCGATATACCGTTTGTGAGAGTGTACGAGAAGACGCATGCGTTGAAAAGCAACTTTTCTCTCAAGTGATAAAAGTTGAGATTTATCCTTAGAATTAAATGAAGCAGATGCCGGGTTAAAATTGCTGTTAAAGCCTTTGGGTATTAATTGGAGGCGAATGCAATTATTAAGAAAGTTAAGATGAACAGTGTATCTGGTTTTTTTAAAGAGGTTAAAGGCCAGGTCTTTGCAATCGTTACCTAAGTCAGGTGTTAGTAAACTGAACGCAGTTAAAATAAAGGATCTCAGTTGGTTCATAGTACTTTTGATAGAAGGCATAGTGGTCAAGTAAAAGGAAGGGCTAAAGGAGAAGTGAGAGGAATATAGGAATGAACAACAAAACGAAAATAAAACAAAACACAAACACAAAGTAGCAGTCAAAAGGTGAAAGTAAATAAAGTAATGGGGGTGAGACTGCAATCAGGCTTTTAAAAAGGTAAATGCATAAAATAAAAACAGGGTATTAGTAGACCTGACAGGACGTAACACAACAGCGAACGTTTCGGCAAAGAGCCTTCTTCAACGGACAAATAGTACACAAATGAAACGAATAAAACGAAATAATAGAAAAAAACACTTAGCTGCGGTGAAATCCAAGTAGTCCAGTAGAGATAAAGCAAGGAGAGAAAAGTAAGAGCTTAAATAGGAAAGGAAAGGGTGGGTGTGGCCAATCAATCAGCTTGTCAGTGCGAACACAACGTTGATCCCATGTGGTGTAAGAGTCCCATATTCATGGATTAGTCTATTCTCCAGACCAGCATACTCGTTGTGCTAACACTATCCATCCTAGACCAACTAGACCAGCATACTCGTTGTGCTAACACTATCCATCCTAGACCAACTAGACCAGCATACTCGTTGTGCTAACACTATCCATCCTAGACCAACTAGACCAGCATACTCGTTGTGCTAACACTATCCATCCTAGACCAACTAGACCAGCATACTCGTTGTGCTAACACTATCCATCCTAGACCAACTAGACCAGCATACTCGTTGTGCTAACACTATCCATCCTAGACCAACTAGACCAGCATACTCGTTGTGCTAACACTATCCATCCTAGACCAACTAGACCAGCATACTCGTTGTGCTAACACTATCCATCCTAGACCAACTAGACCAGCATACTCGTTGTGCTAACACTATCCATCCTAGACCAACTAGACCAGCATACTCGTTGTGCTAACACTATCCATCCTAGACCAACTAGACCAGCATACTCGTTGTGCTAACACTATCCATCCTAGACCAACTAGACCAGCATACTCGTTGTGCTAACACTATCCATCCTAGACCAACTAGACCAGCATACTCGTTGTGCTAACACTATCCATCCTAGACCAACTAGACCAGCATACTCGTTGTGCTAACACTATCCATCCTAGACCAACTAGACCAGCATACTCGTTGTGCTAACACTATCCATCCTAGACCAACTAGACCAGCATACTCGTTGTGCTAACACTATCCATCCTAGACCAACTAGACCAGCATACTCGTTGTGCTAACACTATCCATCCTAGACCAACTAGACCAGCATACTCGTTGTGCTCTGATGTTCAAAAACTTTCTCAAATAATAATAAAAGTTCCTATCACCATTTAAATTGCATCACATACGAACTGTCTCCTTACACGATATCATCTAAACACTCGTTACATGACATCTAAACACTCGTTACATGACATCTAAACACTCGTTACAGGACATCTAAACACTCGTTACATGACATCTAAACACTCGTTACATGACATCTAAACACTCGTTACAGGACATCTAAACACTCGTTACATGACATCTAAACACTCGTTACATGACATCTAAACACTCGTTACATGACATCTAAACACTCGTTACATGAAATCTAAACACTCGTTACATGACATCTAAACACTCGTTACAGGACATCTAAACACTCGTTACATGACATCTAAACACTCGTTACATTACATCTAAATACTCGTTACATGACATCTAAACACTCGTTACAGGACATCTAAACACTCGTTACATGACATCTAAACACTCGTTACATGACATCTAAACACTCGTTACATGACATCTAAACACTCGTTACATGACATCTAAACACTCGTTACAGGACATCTAAACACTCGTTACATGACATCTGAACACTCGTTACATGACATCTAAACACTCGTTACATGACATCTAAACACTCGTTACATGACATCTAAACACTCGTTACAGGACATCTAAACACTCGTTACATGACATCTAAACACTCGTTACATGACATCTAAACACTCGTTACATGACATCTAAACACTCGTTACATGACATCTAAACACTCGTTACATGACATCTAAACACTCGTTACATGACATCTAAACACTCGTTACATGACATCTAAACACTCGTTACAGGACATCTAAACACTCGTTACATGACATCTGAACACTCGTTACAGGACATCTAAACACTCGTTACATGACATCTAAACACTCGTTACATGACATCTAAACACTCGTTACAGAAACTTGAAACGGTGGAAGACAATTCTCGAGAGTTCCCCGGGGAGCCCATCCATAGAAGACGCCAGTTCCGGAGAATGTTCAACACCGTATCGATTACCCAGAATCCATTTAGAGAATGAGGAGGGAAGAGAAGTGGAGTCCATAGACAGACATGTAGAGAAGGTTTATGGACGTCATGGGTATGAGTTGGTAATGAGGTAAGTCGGAATAAATGTATCATGTTATGTCTATATCCTGTTATGTCTATGTCCTGTTATGTCCTTGTTCTGGTATATCCTTATCCTGGTATGTTCTTATATTTTAATGGCATTGTCCTGGTATGTCCTTGTCCTGTTATGGCCTTTCCTGGTATGTCCTTGTCCTATGTGGTCCTTGTTCTGTCACCTCCTTGTTCTTTCCTCTCTTGCTGTGTGTATTGTATTATTACCAGTTAAGGATCTCACTTTAAAATGGCCTATTCTTTTATTTCACCTTTTAAAGATATATTGACTTTAAATTTTAAAATAAAATAATAAATTTTAAAAATTCGCCTAATCCTCCTTTTCTTAACGGTTCTTTCTGACAATGATAAAAATAATTTTGATTGGTGCTGATCGTGACTTTTGGAGGCTCTGCAACTTGTCTGTTTTGTTTCCGATAACCTCGAGAGTCCATAGCTCTGAGATCACAACTTTGAACACTTTGTTAATATCAGAGGGCCTCCCTGCAGCAGCAGGGGTTCTGGCACTCCCCTATCGTATGGACTTACCTATCGTATGGACTCACCTATCGTATGGACTTACCTATCGTATGAACTCACCTATCGTATGAACTCACCTATCGTATGAACTCACCTATCGTATGGACTCACCATTCGTATGGACTTACCTATCGTATGGACTCACCTATCGTATGAACTCACCTATCGTATGAACTCACCTATCGTATGGACTCACCTATCGTATGGACTCACCTATCGTATGAACTCACCTATCGTATGGACTAACCTATCGTATGGACTCACCTATCGTATGAACTCACCTATCGTATGAACTCACCTATCGTATGAACTCACCTATCGTATGGACTCACCTATCGTATGAACTCACCTATCGTATGAACTCACCTATCGTATGAACTCACCTATCGTATGGACTCACCATTCGTATGGACTTACCTATCGTATGGACTAACCTATCGTATGAACTCACCTATCGTATGAACTCACCTATCGTATGGACTCACCTATCGTATGGACTTACCTATCGTATGAACTCACCTATCATATGAACTCACCTATCGTATGGACTCACCTATCGTATGGACTTACCTATCGTATGAACTCACCTATCGTATGAACTCACCTATCGTATGGACTCACCATTCGTATGGACTTACCTATTGTATGGACTTACCTATCGTATGGACTCACCTATCGTATGAACTCACCTATCGTATGGACTCACCTATCGTATGAACTCACCTATCGTATGAACTCACCTATCGTATGAACTCACCTATCGTATGAACTCACCTATCGTATGGACTCCGCTAGTGGCTCTGTCACCTTTGGTCATTAAAACATTTGACGTTAGTTATTTCTTTGTATTCTAATTTTTTTTATCTCGTTGAAACTCTAAGGCTCCCGGAAGTCCTGCCATTGTCTCCTGGCGAGTTTATCTCCCCCCAACGACTGCTGTCCCAGAGGCACCGCCAGGTGGCACTACTACCGCGGTACAGGGAGGAGGGTATTGCAGCATCGAACAGACGACACACGCCTTCCATCAACGTTGGAATCAACGAGGACTTAAGCCGTCTTGACGAGCAAGACGGAAGTGACGTCGGTAGTTCTCGAACGTACGTTGTATTTTGATTTACGATTGGCCAATCTTGCGTTCATTGTCACGTGCATTTTTCTAATTCAACTTTTCAATTTGTTTGATGACCGTTACTGACAACGTTGAAATTCTAAGAGGGCAAAACATAAATTATTAATTCTCAAATATAGTTCAATAACATGTGTGAAGTGACCAAATTCGCTTTACTCAAAACTGTATGATTCTATTACTAATTTTATATAATTCAATCTTAACATTTTCTGAGCGATACATTTTGTGTCTGGATAAGCTATAGACTAAAAAAAAACAACTCTGGTCTTAACAACTCTAGTCTAAATAACTCTGGTCTAAATAACTCTAGACTCCAGTCTAAACAGCTCAGGTCTAAAAAGCCTCTAGAAAAAACTCTGCTCAAAACAACTCAAGTGAAATAGTTCTAGACTCTAGACTAAATCACTCTGGTATAAACCACCCAGGAGCAAGCAACTCTAGCAAAACATCTATTATAAACGACTTTAGACTGTATAGATAACTCTAGAAAATATACATCCAAGACCTAAACTCTATACCGGTGGTGGCGATTCTTTTTGGAGCCTCGTGCCCAAAATTCAACCAAAACCCACTTATTTATTGCAAAGTGCCAACACTACAATGAAACCAGAATGTGGGGGTTTGGCTTGGCTGGTTTAATTAAGGAAGTAATATGTTAGTCGCATGACGGCTGATGAGGGTCTAAGTGCCGACTATGTCATATGTTCGCCATCACTGCTCTATACTAAACACCTCTAGGCTTAACAACTCTAGACTACAATACTCTGGTCTAAACAACTCTAAACTAAACAACTCTAGACTAAATTACTCTTGGTTGAACTGCTCTTAACTACACATGTCATTAGAAGATCCTACAAACCCAAAATTTGTATTCATATATCAAATTTTCTGAAATATTTTGATTAGAATTGAAATAGGACATGATAACTAAAAATCTCTTACCATTGTTCTATTTACATAAACCCTTATTAACCCCAAATTGATTGACTATTACTATTACTTGATAACATTTCTTCTCTAGTGCCCTCCCTTTATGTCCCACTTTAGTGACTAGAAATTCGACACGAAGCATTGATTGGGCGCTGGGACATTCTAAAAATAGCATATTCGATATGGCGGTAAGTTAGAAAAATGTGTAATAAGTGTCACTTTGTCCACATATTCTATTGTGCAGAAACAAGATTGAAAGTTTTGCTCTGTGTATCGCTGCAGCCACTAGGACCTTTTGAATAAACCATCAGCTGATGGTGTTTGGTGTGGCTGATGGTGTTTGGTGTGGCTGATGGTGTTTGGTGTGGCTGATGGTGTTTGGTGTGGCTGATGGTGTTTGGTGTGGCTGATGGTGTTTGGTGTGGCTGATGGTGTTTGGTGTGGCTGATGGTGTTTGGTGTGACTGATGGTGTTTGGTGTGGCTGATGGTGTTTGGTGTGGCTGGTGGTGTTTGGTGTGGCTGATGGTGTTTGGTGTGGCTGATGGTGTTTGGTGTGGCTGATGGTGTTTGGTGTGGCTGATGGTGTTTGGTGTGGCTGATGGTGTTTGGTGTGGCTGATGGTGTTTGGTGTGGCTGGTGGTGTCTATAAAAAGCTTAACTCGACATTGATAAAATATTTATAACACGTAGCATCCCCATCCATCAAACCTATGTCAAATGTTTGTTTTAACAGGGACAAAGTCACATCCAAGGACCTTTTTCCAGAGGGTTTACGGTACGCTGCAAGGCGCCTCGAATCTGGATGACCATGAAATGGGGAAGGTCAAGGACCATGGTTCAATAGAGACCATCGGATGAATGGTTCAAATACAAGGCATACGTTATTTAAACTTCTGAGCCGATCTGAACATTTTTTGGCTGTCATCGAGATCTGAAGGGAAGTAATGCAGACTGTAAAAGTTGGTCGGCAAGACGTAACAATGTTTCCTACTGTCAAAATTGATGTTTGGGACGGCACCTGACCTGACCTAACCTGCCAAGTGTCAAACTTGATGACATCATGCACTTTCTCTACTGCTATTGTTATAGTACGCGTGAACTTGGATGGGGGAGAGAGATTAATTCAATGTCTAATTTAAAGACGATCTTGGGTGGGAAATTATATTTGTTTTTGAAGCCAATGTACTGTGAGACCTTTTAGTAGTACCTACGATTATCTGTGAAATATGGAGAAAGCAGACCTTCGAACATAGGGGCCGTCCATAAATGACGTCACGCGCTTAGAGGGGAGAGGGGGTAACGCATTTGTGACGAGGGGGGGGGGTGTTTAAGAAATGTGACAAATTTGTCAAAACATGCAACTTTAAATAAAAGTTCCACTTAAATATTTTATTGCTTACAATTTATTTAATGACGTTTTACATGGCTTCACGCGTGTTACGATATTAGAATGCAGACTTCCACTAAATAAATACTTAAATGACGAAAAAATGATTTGAAACATGCTCATTTTCAAATAGAAAAAATAGCTTTATATGGGGGGGGGGCGCAAATATACGTCATATGACGTCATATTGGAGAGGGGCGAGGGGTCTATCTTTTTGGGACGACGTGTGTCGAGGAAGGGGGATGAAAATCGGTCAAAATCGCATGACGTCATTTATGGACGGCCCCTATTTACAGTGATGACTGGTGTGTAGCTTTGGGAGAATTATGGACGACCCCTATTTACAGTGATGACTGGTGTGTAGCTTTGGGAGAATTATGGACGGCCCCTTTTTACATTGATGACTGGTGTGTAGCTTTGGGAGAATTATGGACGGCCCCTATTTACAGTGATGACTGGTGTGTAGCTTTGGGAGAATTATGGACGGCCCCTATTTACAGTGATGACTGGTGTGTAGCTTTGGGAGAATTATGGACGGCCCCTATTTACAGTGATGACTGGTGTGTAGCTTTGGGAGAAATCTTTTGGCAATGCTGAAACTGAAATTGGATGAACATTAAATGTGATAAATACGTGTCACTTTTGCCAGATGAACCCGCCTCCAGTACTGTCCACATCAAAACAGTCATTCAGAGGACAGATCTCATAATGTTCTCAGAGAAAGATGGCGTCAAGTTGGAGTGGTCACCATAACACGTGTTTCCGGAATATATTAAGCCTGCGCACATTTTCCCTTTAATATTTGCATTACGTCAAAACAATTGAGTTTGTGAAAAATATCTTTTAAAAAATCGACGGGAACAAGAATTTTTTTATGTTAAAGAGAGGAATATGAAAAACATGATTTAATGGAAGAGGTCAAAACTTTGGATGTTTATCTTTTGTTTTCTTCTTTAAATCGACATAATGGCATCACACAAGATGGGCGTGGTCAAGAATGAACAACAGTCAAATGAATGAATGATGAAAATTGAATGGAAATACAATGAATGCGAATGTAGATAATAATGACATTGAAGATGCAGTAATGACATGGTTATTAGGTGGCTGGCAATGACACAGAACGGTTGTATATTAAAGATGACAATGATCTGACACTGCTGTAGGTTGGCCACTTAAATGGACGTTACAGGATTGTGATAAAATCGTGTATTCTAATAAAGTGCTATGACAAGCTGATGATAGAGCAATAGATGCACTCTTGACAAATGGTTATACAGCTAACAAGAACATTGTTATCTTATCTTAAGGTAAACAATAAAAGGCAACAAAAATATCTGAGTAAGGTTCAATAATTACAGGCAGTTCCCAAAATGCTATTTAAACTGTTCAGATTTTCCAGTATGGCCTGAAGTAACATAATCGAAATTCCTCGGAGGAATATCTGAAAATATCTATTACACAAACATTCCCGTGATTTGGTACGGGACGCAGTTTATCATTTTCTTCCCCTTAATGTTAAACATTCTTCTGTAGACAGTTCATTTGGATCAAATTCCAAACCATAAAGTGTCTATATCAGCACAAACAGGCATGTCAAAATTTCATCAACAAATGGAGAAAAGTGAAGTAAAAATATCAGGTTGTTTTATTGAAGTCTGAAATCATTATTTGTTGAATTCATTTTGTGTACTAAAATTATCAATTATAATCTTGATCATGACCCACCATTTGTTTAAATTTGAGACTTGATTTTCCAACAAAGTAATTTCAATCAATTAAGTCCTAATTGTTTTTATTTTTAAAAAGTATATACCTTATCTTATATGTTAGTTACGGACTCTCCTTCTGTGCAAAAGATTATTGCGTCCTACGCATATCCATGGTTTATATCTAGTCTTGCATTTTTAGTAGAGTTTTAAATGTTGAGAGAGTGTTGGTTTGCATGGTTTCCTCAGGCAACCCATTCCACCTACCGAAAATAGTCTTATTTGAATGTCATACTCATATGTTCATGTCCATGATTTCCAGGAAACATTTCATACTTATTGAAATAGACTGCAGTGAGAGTAAGCAAAGACCTGATGATGAGTGTTAAAATGTTATGATAATTTGAGTTAGAATGAAAGTTGAACTATGCTCAATATTTTGATTAGACAAAAGTTAAATACGGTAGTGTGTTAATGATTGCTCATACATTTAAAAATTCAAATGCATTTTAGACTAAGTTCGAACAAGTACTTATTAGTTGTTGACTAGAAGATTTTATCATCTAACATCAAGCGGTCACTTCAGTGTTGTTTTGTAATGAAGGGACATTTATTTGTTTTAAAAATTCATTCGTTTTCTCTGGTTTAAATTTGTTACTTTTTAATCAGTGACCGACTATTGATTTTTTAAAAAAGAATTAATTGAGTATCTGTGACCTAAATATTCATTTAAATAAGTGTTTGATGTGATTAAATGTGTCATTTCTACAATTTTCATGACAGTGCCCTGGTGCAGTGCCCTGGAGTAGTGCTGTGTAGTAGCTACAATATTTTAAAAGAATTTTTAATGCTGTTAACTGTTAAGCCAAAACAATTTTTAGAGTGAACATTTAATTTCAAGCTGTTATATAAGGCTTCCAAGAAAATGTTCCAGTAAGACTTCCAAGAAAATGTTCTGGTAAGACTTCCAAGAAAATGTTCAGCTAAGACTTCCAAGAAAATGTTCCAGTAAGACTTCTAAAAAAAATAAAAAGATTCAGCTAAGACTTCCAAAAAAATGTTAAGGTAAGACTTCCAAGAAAATGTTCAGCTGAGACTTCCAAGAAAATGTTCCAGTAAGACTTCCACACAAAAAAATGATTCAGCTAAGACTTCCAAGAAATGTTCCGGTAAGACTTCCAAGAAATGTTCCGGTAAGACTTCCAAGAAAATGTTCCAGTAAGACTTCCAAAAAAAATAAAATTCAGCTAAGACTACCAAGAAAATGTTCAGCTAAGACTTCCAATTAAATTTTCCAGTAAGACTTCCAATAAAATGTTCAGGTAAGACTTCCAAAAAAGGTTCCGGAAATACTCAAAGAAAATGTTTGGCTAAGACGTCCAAGAAAATTTTCAGGTAAGACTTCCAATAAAATGTTCTGGTAGGACTTAAAGCTGACTCTCAGTCAGAAAAGCAAAGATGGACTTCACCTCAGCAGACCCTACATCAAAGCTAATATAAATACTTGACTTAGGTTACATGTCAACAGGGAACATTGGCAGCATCAATAGCATCAACTACAATTACAGTAAATGCTTAAGTACATACAGTAGTTGTTGTTTTTTTGTTTGGTTTTTTTTTGGGTTTATTTTCATTGTTGTAAATATATATTATTTAATGTAATCTTATTTTTTTAAATACTAAATTTCAAATACTACTTAATTTGTGCTAGAGTATTTGTGACTGAGAGTTGATAGAGTGTAAGAGGGTGTGTATCTGAGTATCTGTCTTTCGTTCACTCTTAGACGCCACCGCCATGTTTGCAGCCCCCCCCCCAATGAGGCCAAGCCCCCTGGGCCCTCAAATCCCTAGCTACACCAGTGACACACATGTATGCATGTTGTAAGGGTGGGCTCCATATGCCAGGACCAATGGTGTATAGGTGGCACTGATAACTGGTGAAAAGCATGCCTTACGTAGCTTATGTTCACTATCAGGTCACGGCATCTTGTAGTTAGGATATGAATGTTTTACATTGAATGCATTGATAGTTATAGACCTGTTAATATTTTTATGTGAAGCGCTGTGAGCCCAGCTGCTTGATAGAGCACTGCACTATAAAAATTATTAAACTATTATTATTTTTATCGGACCTTGTGTAACTTTTCTGACCTTATTTATTTAACATTAGGATCCAGGGCCGTCTTAACGCATAGGCCCGTTGGGCATTTGCCCGGGGGCCCAACACTATTTCTTTGCCCGGGGGCCCAAATGGTGTAAAGCCGGCTCTGGTAGAATCATGTAAGTGTAAGGAGAGTCTACTGGTGGGTCATGCATGATCAAAAAAAATTTAGCAGTCCAAAAAAAGGTTTTAAAAAACTGACAATATGCTTGAAAGTGGTCATAGTACAGGAATTTAAATGTAATAACACAAATGTACAAATTAAGATAAAGTACATTTGTACACATTAAGATAGTACACTTGTACAAATGAAAATGCACATGAATATTGACTATAAAAGTCAACATTAGCTACTGGTACAGAGAATATTGCTCAGTCACAGAAAAATAGTAACATATCGGAGACAACAAAATATAATACATCATATCATTGCCATTGCCTACAAGTTAATAGAGGGACCATGCTTATGATGGTAGTAGGACCATGTGTAAGATGGTAGTAGGACCATGCCTGTGATGTTAGTAGGACCATGTGTGCGATGGAAGTAGGACCATGTGTGTGACGGAAGTAGGACCATGTCTGTGATGGTAGCAGGACCATGTGTGTGATGGTAGTAGGACCATGTCTGCGACAGAAGTAGGACCATGTCTGTGATTGTAGTGGGACCATGTCTGTGATGGTAGTGGGACCATGTGTGTGATGGTAGTAGGACCATGTCTGTGACAGAAGTAGGACCATGTCTATGATGGTAGTAGGACCATGTGTGTGATGGTAGTAGGACCTTGCCTGTGATGGAAGTAGGACTATGAGTGTGATGGTAGTAGGACTATGTGTGTGATGGTAGTAGGACAATGTTTGAGTTGGTAGTTGGACCATGTCTCACAATAAATTCACTTTCTTAAACTTTATATACAAAACATGTTTTATGACAGAAATATGGATTTAGGAACAGACGTTGACAATACGTAGTTGGTAAGTAACATCAATATCAATAATTGGAGAAATATTTCAACCATAGCACCTCTCTTGCACCTGCTCAAAAAACAATCATTTACTGTAAGACCATTAGGGAAAGTGGCTACAAACTAAAAAAACAATGTCCCTCTTGTGGGATATTCTTTCAGTGGTCAGGGATATGTAAGAAAATGTAACACCTCTGATGCAGTCACATTCTATTTTAGGTTGAATGTAAGATTGATTCATTGAACAAACACTTTCTTCATTTTAATATCAAGCAGCAAATATTAGAGTGAATAAAAAAAACAATTTTAACTCAAGGTTAAAGGGATGATAACATAGAGACATTGTTAAGGCTAGTAAAGACAAAATTTTAAAAAACAACACTTGTTTATTTAAAAAAAACAAAATAATTTTTTCCTGTTTTAACAATGATTTATTTGTTGCAGTTCATTTTTTTCCCTTCAATTTTAATAATAATCTTGTAAAAACCTGGAACATCTGACAAACTAATTATAAACAGTTTTCATATCTCTTAATAAGGGGTTTTTGTGAAAGCGTTTTTGAATATATATTTTGTTTTTGCTGTTGCAATAAAAAAAGATTTCTATCTTCATGTGCATTACAAAAACTAAACTTTCTTTCTATTACCCACTAATAAACACACATTTTTTTTATCATCATGAGGTCAATTTCTATGTTAAATTTATAGTGTAAGAATGACAGATTCAGAAAATTTTGTACAAATTATATGGCAAGTCTAATTAGTTTTTTATATTATTTTGTGCAGTTGTCACTTTGGTGTATATCATTGTATGTGTCTTTTAGTATAAACCCAAAGTGTAGCTGTGTTTGGGGAAATGGAATGGTGGGGGATGACTACAGTCATACATGTCTAAGTTTTCAATTTTTCCATGCTAACAGGTGTTATCAGTGAAAATATTTCTAGCTCATTGCCATAGGGCAGAACTAAGACATTTTATCTTGAACTGACTGAGAAATAAAACATCTTGAAATTATCCAAATTAACGGCTGCCACTAGAGATCTATGAATGATGATATGATACCTCCCATATATCTATGGTGGTAATGATCACATAAACAAAAACTTACAGCGATCACATGAAAAATCTCTTACAGTGATCACATGAACAATCTCTTACAGTGATCACATGAACAATGTCTTACAGTGATCACATGAACAATTTCTTACAGTGATCACATGAACAATCTCTTACAGTGATCACATGAACAATGTCTTACAGTGATCACATGAACAATGTCTTACAGTGATCACATGAACAATGTCTTACAGTGATCACATGAACAATGTCTTACAGTGATCACATGAACAATGCTTTACAATGATCACATGAACAATGTCTTACAGTGATCACATGAACAATGCTTTACAATGATCACATGAACAATCTCTTACAATGCAACCCATCGCAGTTAGTGCCATGCATTAATGGATCTAATGTCATAACACCAGCAAGCTAATGACAAAGAGGAAAATATTATTAATTGAAACTAAAGAGACATTTATTATGGACTGCAAACATTATTTCCTAAGCTTTGAAATTTCTTCAGTACATGTTAAAAAGCAGGTCTATTTACTAACAGTTGTATACTCAAAGCTCAGTTATGCCCACTGTTTTGTAGTTTCTTACTTAATATTAAAAATAATTGACCTGCAAATTATATTGAACATTTTTTAAAAATGTATTGCTATACACAGATCAGACGTTGATGTATATTAATATTTTCTATATAAAAAAAAAGACTCAAGCTTTACTGCAGATAAAATAAATCATAGTTTTATTAAGAAATGTTGGAGATAAATTTAAGGGAATTCTCTTGACAATCTTACAAGGTACGTACTGGTATATTAAATATGTGGTTTGACTTTTGCTGGCTATTTAATATTTTTTAAATAGACACCAGCAGCTTATATAAGATGGACATTTAACAACTCAAAATTATTGTTATTTTTTTTAATCTATATTGCCATGAACTGCAAAAAAATCAAAATAAAAATAATAAAATTTATAAATAAGTTCATCTTTTTGATATGTATTTGGTAAAGCTTCAGTTAAATTCAATACAATGTACAACTTTTTTATTTGAACTGAAATTCTCTGAGCTGCTCTACCGCCCGGCCTTGTAAAGTGCTAGCACTCAGAGTTAATGCTAACTAAAAGTAAAGTGCTAGCAGTGGTTGGCATTCAAAATAGCTACATACAAAACCACACACACAAAAAAAAACCAATTAAAAATCTTATTTTAAGGAGGAGGTAAGTATGTTGGATGTAATGAGAATGACGTTTCTGCCAGCGAAACTAATTCAAGGGGAGATGATGTTTGAACCAGCAAAACTTATTGGCTTATTTTTCTCATGTGTTGATAAATGTTGAAAAGATGTCAAATAGAAACAAATGAAATAAATGAAAAGGGGAGGGGCGGGGGGATGTCTTTAATGAAAACTATCTCTGCACAATTGTTGTAGTTCTTTGGGGAAAGTCCTGTGAAGACTCCACCAAATGAAAGCTGTAGGTTTCCATGGCAAAAAACTCAAGTCATAGGAGAGGTGATTTCTGTTTGATATTGGTTGTTTTGAAAAAGTTTGATAAAAAAAAACAACAGAATTTTAGGAGGAACAAAACAAAGTTACAAATATGCAACAATAAAGGAAGATCTGTTTTAACCAGTAACAGCCATAGCAACAAAAATAAAATTTAGTTTTAAAAAATCGAATAAAAAAAAACAAGTTGCCAGGTTGTCTTTCAGTACTGATATGTCAAAGACAGCTGTTTGGTTTTAAAAAAAAGGTGATTTGATGTACAAATATGAACAAGATTTACAAAATACATTACTATGGTGCTGTGCGTGAAGCAAGCCTAAGGAATCCTTATCTAATCCAAAATATTTCAAGCGCTCATAGCAAAGTAACATTTTCATAAAGGGTTTATAATCGTCAGTCTGTTTGGCAAGCAATTCCTAAGCATTATTCTAATACCAACCAAAGTTGAATAAAATAAAGAATTATATAAGGGTAGTTTACTTGTTTTGATTTTTTTTTATGAGTTGAAACCTTTCCAATGAAATTGGTTTTTACCTTATACTCATCCTAGAAAATGTGTAATAAATAACTATTTAGTAGATTAGATGAAACTTTTAAGTCTGAAGAAACTTTTAAAAAAAAATAATGATTAAACCCCACAACTGAATGATGCGCTGGATTAATTTTAAAATAAGTTATACCAGTATTATCTGAGATCCAAAGGAATGATATGAATATAAGCTTTTGACATTATCTCCCTGAAGAAAGGAAATCAAATTCTACTTACAGCAAGCACACACAAAAATTACTTGGAAAACAGTCTGATATTACATTTTTTAAACATTAACTCATCTTAAGTTCAGCAACTCAAAATATGATAAAATATTTGTTGTCTAACATAGAAGTTAAGTTTAGTCTCAAGACTGTCACACACCGCTTGATATAAACATCCCATTATGACTTAATCTTTTTAAAAATTGAACGAAATCTGTAATTGTTCATAACTCGTTCAATAGGCCAGCTTTAAGGCTGACACCAGGGACCACTCAAAAAGCAAATGAGGCATAGTGATAGTGACTTCAATGAACTGGAAAAAATCTGACAACTTGTCATTTTGCTCTTCATACATGTGACATTCTGTAATGGGGTGGAGTTAGCATGTTAGCTTAATTTTTAACTTCAAAAATATTTTGATTCATTTATTTACAATTTTACAGATGCTTGGGACCAGAATGATGTGAATACTACTCACAATCTTGAATGACTAAATTCATAAAAAATGTCAAGGAATTCAGGCTAATCCACTTTTGTTTCAGTGTACATCATGTCAGACCTCTCGTAGCACCATGACCTAATTGTGCCGGGTTGTTTTTTTTTATTAAACCCTTGTGGTATTTTTTTAGAAAGGATGTTTAACAGAACCATTTACCTCCAATATAATCGCCCTCATAAATGAACAATTCTCCAGTGGTCAGTAATTAACTATACATTGTAAAATAAACATAGTGTTACAATATATATTTACACGATAAAAGGAATGTTTCTTAAAACTATTACATAAATAAAAAATAAATATAAAGCTCATAAAATGATATGAAATAAAATGTAACACATTTTGATATTATTTCTTGGAATGAATTAAAAACACTTTATAATTATTAAAAATTTACCAGAACTTTAAACAAAAATTTAGCTCTGGAAACCAAGTAAAACCAAGAGTTTATCGAACCAATGGCAGTCAAATATTGGTTCTTATTAAAACACAACTGTATTTAGCTATCAATTTACCTTCTAGCATTGTTTAAAACTTTCTTAGCATTTACATGGAAAAACTAACTTTAAGATAAGGAAAAAAAATTTTATGTTGCAGATTTAGAGCGGCCTTTCATTCCTGGCAAATCTTCCAGTGGAGTGTTTGTAATAATTAACAGCAAGCCAATATTATTTTTTTCAAACTATCACAATGAAATCACACTACACCATCACAAGATCTTATATTTTCCCTTGTACCAGATCTTATATTATCACTTGTACAAGATCTTGTATTTCCACTTGTACAAGATCTTATATTTTCACTTGCACAAGATCTTATATTTTCCACTTGTTGCAGCACAAAAACTGATCTGACTTCTCAAAGGCTATTATTATTATCTGAGACACTTCGATTAAATTTGATAGAAGAAAAAATTAGCTTCTTTCCTCTCCATTCTAACCCAATCTTATCAACTTTTGAAAAATCATTGCAGTCTATCACACAATTTTTTTTAAAAATGCTCCATAACTAGGAAGATAGTAATTAACATTACATCATACCAAAGGATTGGCTTTTAAAAAAACTTACGGTATATACTCGCATATAAGCCTACATCGCATATAAGCCAACCCCCTAAAACTGCTTTAAAATGCCCAGTTTTTTTGCAAAAACCCACATTTAAGCCGACCATACAATTGTCCAATTTTACTCCATATTTTTGGTTCATAGAAATTTTTTACTATAAAGATGTAAAATTTGTGTGTACTTTTATGTTACATACCAGTTTGTTTACCTTTTGGAAAGACACAAAAACGTGTTCTGCTCTTTCCACATTGTTTGATACAATAATATCTGAACCTCCGCTCATAAGTTGTTCACAACTTATGATTAACGAAGTACATATTTTGAAAAAATTATACATTTTAGTGTCTGTCCTTGTGTCCATTTTGTTTATGCACATATAAGCCGACCCCCTGATTACAGTATTGTATTTTATAGTTCTAAACTTGGGTTATATGCGAGTATGTACGGTAATATATCACAAAATTCATCAAACCTTTCAAGAAATATCAAAGCCAGCCCATGACCCTAATTCTCAGAAGTAAAAGTTTGCATGAACAAATAACAACATTGCTCAAAACATGAAGATTAGTCATTGGACTGTAGTATCTAACTACTATCTGAAACATAGAGATTTTAGCTGACATTCAGAATCACAGGAGAGAAAAAAATATCTAACATGAGACAACCAAGTGACATTGCTCTATTTATAAACAGCAGTAAATAAGAACTAAATTAACTAGTATTCACAATTCATTACCTAACAATAGCAAAATTTCATTTTTTTAAAATTTTTAAACACAACCAAATTATCTAACTTCAAGGGTGGTATATTTCATAATTAAGATATCTTTAAAATCTACAAAAATAAAAATCAATGCAAAAGATTTTTTAAAATAAACAACAACTTAACAAGAATTCTCAACATTTAACAGCTGTATTGGCTAATTGTTTACCAAAGTGTATAAGTATTTATAATTCCTGAACTTCCTCTGATAATGCGTGTACTCAACAGATCAAAGTGCTTTAACATAATATACAAATGAACAGAGCCTAAATCAAAATGATAAACTTTTTCCCAGTATACAAACTTGTGACCTACTTTGTAAATTGTAAATAAGATAAATGACCAGTAGCAGCTCATAAAGTAAATACTCCAACAAATCCACCACCCCACACACACACACTTTTATCCGATTATTTTGAAAAGTTAAGTGTGAGTACGTCTCATTCTGTAGTGGAATAAAAATTCACATCTAAACCAATCAAAAGATTGGTTATCTATGAAAATAAACAAGAGACAGTGTTTAAGCTTTGTGAAATAGGTAGAACAAGATAAGTTTAGGCTTAAAACGAACATAGAACATATTCTTTTTCCAAAGATTCAGCTACACTGGCATTAATAATAAGACTTTTGAAAATATGTTATTATTTTGTATGAAATTGTTTTGTATTGTATGTTGAAGATAGATCTTGTGGGAATGTCAGTTTAATTGTTCTGTTTGTTTTTTTATTCAAGCCCCTAATCAAAATTGTTCCAATAATTATCTATGACGAAATCATCATAAGATAAAAAGGATAGCTGTGTCTTGTAAGCTAAGACTGTTCAGAAATAAAAACCAGCCGTTTGTTTTGCTTTCAAATGGTTGAATAAGCCGTTGTGACAAAATCCTTTCTTATTGAGATGACTCCGAGAAGCCTTTGTTTTCTTTTAGTTTTGTGTTCATTTATTTATTTCATGACAATAGAAAATTTTATTGTGGTCCCTTTCCACACAATTTTTTTTTAAAGATAAAGTTTAGAATATTGTATAGGCAAGAGTGACCCAGCGTTTCCATGGTTATCACTTAATAGTAAACTAGTGAAACTATCTACAGCTCAGGGAAAGATTACTTAAATCTCTGAAATACTGCATTATGAAAACTGGACATCAGCCATTAGGTAATAAATACCTGTGAGATGTACCAGTGGGACATTCCTGTGAGACATACCTGCAAGACATACCTGAAAGCTTGTTGATGTTTAATAATTTTATCATGCATTGTTGCTAGGGAATATTCTTATGTTGCTTTAGTAAACTCTCATTTAAAACAACTTTTTAATGTAGTTTTGAATTTTGGGGAGATTTTTACACATACACAATTTAGTCAATCTAAATTTTTAATATCACAACAAATCCATCAAAATACTCAAACAACAATGAGCTTAACTCTATTAAAGCTGCACTGACCTACTCCAACCGTATTAACACTTATAAATTAAAGATATTTTTCAAAAGTAATTACAAATAGCCTATTATCGCAGTTAAATCAAATTGTTTGTAGTTTGTAGTGAATTTTCATACCATATCTCAAACAAATGTTTTTCTGGATTTCCACACCGAGACAACTGCAGCTTTAAAATATTTTAAGTTAACTTTTGGAAAAACCTGAGAAAGCTTAAGAACAGAGCTGGGTTTACGCATCAGACAAAATATCAGACCCTAAAAATATTTGAAACAAATATTATAGGACATTTGCTTGAATTGTGTGTCACGATAAAAGCTGGTGTTGATCAGAATACTGTTGCCTCTCAAAATGTCTTATCATGCTACTTGACCTGTAATGACTTCACTTGATTATTTGTTTCATAAAACAATTACATGGAATTCATGTTTTTCTATAAAACAATTACTTCATGTTTTCTAACAAAAAAATTAGGGGAATCAGATTATACGTTCCCAAATGAGTTATATAGCAATTAATTCTGTGTTCTCTTCCTTTGTTATTTAGGTTTAGATTTAGAATTTTTATTTGTTATTAGGTTTGGGGTTAGGTTTAGTTATAGTTGTGAATTTAGGGTTAGGTTTAGTTTTAGAACTGTAACAGCTGAATTTTCCAATTTCTTTATAACACGGCATAGCAACAAAGATGGTGGCCATGTATCGTGGGTACGTCAACTCTGGATTCACCAAAAATTAGTTCATGCTTTTCTTTAAAACAATGAGACCATGATTTTTTTTAAATAAAACAATTAGTTCATGTTTTTCTAATAAAACAATTAGTTCATGTTTTTCTAATAAAACAATTAGTTCATGTTTTTCTAATAAAACAATTAGTTCATGTTTTTCTAATAAAACAATTAGTTCATGTTTTTAAACATGACCTAAACAATTAGGTCATATTTTTTCTATAAAACCATTAGTTCATGTTTACATTAGTTCATGTTTACAGAATAAACAGATATATCCCACAGTGCTAAATTGTGTGATATAGGATATATATTCAACATGGTTGTAAACAACATTCAGCCCCACCTTTTAGAGCCAACAATTACATTTGAAATTCATTGGCCATGGAACATGCATAAGTACCCAAATTACTGTCATCTCTGATTCACGGGCCATGGAACATGCATAAGTACCCAACTCACTGTCATCTTTCTCTACATGCCTCATGATAAAGTATATCCAAAGAAGATGCAGAACAAAATGCCGCAGTTTTCCAAAGAAACACTTCAAGTTCAAGATGAATATCCATCTCCCTCCGATATTTGTTATGTATTCAACAAAAACTATTCAATACAGGTTACTTTTTAACATTTTGTAAAGTTCACTAACAAGGGGTGCAGCATTCTCCATTAAAAACTTGTGGTAATTTAGAGTTGCGAACCTTTAGACAGCAGAACGGACCTTTAGGGGTGTTCATAAGATGATGTTCATTTAAAACCTTGACCTTTCCACTGTTAAATCTCCTGGGCTAGATCCTTCTGGGGGTATTCACATGATGATATGATGGTGTTGATTTAAACCTTGACCTTGCCACTGTCAAAACTTCTGGGCTAGATCCTTGTGTCTTGAACACTTGATGTTGAGGTAATTGCTGCTTGAGAATTGTTGAAGACTTCCAAAGATTCTGTAAGAGTGTGTCAATCAATGAGTGATGAAAGTCTGCTTTAGTTTAATATCTACTACCACTAATTCCACCAAAGTTTTGAGACTGTGTTAGAGGATATGTCTCATCTATAGGCTTCTTTGAGCTGTTCTAGAGCTTGTCTTATCTAGACAACGTATAGACTTGCACTCTATGGCCTGCCAGAGAACTCAGTCGATGTCTTTGAATGTATTCAAAAAAATTAATCGTCGTGACAGAAATGCTCTAAGAAAAAACTGATGGACATTAGAGTCAGCCACGATGATGTGGCACAGTGCTGCTACACACCGGTGCTACCAATGAGGAGTGCTACCAATGAGTGCTACTCTCAAGTCTAGTTTTAGGGATGGTTGATGAGACAGTCATGTCAGAACACTCATCAGAACTTGAGCTGGTGTCTGAGTTGGATTTCTGGACAAATAAACAAACAAAAAAATGTTACAATTATTATTATTTATTTCTGGAATACTCAGTGTAATACTTTATGAATTTTCATGAATATTATCATGTATGACAATTTAATACATATAATATTATGAAATTGTGATCATATCTTATCCATTACAGATGCTCCTTATATACAGAAGATTATTGCGTCCTATGCTTATCCATGGTTTTTATCTAGTCTTGCATTCTTATTAGAGTTTTACATGTTGATAGAGCAGTGTTGTCCAACCGGTGTGCCGCGGCACACTAGTTTGCCGCAAGAAAATTTAAGTGTGCCGCGAAAGATTTAAAAAATACCATAAATTGCTAGGCTTTTCGAACCTTCAAGTTTTGAAAAAAAATATCCTTAACCGAAAAAGAATTGAATAAAAACGTTTCATGTTTGTATTGTTCTGGTTGTGAGAATCTCTTGAAAGCTACAAAATTTCTCTCCTCCATTGGGAATAAATATCTGTTGTAAGTAAATAAAAACCCTTTCCTGCTGTTCACTTTTTTAAAAACTTTTAATTACAGACGGCTATGGATAATTTTTTGAAGAGAAGCCAGAAGGATTCCAGCGAGCATCTTAATGGAGAGAGAGCTGCGAATTCCAAGAAGAATGTTACCAAACGGAAATATCACGAGGAATATCTTGAGTATGGTTTCATACAATGTGCAATTGATCCTTCTCTTCCGTTTTGTCTTAATTGTAACATGGCATTGTCCAATGAGTCCATGAACCCCAGTAAACTGAAGCGGCATCTGAACTCAAATCATCCAGGATTGAAAGACAAGTCGAAAAGTTATTTCGCATCCATTTGGTCCAACTTAGAGCAGCAATAAAAAATAATGAAGAAATTTTCCTCAATTCCTGTCAAAGCTCAGTTAGCAAGCTATAAAATTGCGAATCTTTTGGTCAAACAAAAGAAATCTCATTTGGACGCTGAGACAATCATATTGCCGTCTTTACGAATCGCAGTTGAGACTATGGAGTTGGGACCCGACGCTGTTGAAAAAATAAATAAGATTCCACTGTCTCACCAAACGATGGTACGTTGGATTGTGACATTTCGACAGATTTGGACAATCAAATTAAAGTGCATTTTGCGGAAGCCGACGACATCCAAAAGCTCTGGGCAATGCAACTCGATGAAAGTCCTGACATCAGCGGAAAGGCGCAACTGCTCGCATACGTCAAACCTGAAAGACTGCAGATAATAGACAGAGAAATGAGAGTTTGTTTATCCAGCAATGAGCCGCGTTTTGAGCTCATCTGCTCCAAAGAAAACGCTCAAGTATCTCATTTGGCAAATTTTTTACCAGTTTAAGTTTAATGTGCCGTGAACGATTTTCGGTTGGACAACACTGTGATAGAGTGTTGGTTTTCCTGGTTTGATCAGGCAACTCCTTCCACCTCTGAATTCCAGACGGGAAGAATGAGAATTTGTATGTGTGTAGTTCTTGCACACATAATAAGAAAAGTGTTTTTATTTCTATGTCTTTCCGAGAGTTGTATTAGATCATCTTTGTGTTTATTTCCAAGTTAGAATTAATTGCCTTATGTATCATAACTACTTTGTGATGAATAAAGACTAGTTAATCAGAGTGTTTGATCGGTCAAGGGGAGAGCAGTACAGTCAGAATTAATGGAAGCCATGTTAATGATGTGTAATTGAGAGTACACAAGATATTTAAGCCAAGTATGAACAATGACATGTCATATTTCAACGCATGTCTATGTTTAAGTATGTAAATGTGTTCCTTTAACTCAGAAGTTTTGTGAAGCTTCTAAATGATAAAGAAAATAACTCTAATTGATCCTACAGCTGGTCTGTTGAATTGTTTTCATTGTTTGTAATAGTTAAATAATTTTTTGGGTGGAAAAATTGAATTCAACTAATTAACTGAATCTGCTATACAACATTCAAGAATTTATATACAGCTTCATCCGTTTTATAAGAAAAACAAACATTGAAACTACTATTTCTTTTTTAAAGCATATGTTTTTTTTAGTTTAGACAGTTTGGACTTGCCTCATAGATTCGATCGGGTGAGTTCACTTTATTCTTCATCCTTCTCACGGTCTTCTCTCGGTCTGAGAGGCCATCTGGGATGGATGTGAACTTGGTCAGCTCCGCCTGCAGGTTCTCTGCACTGCCGGTGGACAGAAGACCATTGTCCCCACTGCCGTCTTGGTTGCCTGACCGGTCGCTGGTGGTGTCCTCCTCTGAGAAGACGCCCTCCGAGCTGAGGGTGGAGAAGGACTGCCTGCAGGGAGGGCGGTGAGGTGCCTCGTCATCACTTACCTCCCCTTCCTCCTCCTCAGTCCAAGAGTCCTCAGAGTGCTTTTAAAAAGGGAGGGCGGGTGGGGTTATTAGTCAGACAATAAATTTAAGCTTAAGCAGAAAGTAGATAGTTTTCTTTTTTGACAATCTTACATGACATTGAGAAAAAAATAACATTAACATCCACAAATGACACCAAAACACTACTGACACAGCCAAACAAATCACACACTAAAATGACACTGCCTCACACATGCCATAAAGAAATTGGGGACAAGACAAATAAGGACTTTGGGCCACACTAAATTCCATCCAGACACACACACAAAATTAGTTTAATATGAACAAAAATATAGCGGAGTGATATTAGCATGATTTAGAAGTTAGTTTCTAAATAGAAGATTATTATCCATATTTAATTAAATTCAATATTTATAAATATTGAAAAGTCAGTCAATGTTGGAGTAATTTTATCACATCTTGTTTACATATTACATGGTCCTGATCACGAAACTAATATAAAAAAGAGAAAATAAATTGGCAGCATTGTACATTTCTTTAATCTGACCATTTTCAAACAGTTCTTACCTTTTTATTCCTACTGAGCATAGAGTTCTTACCTTTGTATTCTTATTCAGCACAGAGTTCTTACCTTTTAATTCCTACTCAGCATAGAGTTCTTACCTTTGTATTCCTACTCAGCACAGAGTTCTGCATCTCCATCTCATCTTTATTTCTGTTGTCGCCTCCCGTCTGGCAAATGTCAGCTTCTGGTGAACCACTTTCAATCACCTCGTACCGCCTGGAATTTTCGTAACACCTCCCCTCGGAGCTCCGCCTCCTGCACGAGGGACTGCGATTCTTGGGCCGCCTCACCATGTCCTGACTGCTGTGCACCCGCTTGACCCCTGACCCGATGGTCAGCTGATTGTTAGTTGTGCCGGAGTTTGTGATGCTATTTATAGCATTTGAGTTGTTGGCTGTTGGACAGTGGACATTTGAAGTGCCCTGTTGTTGCTGTTGAGTAGAGTTCAGTAGAGAGCTCTCTGTGTTTGAGGTGTTATCTGAATAGTTGAGGTTCTCATTAGAATCTTTTTCTCTCACCGGATTTGAATGAGTGAGTGGAATCTCGGCAGGGGATGCCATAGGTGAACAGGAGCATGACCCTGACCCAGTTTCAGGTCGGGAGGAAGAGTCTACGTCGGGGGAAGATTTTTCACTCATTGTCTCTAAAGGGGGGTGTTTCGGACTAGGTAGGGGAGACAAGTCGCAGGTGCTCTCCACATCAGCACTGACCTGCGATGACCTCTTGCTGCTACACGTGGCGTCACTGCACGCCCCATCACATCCAAAACAAATGTCGCCGTTGACATTACCGTCTTTATAGGCGGTGGTCCGTTTGGACACCGGTGACCTCCGGCTGGCGGAGCTTGACCCTGGTGACCTTTTGTTGCTTGGGTTGACCACCGGGGACCTGTTGCAGCACTCTTGGCGTTTTTTAATGTTGTTCTCCATGTGACAGAGTCGACTCTCCGCCCCCTCTGCCTCATCCTCACTCCTGTATTCCCTTATGGCGGTCGCGGGGCCAAGGAATTTAAAGGTCCCAGGATACGGTAAATGTTCTATGTGGTGCAGACCGGCGGGATTTAAAACGTCGGGGGCCTGGTTCTCATGGAACCCCTCCCGAGACGGCGATTTCACGGGGGAGACGATATCTTTCATAGAGCCCCGGCTGTTGTTTCTGCGATGTCGGGATTTCCTGGCTCTCATTTTTGTTGGCGATGGAAGTACAAGTTCTGAGCTGGTTGTCATGCTGCCTTCTGTGTTCTTCATGGAGTCAGGCCTGCACAGATTTAATCAATAATTATTTAAGTACAGAACCAAATGCTGATGTTAAATATGAAACAACTAGCGTATGACCCGTCAAAAATGACGGAAGTTTTCAACTGAAATCTATTTATTTTATAAAAAATGCACTTTTTTTAGGGCACCTACAGCGCCGACCTTTTTCAAAAGCCCAACTAACTTGTCCTTGTTTGATAAATACGAAATATTAAACTTTCTGAAATGTACACAAAGTATTTTATAATAGGGGTTGTAGGCCCCCTTTGTTTTTTGATTTTATAATTAACCACCATCAAATCCTCTTTTTTCATTGTTCCCTTTTCCAAAATTAAAATATGAGCTAAAACAATGACATCATATAATATTTTTTTACAGCCCATCTTTCATTTGCACACCACCTTTTGATGCATTGGTGCAGTAATTTGGTGCGCTGCTTTCTAAAATTAGTAGCGTCACGGAAAGACACTACAGACGTGACATTGCAAATTATATTGTTTAATTATTTAAGTACAGAACCAAATGTTGATGTTAAATATGAAACAATTATTTAAGTACAGAACCAAATGTTGATGTTAAATATGAAACAATTATTTAAGTACAGAACCAAATGTTGATGTTAAATATGAAACAATTATTTAAGTACAGAACCAAATGTTGATGTTAAATATGAAACAATTATTTAAGTACAGAACCAAATGTTGATGTTAAATATGAAACAATTATTTAAGTACAGAACCAAATGTTGATGTTAAATATGAAACAATTATTTAAGTACAGAACCAAATGTTGATGTTAAATATGAAACAATTATCTAAGTACAGAACCAAATGTTGATGTTAAATATGAAACAATTATTTAAGTACAGAACCAAATGTTGATGTTAAATATGAAACAATTATTTAAGTACAGAACCAAATGTTGATGTTAAATATGAAACAATTATTTAAGTACAGAACCAAATGTTGATGTTAAATATGAAACAATTATTTAAGTACAGAACCAAATGTTGATGTTAAATATGAAACAATTATTTAAGTACAGAACCAAATGTTGATGTTAAATATGAAACAATTATCTAAGTACAGAACCAAATGTTGATGTTAAATATGAAACAATTATCTAAGTACAGAACCAAATGTTGATGTTAAATATGAAACAATTATTTAAGTACAGAACCAAATGTTGCTCTAGCAGGTGTTAAATATGAGATAATGTTTTTTTAATAAGTATTTGCATTTTTTGTTCAACACCAAACTTTATATTTACTTTTTCAGCACAGAGAGACAATCTTGAATACCTGCTCACTTTGTTTATTTACTTCCATCCTGATTTGTTTTTATTTTACCCCAGATTTTCTGACAATATTTACTGCTAGCTTAATTGGTCAGACAATTTCTTGTCACCAAACTTTTTAACTCCTTAGGGATTAACCCAAGAATTCAAACCCCTAAAAAAACCTAGTTTATTTGGCATGTCGAAAGGGCATTTAAAAAAATTAAGTTACATGTAAACAGCATCTCTTACAATGTCTGGGTAGGAAGTAAGTTTCCTCAAACTCCTGGCCTTTCTGGTGATCTCACTTTAAAACCATATTCACCTTACATTTAATAATATCAAACCATATCAATGAGAAAACAATTACGTACGTTGTGACCTCGGATCCTGACCGATGAGTGCGTTTTTTACCGAGTCTGTCCAGTTTCTCCTGGGCTTTGATGATTGGTCGGACGATACTTTTTCTGCGTTTGTTGTACAAAGTTAACTGCTGCTCCCGTCTTAACATGACACAGAAGAAAAGCAATATTTTAAACATAGCCTACGATATCTACTTATAGTATTACATGTAATTTGGATGTTGTCATTCAATACTTTAGTAAACGTAAGGTAAATAAGTTTAACATTTTATTAGTGTTTCCAGCATCGTTAGTTAACAGGTGATAACACAGCTCTATGAGTTTAATATTTTATTAGTGTTTCCAACATTGTTAGTTTACTGGTGATAACACAGCTCTATAAATTTAATATTTTATTTTTTTAAGTCAACCTTCCAAGTTGGCTGCAGTGGTCATTTAGAATTGAATGTTCAAAGAACTCTAACCCAGTCAGCTGATATATACCATATTTTCACGCATATTCCCCGCGGGTTATACCAGATTTTACAAACCCCGCAGCCCCCCTGCAGGGTATCACCGTGGGCGGGGTATCTGATTTTTTTTTAACTAAATAATGCATCAATGGCACTATTACTTGCAAAACACGAATATAAAATTAGATTCTGTATAACTTCTGGTAAGTTTATTCACAATCTACCTTTAATCGTTTGATATTATGTATCTGATTTTATAACGTGGTGAGTGATAATATATATATACCGTTCATTCAACTAGAGTGGTTCAGCGTGATATGACTTCTCAAATATGGTGGGATAGTGCGGGGTATAAGCGTGGGCGGGTTATACTACAATATTTTTTACAGGATCTTAAAATTCTGCGGGGTATATGCGTAGGCGGGTTATCTGCGTGTGCGGGGAATATGCGTGAAAATACGGTAATTGACTTACTTGATTAGCTCCCTTTCCCGTTTCTCCAGCTGAAGCATGCAGGCTGTTAGCTCCATGTACAAGTTGTTGGCTCTCTCAAGCTTTCTTTCATAGTGTTCCCTGACATCTTGGGCATGTCTAGACAAGGGTTGAGTTTTAGATTGTTAATGTTTATAAAATATTTAGATTGTCAATGTTTATAGAGCTTTTAGATTTTAAATGTATATAGAGTTTTAGATTGTCAATGTTTATAAAGTTTTTAGATAGTCAATGTTGATAGTTTTTAGACTGCCAATGTTTATAGAGTTTTTAGACTGTCAATGTTTGTTTATTGAGTTTTTAGATCGTCAATGTTTATTGAGTTTTTTAGACTGTCAATGTTTATAGAGTTTTTAGACTTTCAATGTTTATTGAGGTTTTTTTAGATTGTCAATGTTTATAGAGTTTTTAAGATATTCAAGTTTTAAAGAGATTTTAGATTGTCAATGTTTATAGAATTTTTAGACAACTGTCAATGTGTATAGAGTTTTTAGATTTATTCGCGTGCACGTTCAGACTTTGAACCACAAATCAACAAGTGGATTTGTCTTTACAAAAGAGAAGAACTCTAATAGTGTTTTACTCTTTCAATGATGCCTCCAAAAGTGATAAGTAAGTCTGCACTAAATCAGAAATTTAATTGCTTAAATTTGTGTTTAAAAATCAAATGCCTTATCAAAGTGTGCATGGTTAAATTTGCTGACATGTCATCTGACCATGATTGTAAGTTATATCATTATCTTATCTGTTACATATGCTCCTTCTATACAGAAGATTATTGCGTCCTACACTTATCTATCATTATCCATGAGATGATCATTGGTGATGGCATGCCCCCCTTCCCCCCCCCCAAAAAAAAAGAAATAAACACTCACCTCAACTCTTCTTTCCTCCTTTTGATTAACTCCTCCTCCAACTGAGGGAGGTTTGATCCCTCTGCTTTCATCTTCTGAAAGTTCTCTCGGATTTCTTTTCTCCAGATTGACTGAAATATATCAATGGAATTTAAGACCCTGAACAAAAGAATAAACATTGAGAGATTCTTAAGAGAGAAAGAATGAAAGACATAAAGATGAAAGCTTGGAAGATGGCGAGAACTGTTGCTACAGTGAATCAATATCTCTTTTGATCTCTTTAGACTTAAAGAAACAAACTGAATCCCAAAACTGATTGGCTTCTATTTGGAGATTCAAGATTCTCTTCTTTCCATTTCTCTTTATAAATAGGAAATATTCACGTTTCTTTTTTTCTTTTTTGCTGGTCCACATCCTTTTTTTCTAAAATGAAAGACATTAAATAAAGGAAACACTTTGAGAAGGAAAACAGATTAGATCAACAAACATGTTTAGAATATGAATGAGGCCCCAGGCATGGGGTAACAAAAATGTTAGGAAAAGTGGATTGTAAGACAAAGCAGAGGAAAGGGGGAGGGGGAGGTGTGAACTATTTAATGAATAGATCTGCCCCACAACTTGACTGTATAATTATTTGTGGTATAATTAAATTTCATAAAAGAATATAATTTTGAAATATTTTTTTGTTATAAAAAATATTAATGACCTGTAACTTTAATGTGCATTTACCCATTGGATATAGTATCAATATCAAAAGGAACTATTTAATACTTGGATAAAAATCCTACTTGTGATATATAATATCAATATCAAAAGGACCCATTGAATAATTGGATCAAAGTCCTACTTGTGATTCTGCAAAGTCCTCCCGCGAATAGTTGAGCAGCTCAGTGGACGCTATCTCCAGGTGCATGAGAATCTGTCTGAATGATGGCCTGTTTCTTGGTTTAGCACTCCTGGTAGGTCAGACAGACAAATGGTGGGTCAGACAGACAAATGGTGGGTCAGACAGACAAATGGTGGGTCAGACAGACAAATGGTGGGTCAGACAGACAAATGGTGGGTCAGACAGACAAATGGTGGGTCAGACAGACAAATGGTGGGTCAGACAGACAAATGGTGGGTCAGACAGACAAATGATGAGATTGTAACAAAACTGGTCCCAGTCTGAGCCTATTACATCGTTATTTTACATAACATTGATTAACAAGAAGGCCTTAATTACTGCTGAATTACTTATATTAATTGGAAATTGTTATTAGTCAAAGTAATTTCAAGAATCATTTACATAATAAAAGTTTACAAAAATGTATTATTATACCTAGAAACAAAAAAGGGCATTACTTGTACTATTAAAAATATGAAAATCTATGAATTTAAAATATTATTTTGACTGTTATGTAGGTAAATGTGCGTGTCAACCAGGGCAAGATTCTAGTGTGAAGGTAATTTACAACATAATATTCTTTTACAATTTCAAAGTGATTTGTTGCAATTAAAGAGTTTGCCTACAAGAAAAGGGTCACTTCCTTTTACACTAAAATTTGACCCACCAGCATTGCCTCATGAGGAGCTTGAAGCCCTCGGGACACGTCCCTGGGACGGGAAGGTGAAGGCTGTTGCTGCCGACTCCCCAAATTATAGCCGAAGAATCCACATCCTTATATGGCACTTCAGCGGTAAGCAGTTCCCACAGCACAACTCCATAGGACCTGGATGATAGGAACACAGATCTTAGTGGCATGCTACGTGAAATTATATTGAAATTAGTCTTTAAACAGTTATACACTTGAGAGGATCTCACACTTGTGGCAATAAACGTCAACTTACTGAAAAGGTCTGAGTTAAAGATCTTTACAATGAAATACATGAATTCATTTTTTGTAAAATTAATTTCTTTGGTAGTTCATTTTATGTAGTCAGATCTTAACATTTTAAATTATACCTATGGAAATGTATTGTGGACATTGAGAATAAGAAAACATACAATTGGCTTAGCTTTACAATAAATTTATGTTGTAAGTTGCAAACATTCACCTGATGTTGAATAAATCCTCACCAAATATTTTCAATATTTCTCTAATAAATACTCACCATATATCCACTTTCTCACTGCACATTTCATTTCTAATAACTTCAGGTGCCATCCAGGCCACAGTTCCTGCGAAAGACATTTTGGTACTTTTCTCATTCCATTCTCGACTAGTTCCGAAATCCGATATTTTTACAATGTCATTGGAAGCAACCAGCACGCTGTTGAGGTGAAAAAAACTTTTTATATTATGTTTGAAAAATATACTTTAACTTAAAATGTGTGTTTATATTTAACTATGCAACTAGAAAAAATTATTTCTAAAAATCTTTACTTTTAATTAAACAAATTAAATATAATGCAGGAAAATAATTATAATATAATTGCCCATAAATCTTTGACAGCTAAATACTTCTACTTTAAACTTAACACAAATTAAATTTTAGAATCTAATTATTTATATTAACCATACTGTAGATTATTTAACAGAGAAACACATGCACAAATAATCAAGAGAAAAAAAAAGACAATTTTTCTATAGAATTTCTTACTTTGGGGACTTGAGGTCTCGATGTATGATTTTGTGTGAGTGCAAATAGTTCATCCCGCTGGCTATCTGCTTAGCCCAGTCTAAAACCAAAGTAGGTGGGATTTCCTTGCCATCCCGTAACACCTCGTACAGCTGGCCATACGGGCAGTACTCCATGATAATACAGTAGCATGGCGCCTGAGTGCATACACCCCTGGAGATAGAGAGAATTGGTTCAAACACTGGACTTAGGCATGAATGAAGACACACACCTCTAACAACAGATTCAAAGCAAACAGCCATCCCTAAATGATTTTATGATAAAACTTCTTAGCAGATTATTTGACCCCAAATTGTGAGTTTGACACTTAAGTCACACAGCATCACAATGGTATGTGCATCCTACCCCCCACCCCCCCTCAGTTATTTTATTACAATTGTTAACACAAAGTTAATATAAGTACATTATGTAGAGCAAATAATCTCCCTGATGCTTTTTACAACAAAGCTGACTTCAAACACAGAGATAATGGAATCAAATCCATAGAGAAAAGTAGAATGCATTCGCCTGCCAGGAAAGCAGCTCATCATGGTCAGAAATTTAAAAATAAAAAACAAGTTCAAATAATGAATGTTAAAATTCTAAGAACATGTTCCGGCCACACAGGGGAACGTACTTGAATGAGATGATGTTTGGGTGATTGAGTTTCCTGAGGTTGCGAATATCAGTCTCCTTCACATCCCTGACTTTTTTCACGGCAACTTCTTCGTGACACAGTTTGCCCAAGAACACAGCCCCCTGAGCTCCACTGCCCAGCCACTGGAGATCTGTGATGCTTTCAAACGGGATTTCCCAGTCGTCAGAGGAAGAAACTGGAAAGAAGTATTTTTATAAACATAGCTGATCACAAATTATGTGCTCAAAGAAAATTAAGTGATGTAATAACAAGAGTGAGATGGGTAGAAAACATGAAAGACCTTTTTATTATATCAGTGCACATGACAGACTTTGAGGTAAAATACTTTATTGTATGTTAACATGAGACTTTGGGGTAAAATAGTTATTATATCACTGTACATGACAGACTTTAGGGTAAAATAGTTTATTATATCAGTGTACATGACAGACTTTATGGTAAAATAGTTTATTATATCAGTGTACATGACAGACTTTAGGGTAAAATAGTTTATTATATCAGTGTACATGACAGACTTTAGGGTAAAATAGTTTATTATATCAGTGTACATGACAGACTTTAGGGTTAAATAGTTTATTATATCAGTGTACATGACAGACTTTAGGGTAAAATAGTTTATTATATCAGTGTACATGACAGACTTTATGGTAAAATAGTTTATTATATCAGTGTACATGACAGACTTTGGGGTACATCACAGTTTAACAAAAAATATTTTTAAAAGATTTGAAACCAAACAAATCAATAAATAACAAAAAGATTGAGTTCTGGAAAAATATAACAAATGATTAAGCATATAAAAAATAATGAATATTCATATAAATTTTTTTAAAGAGTTTTATTGTTTTTGGCTTCAGGTTTTAAAAAATGTATCAAAGTGGGCCAGAGACTTACCCTGTTGTTTGAGTTCTGCAGCTGCTGCCTTCCCAAGTATTGTCCAGACCGGTCTGAGACATCCCAGAAGTCCCTGGAAAAATCCCCTGTGTGAACCTGCCCTGTATCCAACGTCCACACTTCCTTCGGGGTTGTGGGTAGGGGTGGCGGGGGCCGAGTGGGCTGTGGTCGGCCCTGGGGAGACCACCGAGGATGATGAAGACAAGCCGTACAGCTCACCATCGTGGTCCACTCTAAGCATGCTGGGAAATGTACCAGGGGATGCTAGAGATGTCTAACTTTTTCATAACAAAATATTATTTCCAACAATGTTTCCCAACTGTTACTACCCTTAGCTCCACTACAAATCATTACTGTGATCAGGGCCACTACAAATCATTACTGTGATCAGCGCCACTACAAATCATTACTGTGATCAGCGCCACTACAAATCTTTACTGTGATCAGCGCCACTACAAATCATTACTGTGATCAGCGCCACTACAAATCATTACTGTGATCAGCGCCACTACAAATCATTACTGTGATCAGCGCCACTACAAATCATTACTGTGATCAGCGCCACTACAAATCATTACTGTGATCAGCGCCACTACAAATCATTACTGTGATCAGCGCCACTACAAATCATTACTGTGATCAGCGCCACTACAATTTATTTGACAAACTCTTATTTCCCCATCAACATTTTACCAAGTTTTGTGACACTCACAAAAGTGACTTACATTTTTAAATTTGATTCATTTATTCCATGTATAAGAGAACCTCATCAATTAAACATGTGACCCATTAAATTAAGATGACTCTCAATAAATATATTTTTTTATGTATAAACATTTTAAAATTAAGTATCATTTTTAAAAAACAAATAAAAAATCTAACATTTTCCTTGTTCTCATAAACATTTTTCCTACCACTGCTTGAATTGCCACAACAACCAGTGTCAGAGACACGTGGCAGGGAAAACAATAATAAAATCAATTATATATATTTCAAACTAGCCAAGAATTATTTCGAATACTTATTAAATCTGTTATAATGTAATTCATTCCCCAGGCTTTGATGTTTACACTTCTATTATTTTCAGCTTATATATTCCAAGTCCATGATCTCACACTAGATAAACTCATGTAGCAACAACAAAAAATTGCAGATTCATGGAGTTCCTCAAGTTTTCATGAATATACAGTTGTGTATTGATTGTGGTGGTGGAATGTTGTATTGTTATCTTATCTTATCTGTTTACAGACGCTCCATCTATACAGAAGATTATTGCGTCCTACGCTTATCTATGGTTTGTGTTTAGTCCTGCATTTTTATAAGAGATTTAAATGTTGATAAAGTGTTGGTTTTCCTGGATTCTTCAGGCAACCCATTCCACGCCCGAATTCCGGACGGGAAGAAGGAAAACTTGTATGTGTTTGTTCTTGCATACGGAATAAGAAAGGTGTTTTTATCCTTATGTCTATCTGAGGGTTGTATTATTGTTAGTTGTACAATGATTTAGTGTGATAAGTTGTCATCAATGTGAGACTCTAAATTGCCTTCATTTAGTAAAGTTATTGATGTAGTAGGCTAAAAACTAGCTTAATAGACCCTCAAGTTTACAGTGTATACATTTATAGATCTTGAATTCACAATTTGCTTGTTTCTTAAAATAGATATTAAATCTATACCATACAGCCAGATGTATCAGACTACTGTTGAAGTATTTGTGTATTTTGTCCAAATAAAGAAAGTAATACTTTTGTTTTTGAAAAAGCTCACAACTT
Organism: Ampullaceana balthica; assembly: GCA_944989445.1. Classification (NCBI taxonomy): domain Eukaryota; kingdom Metazoa; phylum Mollusca; class Gastropoda; family Lymnaeidae; genus Ampullaceana; species Ampullaceana balthica. The sequence continues at coordinate 828,143 of CALYLW010000130.1, read as the reverse complement.
GAGATCCCACCACAGATTAAATCAACTGACCTGTTTGTGAAGTCCACATCAGAGCTGGTTGTCATTACATGAAGCATGCTGGTACTGATGATGTACAACAAGACTTGTCAGATTCATTCAAAATAAAGACACTTGGTGAATACCAAGATATGTCAGCAAAAATTTAATGGCTACAAGTTCTGACAGTGCTAGGATTGTGAATATAACAATGTGTGAACTTGAAATAAAATATAAGTAAAGAGTGTTCCTGTAAATATAATGACGAAATTTCATGTCCATTTTTTTTATTAGACTGATATAAATTCTTTTTGTGAATATAAAGAGTTTTAAAAAAGATTTAATGAAGTAAATAATTTTAACTATGTAAAATTCAGCAGAGCTATGCTATACAATTGTGTTCTTTTTTAAAAATAAGCTATAATATCATCAAAACTCTTTTAAGTGTATTAAGTGATTTTTAATATAAATATTTTTTGTGTGTCTTGTTCAAAATATTTATCTTTACCTATGAACAATACAAACAAATAAGCGCTAATAAAAATATATCTGAAGTAATTACTGATAGAAAAAAAAGTTTTCTTTAATGGCTTTTTACAAAATGATAGATAAGAGTCAAGAAATATTTATTCTCTACCACTCCAGCGTAGGTGTAGCAAATGAAATAATGTCTTTAATACTAAGCAGAAGTAATAATAGTCCATTAATTTCAATTTTTTATTTGAATTATGTATTTAAACTTTAAAAATTGGTCGTTCTTGTTTGTGAAAAAATTTAGCAGCCTGATCGACTCAAGTTGCAGGTTAATTAAATCACTCAAATATCCTTAAGACTATAAGGAATTTCCTAAACATTTCTTTTTTGTGGCAAGATTTAATCTCATGAAATCAAACGCCACACACTGCTCATTGTTTTAAATACACTTTTAATTTGTTTCCACATATCCAAAGAATTATGATTGTAATAGGATGATCTGAAATGCATCAAATGTCAAATGAAATACAAGAGGTTTCTGATATGCTGTTTTAAGAATAATAGCCATAAAATCTTTCAATGTTAAAAGGTCTTAACTTAAAAGTAGAAAGTTTAATAAATATATTTTTCTCACTTTTCAATGGAAATTAATTCCAAATCATGTCACTAACTACTTTATTTAGCACCAAAAAAAATTAGTTTTAAAAACTGCACAAATTAAATGTAATTTCCCTTCACAACTGTATATTCATTTAATATGATCTGTAGACTGAAATGAAATTTTTATTAAATGCTATCATTTATCCTTCTATTATTTACACCCAGACAGTAATTAATTCTGCAATAAACCGATACATAAAAAAACCCAAACAATATTGATTTTTAAAATTTCTAATATTGAAATAGAGGATGATCCTCCAAAACAATTCAGACCAAAATAAAATTGGAAAACCAAATGAAATAAGAAAAAAAAATTAAAAAAGGAAATGAAAAGAGTCATAACTTATAAATATGAACATTTCAATTGAACATTTTCTCACCATTGCATTTGATCAGTGCCTTTTCTTCACGGCTATGAGGGTTCCACGTATTACCCAGCCGCCTTTATTTCCCTAACTAATGTCAGGTACCCATTCGGAGCTGGGTGGACTCAGGGACGCCCTAGGCCCCGGGAAAAAATCCTTGCCTTCACATGGATTTGAACCCGTGGCCAGCCGAGCGTGCATGCCACTCGACCACCGTGCACGCAGATTTTAAAATATATATTTTTTTTAAAATATTATTTTTAAAAATTCAGATAAGAGAAAACCACTGATCATTGCATAACCAAAGCCATTTCCTGGGGATCAGTATGCGGGTAGGGGTGAAGGATAAAGGAATGGGAGGGCAGCACTTTACTTACATTGGTGAGAGGAGCACCCCTATTTCTGTCCTGAAATATTGGACATCACAGGGATTTTTTTATACAACTGATTTGAACAATAACTTAAAACTTAAGATATGTGTATCAGCAGTTCAACACGTCTGGTGATGTTTTATTCAATCATTTCTAGCATTTACATTTTTTTTTAAAATTTAATTGGCACCAAGCAGCTACTGCAACAACCACAGACAGAAAGGCTGGACCAAAGATTGGCTTGCAACAGGTCAACAATCTCCTTGGCTAATAGTGCAGGGCAAGAGAAATTACCCAGGCGAGTGCAGATTTACATCCATTGTTTTCAATGATATCTGACCCAACACAAAATGCCACCAAGAATCTTTTTAATATTATTTAAAATTAATATACCAGCTCTTTTTTAAAACAATTTATTTTTTTTTAAATATTATGTGACTAACTTAGTTTGTATCCTAAATCTAATAAAACAAGAATTAATTAATGTCTTCAAATTTTTTTCAAGGCCCTATCTTGTATTGAGTGTGTGCGCTGGTTAATTTTGAGACGTGTAGTATTTTTGAGAAGTTTGATCTAATTTTGATAGGTGTGTGCTAATTTTGAGTAATGTGTGACAATTTTCAACTCTGTAAAAAGAGTTTGACCTTTGATCTTATAAGATTAAATTATGAGATTATTTTTTTTTGGTGCCCCATAACCTCGTGGTCGTAATGTTTCCGTTAGAACTTTCTCGGGGCTTGGTAGAATTGGCAGCTCCCATCTCCTGTCCAAGTCAGCGGAGGACTACTTAGCGATAGTCATATATCAATCTTTATAATGTTGCCTTAGCGTGGGCTAGATCCCACGCACCTCAGCTTGTGAGGCGAGCGCACTACTGACTTCGCTATCCAGCCGCTTGATATTGATATTTTAGACAAAGTAAATCTACTCTTAACTAATACATGTGAACAATCTTTAGCTATGTCTCTTGTCCTTAATCTATAGCGTATAAGAGATTATCTGCACATGCAACACCCATTCTAAAATATGTGAGGGTCACTGTTCTACCTGTTTGAGAACTCCAGGTCAGAGCTGGCGGTGAGAATGTTGAGCATATTGGGGCTGTTCCTGCTGTACATCGGCTCGTCTTTGCGCACCACTTCCAACCCTGATGCTGTTTGGTGCAGCGCGGACTTGTCTCCGCCAGTGATGGTGCTGGCGGGTTTGGCAGACATGTTGATATGGATTGACACTGGCGGGGGCAAGTTACGTTCCAAAGTCATTTTGACAGTTGACTGGGTGTCGTGTGGTGACTAAATTACCTGTTGATCACATCCAATAACAAGAGTCAGAAGACTTTTATAAATCACTATAAAAAATATGATAAACATAGCTTCAAAATAGATAGGATCTAATTAATGAGGGGAGGGGGGCAATTTTAATCAATGCAAGTCATTTTAAAAGCACATATTTATAGCAAAATAATAATTACAAAAGTTATAACAAATTATTTAAAATTCACGTTTTCTGTTGACTTGTATTTTTTTTATTTGTGTGTGTGTGTTACAGATTTTGTTGATAACACTTATCTTATCTATTACAGACGCTCCTTCTATACACAAGATTATTGCGCCCTACGCTTATCCATGGTTTATGTCTAGACCTGCATTTTTATTACAGTTTTATATGTTGATAGTGTGTTCGTTTTACTGGTAATCCATTCCACCCCAAACTCCAGACGGGAAGAACGAGAATTTTCTTGCATATGGAATAAGAAAAGTGTTTTTATCCAAATGTCTATCCGAGGATTGTATTAGATATTCTCCGTGTTGTATTTCCAAGTTAGAATTAATTGCTTTATGTATTATTACTTCTTTGCTCTTTGTTCTTCTATCCTCTAGTGTTTCATGGATTAATTTTAAAAAGTATTACTCAAAATCCAAACCAATTTCTTTCTGGCAAACTAATTTCATCGGGGTCTGGGTTTGCTATTTGATATTTGGGGGTCAACGATATCTTGTAAGTGATGGGTGGGTGGTGGGGCAGCAATTACACTTCATGATTCATAAGTCCCATGTAGTGCATTGAAATAAACTTTAAGCATGGGGTTAAATCAATTGAAAAGTTTAGAACCGTTGTGGGCTGCTATTAGGACACTGAATGATATGTGGATCTTTATTAAAAATTAAAATGTAAGCACGCAGTACATTGTGACATATCATCTGGTGAGACTTAAGTAGGTCCCCTCAGTACATTGTGACATATCATCTGGTGAGACTTAAGTAGGTCCCCTCAGTACATTGTGACATATCATCTGGTGAGACTTAAGTAGGTCCCCTCAGTACATTGTGACATATCATCTGGTGAGACTTAGGTAGGTCCCCTCAGTACATTGTGACATATCATCTGGTGAGACTTAAGTAGGTCCCCTCTGGTTCTATTCACTAGGTCCCCTCTCGTTATATTCACTAGGTCCCCTCTCGTTCTATTCACTAGGTCCCCTCTCGTTCTATTCACTAGGTCCCCTCTCGTTCTATTCACTAGGTCCCCTCTCGTTCTATTCACTAGGTCCCCTCTCGTTCTATTCACTAGGTCCCCTCTCGTTCTATTCACTAGGTCCCCTCTCGTTCTATTCACTAGGTCCCCTCTCGTTCTATTAACTAGGTCCCCTCTCGTTCTATTCACTAGGTCCCCTCTCGTTCTATTCACTAGGTCCCCTCTCGTTCTATTCACTAGGTCCCCTCTCGTTCTATTCACTAGGTCCCCTCTCGTTCTATTAACTAGGTCCCCTCTCGTTCTATTCACTAGTTCCCCTCTCGTTCTATTCACTAGGTCCCCTCTCGTTCTATTCACTAGGTCCCCTCTCGTTCTATTCACTAGGTCCCCTCTAGTTCTATTCACTAGGTCCCCTCTGGTTCTATTAACTAGGTCCCCTCTCGTTTTATTCACTAGGTCCCCTCTCGTTCTATTCACTAGGTCCCCTCTCGTTCTATTCACTAGGTCCCCTCTCGTTTTATTCACTGGTCCCCTCTCGTTCTATTCACATCGTTTACTTGACTGTTACTCAAATTTTGTCAGGTGTGGAAAAACCAGGTCCAGCTGATTTAATTATTATTATAAATGCGTACATGACGAAACCATTGAAAACAGACGGAAGTGGATAATGATAGCATATTATAATTAAGCAGGGTTTTTTTTTCATTTCAAACTTTTCCCCTAACTTTAAAATAAAAAAAATGTTTGCATGAAGTTTGACAATTACGTTTTCTCCCAAATGAAAGTTCGATAAACATTGTCTACATTACAACATACATAATGTATGTCAGCTTTATTTCTAGCTATAAACATATGAAATGTAGTATTTCATTTTGATGTATAGGTATCGTCTCATGCCTTGAATTCTAGTTTGATTTTTTTTGCTACAAACTATTGCCATTTAGTCGATATATTAACCGAAGAAGCTGTTTTAACAGCCAGATAAAAATCTGCCTATAATGAATAATGAGATATCGATTCCACAATTATCCTATTACTGACCGAAGACTGCACTTAAACCCTGGCTGGCGAATTTTTAAAACAATCGATTTCCTGAGCTGTTCAGTGCTATATTGTCTAGAATCAGTGAGGCTGAAAGACGAGTTGGCGCAATTGTTTCTGTGTTTAGTAGAGAGATTGCGATACTTACAGCCCGAAATATGACAAGATAACGGAGAGAGGGGGCCGCATGGTTTGGTATAATTAGTCTCCTTTAAATATTCATTTTAAAAAGTATTATTATGTTATGTGGCTGGGGTCTTAGGGGGCCATGACCCCTGGCCTTTAGTTACTACATTCTACATATACCCTCGGCATTATATTTGCGGGCAGTTATGCGTAGACGTTATTTGTCCAGTAAAATATCCACCCGATCACGTGACTTTAAACTAGCAGACATAAAACATCAAACAACATGCAGGGGAGGTCATTCATCACGTGGCTATTGGATGATGAAGCGGCCGGAGTACACGGTCTAAAAGGGGATTACCTGGCCCTGAGAGCGTCTGCTTAATGTCCACGTCGCATGTCTTGTCCTCGTTAGGGGGTGTCCAGCTCTAGCGGGGAAGTGGTCTTATAGGCGTGTGTGGGTGTGTGTGCGGGCTCTACAATGACAGGATGAGGAGTTGATTTTTTTTTAAGCAGAAGTAAAGTGGTGAGCTGGGGGTAAAAAGAAAGGGGACGGTGATATACTCAGTGTTGCTAGTTGAAGGAGATGTGTAAAACAGGGGTTCTCAAGCTAGTTGAAGGAGATGTGTAAAACAGGGGTTCTCAAGCTAGTTGAAGGAGATGTGTAAAACAGGGGTTCTCAAGCTAGTTGAAGCAGATGTGTAAAACAGGGGTTCTCAAGCTAGTTGAAGGAGATGTGTAAAACAGGGGTTCTCAAGCTAGTTGAAGGAGATGTGTAAAACAGGGGTTCTCAAGCTAGTTGAAGGAGATGTGTAAAACAGGGGTTCTCAAGCTAGTTGAAGGAGATGTGTAAAACAGGGGTTCTCAAGCAAGTTGAAGGAGATGTGTAAACCAGGGGTTCTCAAGCTAGTTGAAGCAGATGTGTAAAACAGGGGTTCTCAAGCAAGTTGAAGGAGATGTGTAAAACAGGGGTTCTCAAGCAAGTTGAAGGAGATGTGTAAACCAGGGGTTCTCAAGCTAGTTGAAGCAGATGTGTAAAACATGGGTTCTCAAGCTAGTTGAAGGAGATGTGTAAAACAGGGGTTCTCAAGCTAGTTGAAGGAGATGTGTAAAACAGGGGTTCTCAAGCTAGTTGAAGGAGATGTGTAAAACAGGGGTTCTCAAGCAAGTTGAAGGAGATGTGTAAACCAGGGGTTCTCAAACTTCTATCCTGCGGGCCGATGCAGTCCGCATCAAAACATTTTGCGGCCACCAACTTGACGGGACAGTTTAGTTTCATTGAGCCCGAGTATTTTTCCCATCACCCATGAATATTACAATAATTACATTGTTACTGAAAATTATCCAACAATATCAATATTACATATCAATCCTTGTAATTATTTGGGTGAACTTTACAAATAATCTTTATGTTGACCTCAACCAAATGTGCCCCGCTATAACTGACAAGTGTCAGAAGTTGATTCAATCAACACACAATACAATTCAATCAACACACAATACAATTCAATCAACACACAATACAATTCAATCAACACACAATACAATTCAATCAACACACAATACAATTCAATCAACACACAATACAATTCAATCAACACACAATACAATTCAATCAACACACAATACAATTCAATCAACACACAATACAATTCAATCAACACACAATACAATTCAATCAACACACAATACAATTCAATCAACACACAATACAATGTTTTCACGCCATCTTACCAGCTAGGCGTTCATTTTTCAACGCCACTAAAAACTCGCATTGAATATTCAGGGCCGCCACTTAACCAACTGGATGAAAACTTGATATTTAAAAACTCGCATTGAATATTCAGGGCCGCCACTTAACCAACTGGATGAAAACTTGATATTTAAAAACTCGCATTGAATATTCAGGGCCGCCACTTAACCAACTGGATGAAAACTTGATATTTAAAAACTGGCATTGAATATTCAGGGCTGCCACTTAACCAACTGGATGAAAACTTGATATTTAAAAACTCGCATTGAATATTCAGGGCCGCCACTTCACCAACTGGATGAAAACTTGATATTTAAAAACTCGCATTGAATATTCAGGGCCGCCACTTCACCAACTGGATGAAAACTTGATATTTAAAAACTCGCATTGAATATTCAGGGCCGCCACTTCACCAACTGGATGAAAACTTGATATTTAAAAACTCGCATCGCTTCTAGGAGAGAAACAAAACGCGAAACATGGATCCCAGTGTCCAGGAAGTTCCCATGGACCAGAAATGCGTTTCTTGCACCGTAACAAATCGTTCATAATTACTGACTCCTCAGTTACGGCACAATACATCCTAATACTACAGAAAGGATATAACTTAATCAAAAAATTTGCCACACCTAGTCCGAGTTGAAACCGACCATAAGACATTACATTGGGCCCCTGAACTCAGCTGTACTTCTAATTGTAAGGACCACACCGCGTGTCAGAACATCCTATGAACGCCAAACAACTCACCTGACCCCAATAATCGGGGCAGAATGTGATCAAAGCGGGCTGCAGTTTAGACAGATTTTTATCAAACTTAAATTAAAGACAGGAGCATCTATACAAGGGCGTAGTTTTGAACTACGCCCGCCCCTCCCCCACATCTACCAATGGACAGTTGGCTCACAATGCCCCCTTCCATAGAAATATAAACTACTGCACGCGTAGGAGCATCACCCCGCATCTCCTTTCTTACGCCACTGCATCTGTTTTGAAGGCAGCTATTGTTTTGACTAGAACAGAGTAGGTGAGATATAAAATTATTCTGAACGACCTCCTTGTTGTTATGACGTACTTTTTCTACACGCCCCCCTCCCACTCAAAACGACCGTGGTTACGCCAACGTGACAGATAGCCATGTGATGTCATAACACAAGGAAGAGTTTCTTATCTATTAGTCAACAACACCATGGTCTCATTCACACGAACACAGCACACACACACAGCACATTCACAGCATACGCACGGCAGACATACACAGCACAGCACACACACCTCATACACAACACATACACAGCACACACACCTCATTCACAACACATACACAAAACACACACACAGCTCATACACAGCACATACAAACAACATACACAACACATACACAGCACGCATGGGTTCCATTTAGTTTAGTTCTTCGAAATTTATGGGAAAACTAAAGTATATCTTTTTTCTGTATATGTCTTCCTTTAATTAAAGGAATATATCTTTATAAATATCTGTGTTTCATTACCTATCTTTATAAGTGTTCGTCGTTATAAATGTATTTATATGTGTCTGTCTTTATAATAGTATGTCTAAGTCAACAATGTATAGAAAACAGTACCTAAGTCAACAATGTCTAGACAACAGTTCCTATGTCAACAATGTCTTGACAACTGTTCCTAAGTCAACAACGTCTAGACAACAGTACCTAAGTCAAAAATGTCTAGACAACAGTACCTAAGTCAACAATGTCTTGACAGCAGTACCTAAGTCAACAATGTCTTGACAACAGTTCCTAAGTCAACAATGTCTAGACAACAGTACCTAAGTCAACAATGTCTAGACAACAGTACCTAAGTCAAAACTGTCTAAACAACAGTACCTAAGTCAAAAATGTCTAGACAACTGTACCTAAGTCAACAATGTCTAGACAACAGTTGCTAAGTCAACAATGTCTTGATAACAGTTCCTAAGTCAACAATGTCTTGACAACAGTTCCTAAATCCACGGTATATATCTTGAGTACAGTTCCTAAGTCAACAGTGTCTAGACAGCAGTACTTCCGTGTCTGTCAGCCATTGAATCCATATCAGCCGGTCTTATGTCACAAACTTGACGGTACAGCCGCTTCTGTCTGTCATTTCATACGATATGAGTACTTGATTCAGACAATTCATACAACATTGGAACCTCTATCAGAAAACTATTGTGGGGGTATATTTGGTCTATATATCTAAAGTTTGAGTGGTGTATATGTAATGTTTTCTGAGATTTTGGGATTTCACAACAAGACAACATCATGAAAGTACGTATCTGACAAGAATTCTAGCAACAATGCAAGCATAGTCCGGTTGCAGTAACGAACACCTCCCACCCACTCTTTCCTCTCCCTGCAGCATGGACTCCCAGCACTTGCCGAGGCTTCTAATGGCCTACCAGGGTAAGAGTTTCAATAATCCATATCTCGGTCATGGCGAGGTCATCGAGCTGAGCCCTGCTGGCAGGCTCGTGATGCTATTAACATAATTGATATACCGGGTAAAACTCCTGGTCCATGTCCAAATACATTTCTTCTTGGTCCTCATGCACTGAACAATTTGCTTTTATTTGTTGTTGTTTTGGAGCTACCCCATACATATCATGCTACCGTGCAACCCTAAATTGAATGTGTAGCAGATCCAAGACATTGCATGTGTCCTTGCTACCCGCCGTAAAGCAGGTACCCTTGCTAACCCATCTATATATTGCATACGTTTTTTCCTATTAAAGATGTAGCATACCTCCGTGCTACCCTGTAGTCTACGATAGAATAGTACACCAATAATGCAATATTATGCAACAGCTCATTGTCACGTGTCCAGAAGAAACCAAATCCCCAGCCATTGATTATCACATAAAGCACGTAAACGTACTCTCAAATTACACCGTCTTATGTGACCGTCCTAGCGGCCTAGCGTGATAATGTGTTGATTAGCGATGCGCATATAATTACTTAATCGTGTTGAGATGATAAACTGCTGCTATCGTGAGCAGTTTTCATTGATGTCTGAACATCTTGCGTTTTATTTAACCAATGCGAGCGATGTTAAATATCACATCTCAGAAATCTTACATTTTAACCAATTCCAGCGATGTTTACATCTCAAAGCTCTAAAATCGTACATTTTAACTCATCCCCCCAGCGTTATTTACAATCAAATTTCAGTAAATCTTAAGCTTTAATTTAACCCATCTCCAGATCTCCGCTTTGTTTCCATTCAAACCTCTGAACATCTTACGTTTTAACCCATTTCCTTGTTGTTTACATTTAAACCTCAAAACGCCCAAGCAACATGTGCACAGCTTTCAAACTCCTGACCCAGGACAGAATCGATAGAGTCATAATCTGGGCTCAATGGGCGATACTTTCTAACTCGTTGCTACTGTAGTGAAAGTGCTAACGAAAATGTGGTTCTAATTACAGGTCTATGCCCTCGGGTTCGAGAAGGTAGATTTGAAATACATGTACTGCTAAATCCAGGGACAAGCCCGCGGGTAAAAGGAGGTCAACTGTCCAATGGGAGTAATCCGTTGTACCACACCTTACCATAAAAGGCCAAGGATCCAGTCCTAGGTTAAATCCAGGGCAATCCACAGTAATTTCAGTACACGGGGGACTTTCGTCAGAAACTGTAAGCTTCCGGTAACCATCTTTGTTCACTTGCTGATGTGAGCATACAATGTTTTGAGTATGTCAGCTAGTATTTCCCCCCTCTCTCCCTCTCTCTCCCTCTCTCACCATTTGTTATTTTGTGAGTATCAATAGGACCGTTAGATCGTAATGAATAAATTCCCAGTATGTTGCTATTGGTCCGCCATTACGTTTCTATCGATTTGGCAGTATGTTTGTTGTTTTGTTTCTTTTTGATAGGTGCAGAGCTTCGCAACTTGCATTCAGTGATATAAGCACCTACATTTATGGAAGAACAATGATCCTAAGCTAATCTAGTCCAGGAACCCGTTCTGGCCATTCTGTCCATAGGTTTGGGTGGACATTGAAAAGCTTCGTGTTTGTTGTTGACACAATCTTGTTTTTCTATCCACCTGACGACATTGAAATCTCATCATATAATCCAAAGAAATCGGCACAACCTTAAAATATCCACATGATATCCATAATTTGAAATATCAGTCACACATATCCAGTTTTATTGAACACTCCAATATCTGCTGCTCCTCGGGTTGTTGTCATTCAGCTACTGTGTTAACGGCAACACGTTGCACTCTCAGCGATGCGTTCATTCATTGGTTGCATTTCTTTGTATAGGGAAAACGTCTCGGTGACGCCAAGGGGCTTGGTGTTCCTCACGTGTCAGAGTCAGAGGACTCCCACTAAACGGAGTCACACAACACCGGCCTTCAACTATCCGCACAGGATGCGGCATTAAAAACTGTCCGGAGATTGACGTATCCGAACTGCTGACTGGTTGTAGCACTGTTTGTTGTAGTTCCGCCGTTCAGGTGTTGCTGTAGCACTGTTGGTTGAAGTCTCACCGTTCAGGTGTTGTAGCACTGTTGGTTGAAGTCTCACCGTTTAGGTGTCGTTATAGCTCTATTTGTTGTAGTATCACCATTTAGGTGTCGTTGTAGCACTGTTTGTTGTAGTTCCGCCGTTCAGGTGTTGTTGTAGCACTGTTTGTTGTAGTCTCCCCGTTCAGGTGTTGCTGTAGCACTGTTGGTTGAAGTCTCATCGCTCAGGTGTTGTAGCACTGTTGATTGAAGTCTCACCGTTCATGTGTTGTAGCACTGTTGGTTGAAGTCTCACCGTTATGGTGTCGTTAAAGCTCTATTTGTTGTAGTCTCACCATTTAGGTGTCGTTGTAGCTCTGTTTGTTGTAGTCTCACCATTTAGGTGTCGTTGTAGCTCTATTTGTTGTAGTCTCACCATTTAGGTGTCATTATAGCTCTATTTGTTGTAGTCTCACCATTTAGGTGTCGTTGTACCTCTGTTTGTTGAAGTCTCATCGTTCCGGTGTCGTTGTAACCTCTCAGAACTGTCGGCGTAGTACGTCAGAGCCTAATGTGAATTCAAGCTCACAGTCGCTGGCTACGTCAAATCAACAGGCAAGGTCACGTGACGTCCAGTGACGGGGGTATCGATCTACACGCTGATTGGCTAATAGTGGGCTCCCCATGTCATGGCGCCTACACACGGCCAGCACAGCTTCAGTGGAGTTGATGTATGGTCCGGTGCAGTTGTCCAATGTTAAGATCCCACCAACACAAACATTTATGTGTACGACTTGATGTATGGTCTGGTGCAGATCCAACCAACACACGCATTCATGTGTACGACTTGATGTATGGTCAAGTGATGTTGTCCAATGACAATGTTAAGATCCAACCAACACACATATTCATGTATACGAGATGATGTGATGGTCTCCGCTGTATGGTTTCACGATGGCGTATGTTATGGTCTATGGCATTTTTTATGCAGGAGAAAAAATTAAATTAATGTCTTTAAAAGACTAGAATTTAGAGAACTTTATTTTTAATGTTATGTTAATAAAAAAAAATTATTGAGTGCTTAAATTTCCATATTAATCACTAACACAAACTTATTACCACACAAGTATTTTATAGATTGAGTTGAAATAATTTGATCAATCAATTCAGTGAAAACACATTCCAGACTTCAGATGATTAGGAAGTTTTCAATTCTTTGACTCTATCTAATTCTTAATGTAAAATAATGAGCCATGCACTTAAGATGTACAATTAACTCCAGGCATTGACTCCAATCATTGACTCCAATTAGTGACTCCATGCAAAGACTCCAATCAGTGACTCCAATCAGTGACTCCATGCCATGACTCCAATCAGTGACTCCAATCAGTGACTCCATGCATTGACTCCAATTAGTGACTCCATGCAAAGACTCTAATCAGTGACTCCAATCAGTGACTCCATGCATTGACTCCAATTAATGACTCCATGCAAAGACTCCAATCAGTGACTCCGTGCCATGACTCCAATCAGTGACTCCAATCAGTGACTCCGTGCCATGACTGCAATCAGTGACTACATTCAATGACGCCAATCAGTGACTCCATGCAATGACTCCAATCAGTGACTCAATTCAGTGACTCCATGCAATGACTCCAATCAGTGACTCCATGCAGTGGTACACGACCCACGTAGAATACAGTGATCTTCCATTATACTTGTTTGTACAGAATGTGTCAATCAATCCAGCAAATAGGCAGACGTTTTAATCGATTTCTCAAATCATTACAGAGCAAGACTCAGTACAGCGGTCTTTAAACTTACGATTTGACGATACCCATCAGCCCCACGATATTTATAGAAAGAAAGATGGCTCCTGATGTTAACAGCTTTAATAACAAAAACCTATTTAAAGACTTAACTGTTACAAGTGCCCTATGGGTCGGTCCAACATTGATGGACAGTCTTTAAAACATTGAACTTAACTGAATACAGACAAAACTAAGGCGTCCCGAGTTATCAGCCCCTGTTGGTTCTAGAATCAATGACCATGTCCCATCTCATCACAAATGGAGTCAGTCGATAGGTTTTTGGTGGCAGTCACAAGGTTTGTGGTGGCAGTCACCAGGTTTGTGGTGGCAGTCACCAGATTTGTGGTGGCAGTCACCAGATTTGTGGTGGCAGTCACCAGGTTTGTGGTGGCAGTCACCAGGTTTGTGGTGGCAGTCAACAGGTTTGTGGTGGCAGTCAACAGGTTTGTGGTGGCAGTCAACAGATTTGTGGTGGCAGTCACCAGGTTTGTGGTGGCAGTCAACAGGTTTGTGGTGGCAGTCACCAGGTTTGTGGTGGCAGACACCAGGTTTGTGGTTGCAGTCGACAGGTTTGTGGTGGCAGATGACAGGTTTGTGGTGGCAGTCAACAGGTTTGTGGTGGCAGACACCAGGTTTGTGGTGGCAGTCAACAGGTTTGTGGTGGCAGACACCAGGTTTGTGGTGGCAGTCAACAGGTTTGTGGTGGCAGTCAACAGGTTTGTGGTGGCAGTCAACAGGTTTGTGGTGGCAGTCAACAGGTTTGTGGTGGCAGTCAACAGGTTTGTGGTGGCAGACACCAGGTTTGTGGTGGCAGTCAACAGGTTTGTGGTGGCAGTCAACAGGTTTGTGGTGGCAGTCAACAGGTTTGTGGTGGCAGACACCAGGTTTGTGGTGGCAGTCAACAGGTTTGTGGTGGCAGACACCAGGTTTGTGGTGGCAGACACCAGGTTTGAGGTGGCAGACACCAGGTTTGTGGTGGCAGTCACCAGGTTTGTGGTGGCAGTCACCAGGTTTGTGGTGGCAGTCGACAGGTTTGTGGTGGCAGTCGACAGGTTTGTGGTGGCAGTCACCAGGTTTGTGGTGGCAGTCACCAGGTTTGTGGTGGCAGTCGACAGGTTTGTGGTGGCAGTCGACAGGTTTGTGGTGGCAGTCGACAGGTTTGTGGTGGCAGTCACCAGGTTTGTAGTGGCAGTCACTAGGTTTGTGGTGGCAGTCAACAGGTTTGTTGTGGCAGAAAAAACAGGTTTGTGGTGTTAGAAAACATGTTTTTGGTGGCAGTCAGCAGGTTTAAGGTGGCAGAGAAAAAAGGTTCAGGGTGGCAGAAAACAGGTTTGTGGTTGCAGTCGAAAGGTTTGTGGTGGTGGTGTACAGGTTAGAGTTTATTGGTTATCAGCGGGCCTAAGCCCTTGTCTCGATGTCAGTAATGAGTCCAAGCAACAGGACGGATTAATAGACAATGTTGCTTTTAAAAGAGGCTGAGAAAAGTTACGGTTCAGATAAGGCTAAGGACTGTTACGGTTTTCATAAGGCAAATGAATGTTAAGGTTGTCATAAGACTGAGGAATGCTACGGTTTAAATTAGGCTGAGGAATGTTACGGTGTGATACAGCTGAGGAATGTTACAGCGAGATTCTTGAAATCGTTGGCCTGTCTGCATGGGCTAGCGGCTAGACTGTAAAATGATTTGTGCCCTTAATCAAAATTATAGTTTTCTGAATTTAAAAAAAAATCAGTTGTTAACCGGTAATCGTCTGATATTTAATTGTTCTCATATATTGAACGAATGACCAGCTCGGGGTAAACAAAACGTACCAAAGGACCATGTCGAACAAAAACAAAACAAAAACAACAGATTCATCTTACGGAATGTTAAGTGTAATCAATAGAAAAGATGTCAACATGGAACGATACTCCGACCAACTGGTCAAGCTCGGGTACCACTACTCACCTCCAACTGGTCAAGCTCGGGTACCATCACACCCAACAAGAGGTGACTTACCAAGTCACGTGACGTACACCACGGTATGACCTTGACGAGGGAAGTAAACACGATACAACAATCCATGGGGACCACAGTCAGGACCATCCTTGATGGCCGATCTCCAGCCACTAACGAGGTCCAATTGATTTCACCAACAAAACTTGCAGTAGGTCGTGATTGTAATATCGATTTGCTTCTTAAAGTCTATTTTTAGCTGACCTGGTCGTCTGCTTATTTCAGAGGAGCAGCCACAAAGTGTGTGTTTCTGATTCAATGTTTCGAAATACAAACCTAAATGTCACCGTGTAGTATTGATTTGTAATGTCATGTTTTAAGATGGGAGGTAGGTCTGGGGACTGACACCCTCTTTGACGTGTAGTCAAATTTTATAAATATAAAACATGTGGGGGCAGGGTGTGGAGTAAGCGCCCCGGGAGCAACTTATTTTTTTACATGGAGGTGCCACTTTTTGGTCCATTAAAAAAACAAAACAAGTAATATGTCACGTGTGAATCGCGTGTTGGATGACGGAAAGGGTCACGTGAGTGAAAGCGCGGGAAGAAGGTTCGAGATTATCAGAGTCAGAGAAATTCTGGTGTGTAATGGCGGACATGTGTGGCTCAGGACTCCACGTTGTATAACCTCAACTTAATATTTCTGTACATAGTATACATATTAAAGTTGTTTTATTGAAACCAATTCTTCAGAGTATTATTTGGATGCAAGGTTGCGTATTGAGAGAACGCCTACAAGATACATTAATAAGTAAACTATTTACATAATAAAAACTCGAATGAGTATTTAAACGCAATTTCCAACAAGGAGTTCCCGATTTTTTTATTCAAGGGAAATCATTCTAGATTACATTAAAATTCGATTCAAATAAGTTATTCTGAAAATAAACACAATATGACGTCATATCCTCTCACGCTACATCACACCAAGAATGTGTCAAAATGATGCGCACCACACAACAATCTAACATAAGCGTTCACAAAGCAAGAAAACCCCAATAACTATCATTCTAGATTACATTAAAAGTAATTTCAAATCAATAATTTTGAAACGAAACATAAAAATTGGTATCTACGAATTGCTGCTAAAATTACGGGAGTCGAACGAAAAGAGATTTTTCAAAAATTCCTTCTCCAACATTGTTCTAAATATTATTAGCTATTGTTTGGTGTTTGTTTCAACCCGATAGATGTTATGGTTGGCGAGAAATAGACAAACTGATATTTTTTCGGTTTTTTTTTATTTTCCAGGAATTCCAGTAAACCTTTTCGATATTGTTTTGGCCGTTGAACATCCTTGGGACCTCCTTAACATATTTGCAAAAGACCCGAACACTCTATCTGGTATGGTTCAGGAGGAATTACATGTGCAAGCTCTACAGACATTTCCCATGGGAAATTGCGTTAATAACAGGCCGACCGAGAACCTAGGTACGACACTGAAGGATATCTTGTGTTTGAGGAAGTGAAGAATGGTCATAGTAGCAACCATGCCAGCAGATTCTATAAATATACCATGCCAGCAGATTCTATAGCTATACCATGCCAGCAGATTCTATAACAATACCATGCCAGCAGATTCTATAACAATACCATGCCAGCAGATATATAACTATACCATACCAGCAGATTCCATAACTATACCCAGGGGCGGATTAAGACTGCACGGGGAGCCTAACTGCAATTCAAACTGGGGCCCTATCCAGTCAGCATGCCTTTAAATAAAATGATTGCTAGCAGCTAATATAAGACTGTTACTTGTAACTAAATAGTCCATCGGTTCCTTGCTCATACTTTGTATGTACTACGGCTACGGGATCGGTCTTCCCAGCCAAAAAGATTATTCATAAAAAAATCAAACACGAAAAAATAACTGTTTGCCGGTATCCTAAAATTGAGTGTAAAAAGACAACTATTTTTTTAATTAAAAAAATAATAAAAATAACTATCCCACCACTGGGAATAGATCCCTACATCGCTTGCACCACAAGCCTACACACTTCCATAGAACGGAAGTTGTACATTTAAAAAATATAAACAATATTCTTTAATATTTTCTCTTGTTGAGCCTATCAAATCAGGTTTTTCGATAACTAAGACTATCGGGTCCGAATGGCGATCAGATTAATAGATAAGATTTTATTAATTTAATTAATTTATGATATTTTCAGGGATTCGTGCAAAGATTTGTCCACCTTCATTATAAAATATACTAAGTTTGGGGGCCCCTAAATCATGGGGACCCCTGGCTTTAACCCGTTCAGCCCCCCCCCCTTAATCCGCCATAGACTATACCATGCCAGCAGATTCTATAACCATAAAACATTACACAAAATAAAGGGATGTTTTACTGTTGAGGAATATATGGCATCGGGGCCGTTTAGGTAAAACTGTGTTGTGGCAGCCGAAAAAGCTGCTGTGAATTGCACTATAAAACCGGGAGGGGGTAGGAAATAACTTCTAGTAAATAGTACTTTCAACATTTTTTAAAGTCCCAAAGGCGGATTGTTTTCACGGCGCCACTTCCCTGCTACATACACTTTTGCCAAAATGTTTTTGCTTTATGCGGGTGAACTAAGACGCAACAACTACTAGCAGGGCCCCGATGATGGAACTGTTGGTGATCAACAACTACTAGCAGGGCACCAACGCTGGAACTGTTAGTGAGCAACAACTACCAGCAGGGCACCAACGCTGGAACTGTTAGTGAGCAACAACTACCAGCAGGGCCCGGACGCTGGAGCTGTTAGTGAGCAACAACTACTAGCAGGGCACAGACGCTGGAACTGTTAGTGAGCAACAACTACCAGCAGGGCCCGGATGCTGGAGCTGTTAGTGAGCAACAACTACCAGCAGGGCCCGGACGCTGGAGCTGTTAGTGAGCAACAACTACCAGCAGGGCCCGGACGCTGGAGCTGTTAGTGAGCAACAACTACCAGCAGGGCACCAACGCTGGAATTGTTAGCGAGCAACAACTACTAGCAGGGCACAGACGCTGGAACTGTTAGAGAGCAACAACTACTAGCAGGGCACCAACGCTGGAACTGTTAATGAGCAACAACTTCTAGCAGAGCCCAGACGCTGGAATTGTTAGTGAGCAACAACTACCAGCAGGGCCCGGACGCTGGAGCTGTTAGTGAGCAACAACTACTAGCAGGGCACAGACGCTGGAACTGTTAGAGAGCAACAACTACTAGCAGGGCACCAACGCTGGAACTGTTAATGAGCAACAACTTCTAGCAGAGCCCAGACGCTGGAATTGTTAGTGAGCAACAACTACCAGCAGGGCCCGGACGCTGGAGCTGTTAGTGAGCAACAACTACTAGCAGGGCACAGACGCTGGAGCTGTTAGTGAGCAACAACTTCTAGCAGAGCCCAGACGCTGGAACTGTTGGTGAGCAACAACTTCTAGCAGAGCCCAGACGCTGGAATTGTTAGTGAGCCCACACAAGGTCCTCATAGAAATAGCTGCAATCGTTTGTCTCACACGCAGCAAAGACCAAGCTTTGCAGTCACGTAAACATTGGCTTTGTTATTGAATTGACAACTTATGTCTTCGGGTTTTTTAAACACATATTGTGACGACGTACTAACTTAAAGTATATTAAGTGTGAGCAAAAAAAAAGAAGTCAAGGTCACAACGTAATCATGGGGAGGGAGAGGGAGGTGGCGTAACAGTGCGGAGGTGATGATGACGCTTGTTGGCGCATATGGTCGACTGACTCAAAACGTTTAGAGATACAAAGTCTTCTTGTACGTTTTTCAGGGCAGTCGTGGCTATAAGTATATGTCAGGTAATAATAATAATGCGATACCTGACACGATAACTCTAGACTCTAGATGTAGCAGTGCTTTGAGTTGAACGGGAAAAAATGTGTGGGTGGGGGAGGGGGTGGTTTGCAATCTAATCATGCTTATCAGGTTGGATCGATTTCATCATTTCTTCTATTTCTGGAGGACCAGCGATCGATGTATCGAACACTCCGGCTCACTTAAAACAACGCATTGGAATTCTTAGTAGTGCCATCCTACACAACATGGGAATAAATTCACACATAACCACACATATGATTCCGTATAACATATTACGATAACTAATAGCTATTAACAATAACGACGTGTTGCTACGACGATTAAAACGACTAAAACTATACGTCTATTGGTTTTTCAGAACACCATGATTGTGACAGTTAGTGTTTCGTGACAGTCAGTGTTTTATGACAGTCAATGTTTTGTGACAATCAATGTTTTGTGACAGTCGGTGTTTTGTACATTCAAAGTTTTATGACAGTCAACGTTTTGTGACAGTCAATGAATTGTGACAGTCAATGAATTGTGACAGTCAATGAATTGTGACAGTCAATATTTTGAGACAGTCAATGTTTTTAAAAAGTCAATATTTTGAAAACGTCGATGATTTGTTTACATACCTATTAATATAGCTCTCAGTATTATCCACTTGGTTATATCCATGGTAGAACCAGCCACAGAAGTCTAGAGTTTTATTCGTGTATCCACAGTTAATCCACAAATGATGCATACAAACTGTCGGTTATCTGCTTAGTATAGGTCTGGATTCATGAACACAAATAAAACATCCTTTTTTTTTCTTTTCCTGATGAAAAGCAGGACGTTGCCATAGAGACAAGGGAGGTAAATGTCCTTCAAAACGCCCACACGGCCAACATTCTTCTTGCCCCTGTTTTAATGGTGTCGCCGTAAGCAACAGAAATTTGTTGCCACTTGGGATACAAATATATCGTCGATCTGTTAATTATCCGAACACATTTCACACGCGTACATTTTCGCACGTTCTGTTAGAGCATAATCCAGTGTTAACAACAGTCATTGAACACCTTCCTACGTACACATATAGAAGATTGAAGTGAGAAACTGTGAACCACGCAGTATGCGTGGGTTTGACTAATAATATGACAGAACCTAACATCATGGCATTATAAGAGATACGGTAACGGGAACATAGTTTATTACTGACAAAGACATTAATAGTTCGACCTCCCTAACAAAAGGTCGGCTTTCAAATTAATTACTGTTGGTCGGTTAGTGACCATATGATCCAGAGGCGTCACTAGCGTTGGTGTCACCCAGTGCGGTAGCTCATGGTGTCAACCCCTCATGACTTACCCAATAGACCTCCGAGTCTGCCAGTGACAATTAAATGGGACATACATAATATTACATGTTGGTGTCACCCCTTGAAATAGTGTCACCCGGTGCGGTCCGAACCCCCCCTCCCTAGTGATACCTCCGAAGCTATTTAATTATAATACTGACTGCAACTTTGCTTAAAGGTCCAGCACATTTTTCCTTCCTCATTAAAACCCGGCAGGACTATAAAATGATCACCATGACAACTGCATGCGTGGCTGACCACGGGGGTTGGGGGGGGGGCAGCAAAGAGGCCCGACAAACCCAAAGAAATAAACTAGTCAGACAAGAGGAAAAGATTAGGGGGAGGGGACCAAACTCGGATAGTTCAAGTACATGATATTTGTCTGGAAGCTTGGGATCTGGTCACCCAAACGAACCAATGGAAGCAGTCGTACCGATATATGGCAAAACCAGAATTATAAACTACGGGCAAGGGTTGGAGATCGCGTCACGCTTGGCCCGGATGGAAGGCAGCTAAAAGTTTTAAAGCACCATATACCATTGGATTACACCACTATCTACCATTGGATTACACCACTATCAACTAATGGATTACACCACACTCGGTGCAATGACGCCATAACTGATCATTTCTTGCTGTCTTCACGGGTCTCAAACAAAGTATTGCAATACAAACTATAAAACAACGAGTCTCAAAGGGCCCAAATGGTAATTTAGATGTTTTCAGAGCAGCAATTACCTACGTCTTCTTTTAAAAGTATACATATAGGGCTGGTACTGATTTTTTTAAAAATGTGTTCGATTAATCTGGAAAATTTTTAATCGATTAATTTCGATTAATTATATTATTATAACGCATATATAGATCCCGTTAAGTTACGATTCATTCTTTCACAAAATCGGTTAAGTCGCGGTAATTCCATGGATCCCATATTTTGTGACGCACATAGCAAATTCATTCTGCTATGCAAGAAATAAGGAAGAAAAACATTTTTGTTTACGAATGCACCTCTAAATAAATAATAATAATACGTGGGAAAAGTATGTAAGTAACATAAAAATATGCATTATTAATAAATTGTAAAAAAAAATATTAGCAATATTTTCTTAAATTTTGAGCGAATTTTAATCGATCAAATTAATTTTAATCGATTAAAAATGTATGATTAATCGATTAATTAATCGTTAATTTCCGCTGCCCTATTTATATGTGTTTTTATTAGAGAATATTTTGAGATCACCTGCTCTTAAAGAGCCAAGTTATACGTGGCAATGTCTGATGCGTCGACACACGTTTTAAATTAGGGAAGCCATCTAATGCAGTGGCTGATTCAACACTGGACAACTATAGAACAGTATTGGTAATGTTAAAATACGGATCACGCAAAGACTAAAAATAGCTCTAGTTTGCTGCCTACAAGAAAAAAATAGGCTTTGTTGTTCCGAGCCACCAATCTTGGCTTAGCAACAAAGAAACTGCTGCACTAGGGTCAAGATCTATTAAACTTTAATTTAGCTGTTGTGTCACTAAAAACATTTTCAGCACATCACCCGTCTATGGTATTGCCACAAACATCGTTTAAAGTCACCTCTTGGAGGAGCTCGCATCTCCTACCAAGCGCGTCCTCGGGTGGCGGATAGAGGAAAGACCTTTAGATATAAAGGTTAGCCGTCAATATTGAATAAGCGGCCGCGGACCAACTGGTTTGCTGTCGTGGAGGGTGAGGTGGGGTACCCGTGGTAAGGATACTATTTAAATAAAACAAACCCGTAAAAACAAAGTTTTTGACTATAAATCCCTTATATATGAGACATAACTAACAGTATTGATTATTTTCAAACATTTACAGACTGAATCTGTCTTAACTCAAGTTTGCTTCATAACCCTAGGGGGGGAGGGGTGGGTGGGAGGGGGAGAGGGGAAAAGTCTGCTCACTGATTCGCTTGACCGAGCTCAGAGTGACACGTAAAATGTAAACAAAAGCGCCCCGTCGCTTCGTTGGGTCGCCTCAATGCGTCAGCTCAAAATTTCACGTGGGAAAAAAACAATAACAAACCGTGAATTTTAATTACATACCTCATATAAGGATAAACTAAAAATGCATTAATTTAATTCGATCTGAAATTTTGATACGATGCATTGTTAGGTCAGACGGGTCAGTGTGCCAAATTTCAGCTCGATCGGATCACGGGAAGTGGGTCATTTTTTACTTCTAATTTTCCGCCCGCCCAAGACAGAGAGAGAGAGAGAGACAGAGACGGCCGCGAAGTTAATATAAGGGATTTAAAAATGCCTCATAAACCCAAGGAAACGACTGCAAAAAGCGATTATAGAGCTCTCAAACTCTAAACCCGGTCAGATGAGGCCGTCCGCTAAAGATAGCAATTCATCTAGGAGAAAAAACTCAGAAAAAAATCAACTGCTGCCTTGCAGATGGTCTTGGCTGACCAAAGGCTTTGAAAGCACATCCAGAAAACAGCAGACTGAAGTCGGAGACCACGGGCCAATTGGCGCAAAACTCGTCGGCACGCAAAACTCAAAATGATGGAGGAAATAGATGTTAACAAAAAAAGTTGTGGCGTCCTGCCTGTGGAATCCCGCCGCGCAGGAAGGGGGCCGGGCTCTCTGCCTCGAAGGAGCCCACCCAAGCGAGCTGGTGGTTCTTCCTCCTCTGCTCGTGGAGTCAGGAGCAGAGAAAAGGAAGTAAACACCACTGACCAAATTAAAATAAGAAAAACTAAACAGAATTTAGTCTTTCTACAATGGAATGCAGAGGGCATCCAAAAGAAAAAAGAAGCCTTAAAGTTCTTCCTACATAAAAATGAAATAGATGTGGCATGCATCCAAGAAACGCACCTCAACAACAACTTGCGCATCTCTATTAGAGGATATACATGTCTAAGACAAGACAGAGAAAACAGAACCAAAGGGGGAATTCTAACCTTAGTTAAAAACAACATACCAACTACAGATATCTCTATATCCAATTCAACTCAATCAGAAATATTGGGGACCAAGCTAATCCTCCCAGGAGGGGACATAAACGTCTTCAACTGTTACTACCCACCAGACAAAGAGCTAGAACTCGAGAGAATTCAAATCCTAAACAATGAAGAATATCTAATACTGGGTGTTATGAACAGCCATTCCCAGAGTTGGGGATATTCAGACCTAAACGCCAGAGGAGAAGAAGTTGAGGAATGGCAAACTGAAAACAGTCTAATTCTCCTAAACCAACCAGAAGACACTCCTACCTTCTACCAGAGTATGGATGACAACATCAACTCTAGACTTTGCCTTTGCTACAAACAAATTATCCAAAGGAAGCAAAAGAAAAGTCGCTGACCAACTTGCTACTAGTGACCATAGACCAATTCTCATACACATAGAAACCATTCAACTTCCCATAGAAAACTCCACCCTTCCTAGATGGAATTACAAGAAAGCAAACTGGGATCTCTTTGCCCGCTTAACAGATGAATATATGACGAACATCAACTGCAAAACAAACCGGGTAAACAAATCCTACTCTGATTTCTCTAGAGCTCTCCTTAAAGCAGCTAAGGAATCTATCCCCAGGGGAGTCAGAATAAATTACATACCAAACTGGTTTCAATACGGATGGCGCTTCAGAAAAAGACACAAACAAATGGAGGAGCCGGTATCATAGAGTGGCCTAACGGAGAACACATTGAAAAAGCAACTGCCAAAGGAAGTCTCTCAGATAGCACTAGAGCTGAAAGGAAAGCACTAGAGCTTGCCGCAAATATTCTAACAAGTGACCCCCACTCTAAAAACAGCCAGATTGTCATCCTCACTGATGCGAAGACAGTGCTCCAGTCTCTCAAAAACCCAAACACTTTGATCAATCAGACACTCAGTACAGAACTATTAAAACTGAGCAAAATAACAAAAGAACTTATTCTCCCATGGATCCCTGGACATATGGAACTTGAAGGAAATGACACTGCTGACTGCTTGGCAAAAACTGGAGGCAGTCAAAACCAGGCAGACCCATCCCTACACCATGAAGAAATCAAGGCAATTCTCACAAGAATTGAATCTGAAAGATGGTCCGAGCTCAAAGAAAACCACCCAAAAAGTGATGCATACTTCAAACTCCCCCGCCAATCACAAAACATCATTTTCAGGCTAAGGACGGGTCACAACAAACTTAGGCAGCACATGTTCCGCAAACTTCGAATTGGAGAAAGCGAAATGTGCCCCTGCGGGACAGCTGCTGAAAATGCGGAACATGTTCTCCAAAACTGCCCCCTGTACTACCATACCCGGACAGACATATGGCCCCAGGAAGCTACCCTCGATGACAAACTCTATGGTGGACTGGACCAACTGACAGTCACAGCGCAGTTCATCACAAATATAGGACTTGCTGACTAAATCCTCAATCGAAAGTTTTGAGAACGAAGAAGAAGAAGAATCCTATCTTATCTTATGTTTTTTGTTACAGACGCTCCTTCTTTACAGAAGATTATTGCGTCCCACGCGTATTCATTGTTTATGTCTAGTCTTGCATTTATATCAGAGTTTTAAATGTTGATAGTGTTGGTTTTCCTGGTTTCCTCTGGGCAACCCAATTCCACCCCGAATTCCGGACGGGAATAACGAGAGTTTGTATGTGTTTGTTCTTGTATACAGAATAAGAAAAGTGTTTTTATCCCCATGTCTATCTGGGGGTTGTATTTTCAAGTTAGAATTAATTGCCGTATGTACTATTACTACTTTGCTATTTGTTCATCTATCCTCTAGTGTTTAAAGGTTTAATGATTTGACTAATGGTGTTACTCTTGTTATGTGTCCTTTAAACACTTGAGTCTGGGCTCGAGTCGGACTCTCGCCAATGTTTAATAACGTCAGTTTTAACATGTTGAAATACAGAATAAAAGCCATTATCTTTTCATTCAGCGAGAAAACTGGGTATTTTTAAATATGCAGGTTTGGTGGAAGGTTTATGATTATATCCAACACGGATTGTTATAGAATGATGGTGTCCAAGATGATGGTGTCCAAGATGATGATGTCCAAGATTATGGTGTCCAAGATGATGGTGTCCAAGATGATGGTGTCCAAGATGATGGAGTCAAGATGGGGGTGGTTGACATCTTGACCCTTGAAAAATTCGTCAAAAGACTCACCACAAATATCTCAGACATTCAGTTTTATTAACTAACTAGCTGCCTGGTGCCGAGTGACCTACTTTTCAAAAGGGGCAGTGTGTCGCGCTTCCAGGTGAATAAAGCTGACCACTACCACTCGGTGACATAAGACTTTCCAACTATGGCTGTGTCCTACAATCAAAACATGGATATGTCCTGAATTCCAAACATGGCTATGTCCTACAACCCCACCATGGCTATCTCCTACAACCCAACCATGGCTATCTCCTACAACCCCACCATGGCTATGTCCTACAACCCCACCATGGCTATCTCCTACAACCCCACCATGGCTATCTCCATGGCACCCAAACACCACATCATCGCACAATCCCTCAGTCTCCAACTCCAAACCTTGTTCCCAGTTATTGGGATATCGAATTTCTTTGACGCCATAAGTCCTCCCCCCCCCCAAGATAAAAGCCATTGAGTTGGGGCTGGGTGCATGTGAGGTGGGGCTGAGCGGGACAAGTGATGATGGTTCCAGGCCATCCCCGGTGAAAAGTTCATCACTATCAACAGTTCCATCACAGTTCATTTTAATTGCGCCCACCAACAAAGCCGTGCCAATGAAAAGTGCCGCCAGGGAGAAACCTGAAAATTGCGATCTGGAGGTTTTTATACAAAGTACTATTAACACGACGATTTTGTAACACCCATGAAGTATTCGTGACATGCCAGAGATTTCAATGTTTGACTATTAGAGCTTTATATAGAGAAACTATTCACGCCATGGTCAAAATTTACGTCATATATTTAACACAAACATTCTTTCCGGCAACAGGACAACTTTGCTTGAAAGTATATTTCACATTGCATTAACCAGAACAAGTGTTCTCACACTTAGTATTTCTTTTCTGAACACAAGAAGGGGGCATGTTTACATTGATTTTTTGTTAACAGGTTCATTTAATTTCATTTCTGTAGTTATGGGGCCGAAAGATCGCGTATCACAAATTTGAGAAGCACTGAACGTATACGTTCACCTCCACCCCCTCCCACATAAACACATTATATAAATCTTATGGACCTTCAGGACAATGTAACGCATCTCAAATCGTCTGAATGGGACCTGAAATAACGCAAGTTTTTATAAAATTTTCTCATAAATGCAACGTCAGCAAATTTTTTTACCCAAGATTACAACTGTAAAGCTGGCTGCCAGATCCAATTTTAGTTCGACCAATTCCATTCTCAGCCCAATGTTAAAGAACAAAGAAAAGACCGGAAAAACCACTCCAATTTCTATCCTTGTATGAAATTAATAATTCATGTCTCTCCCTCTAGATTTCCCAATGCCGCTAGTTTTGTTGCGCATTCACAGCCAACTTTCTTGAATAGACAAATGACGTATGTCTCAGCGCCAGATCGCGCGATGTGACGTAGGCACACGTCACGAACTCATCGAATCGACTCTACTACCCCTTACCCCCTCCTCCCATGAGACGTTTTGTTCCCTTAACATGCTCCCCCCCCCCTTTTTTTTTCTTCATCACTGCCACCACCGCCCTCTTCCAACCACTTCCTCCACTCACTCGCCAGTTTTCCGTAGTTCCAGCTCGCGTAGGCAGCAAGAAGCCATCAGCCAAACGTTCATTGACTAGCGAGTTCCATCGATTTCATGTGACAACTCCCTGCATAGTACTTGGGAGTCTTTTGTGACAACTCGCACAAATTACTTGGGCCGTCACTTGGTGGTTTTTAGTTTCCTAATGTGTAAACATTCGGCATGAAGCTTGATATCAAATAGACATATAATCCATTTTTATTTTTATTTTAAAAAACGAAACAATATGTAAACTGTATCAACAGACAAATCATAACAAGTTTTGCTCCCGTGTCTATAAAAAAAATTCCAGTAAGTTTTGACAAAAATAAAATTTTAAGGCCTTTTCGTTTAAAGCATGGGTGTCCTTTGTCCGTCCCTCGGGCCAAATACGACCCACCTTAACATTACACGACCTCATCTTAAATAATTTATTGACTCGCGGGTTTATTGACGACAACAAATGATGACAAAAAGCTAAACGTTTTACCATGTTTGACATTGATTTTTAAAGGCACATGAAGTTATGTGCAGTTATTAATTTATGTGTACGAAATTCGATTATGTCCGGAGAAAAAATCAATTATGTAGTATAGTTTTTTTTCCCACTTTGAAAGGAAATGAAATTGGCCTTGGTGTACTTAATTTTCAGACAGTTTTTACATTACAGTTTTTAACACACTTTTTTCCGTTCTAGTTTATATTTCGACACATTTTAATTATTGTAAGGTAGCCATGCAGTATAAAATAAACATTTTTATACTATAAATTTGCCATTATTAATCCAATTATTTAATGTCAATGGAATTGGATATTTCTAGGGTCTCGAAAATCGCGATAGTAATGTCCACTTTTTCACTCACAAAACATCACTCTTACAAATTACAAGCAACATAAAAATCATATTTTTAAAAAATCCTGTAACTCATTCTCAGCTCTCAACCTATGTCATGTTTTTTAATCATCTGGGGCGCAGTGGTCTAAGTGGTAGCGCACTGGTCTATCGATCCGAGGCAGATACCGAGTCGCGGGTTCGAGCCCAGGTACTTAAAACTTGTGAACGCTACTTCACTTGCCCCATAGTCCGTCATGGACTGGAAAGTGGGTTATTTCATTTTTAATCATCTAATCCAGCCCGCGAATATTTTTACTTAATGGAATACGGCTTTCCTTGCAGTAAGTTTGGACAAACCTATTTTCAATGAATTATTTCGATCTTTTTTTTAAAAATGTGACTTGAATTGTATAACTTGTTCAAAAAAGAGTTTGACAACCAAATAGAAATAAGGAAAAAGTTTTGATGACGTCGTGAGAACTTTATGGTCGTTCGGTGGATAACAGGCCAGTGACGGACACAATGAGAATGGAAAATGGATAACTAAGTCATACAAGAAGATCGCCATAAACAATGCCCTCTTGTAAAGATTACAAGATGAGATCAGTCACTCAACTCATCTGGTGGACAACAGGCCAGTGATGGACACAATGAAACAATGGATAACTAAGTCATGCTCTAAAAATGTGGATAAAACATTGAAAAGGGCTACATGTTGTTGTTGTACATGTTGTTTATGTTTTGTACATGTCGTCATACATGTTGTTATACATGTTGTTATACATGTTTTTATACATGTTGTTGAACATGTTTTGCATGATCTTGTACATGTTCTTGTACATGTTTTAGTTGTACATGTTGCTTATGTTTTGTACATGTCGTCATACATGTTGTTATACATGTTGTTATACATGTTTTTATACATGTTGTTGTACATGTTTTGCATGATCTTGTACATGTTCTTGTACATGTTTTAGTTGTACATGTTGCTTATGTTTTGTACATGTCGTCATACATGTTGTTATACATGTTGTTGTACATGTTGTTTTGCATGTTTTTTACATGTTCTTGTACATGTTTTAGTTGTACATGTTGCTTATGTTTTGTACATGTCGTCATACATGTTTTTAAACATGTTGTTATACATGTTGTTGTACATGTTTTGCATGTTCTTGTACATGTTCTTGTCCATGTTTTAGTTGTACATGTTGATGTGGTCCCCACCCCACAACCCAACCCAACCATAGGCGGATACACCAAGTTGCCAACCAGGCGACATAAAGATCTCGTGAGTCGATCAATGAGGGCACCGCCGACATCCACGCTCACGGCGTGTCCTTCACGCATGACCTTTAGATCAGCACGGTTCCTTCCCTGGCAAACCTCTATATTTTGTTACTGTGTATTTGTTGTCAAGCCTTTGTATTTTCTTACTGTGTCTTTCCTTCCAAGCCTAATTAATTTGTTACTGTGCCTTTCCTGGCAAACCTATATATTTTGTTACTGTGTCTTTCCTGGCAAAATCCTCTTTTGTGTTCCTGTGCCTTTGCAGGCAAACCTCTATAATTTGTTACTGTTTCTTTCCTCGCAAAATCCTCTTTTGTGTTCCTGTGTCTTTCCCGGAAAACCTATTAAATTTGTTACTGTGTTTTGCTGTCAAGCCTTTTTATTTTCTTACTGTGTCATTCCTTGCAAGCCTATTTAATTTATTGATGTGTCTTTGCTGGCGAACCTTTATAATGTGTTACTGTTTCTTTCCTGGCAATCCTATTAATTTAAATTTGTTACTGTGTCTTTCCTGGCAAAATCCTATTTTTTGTTACTGTGTCTTTGCTGGTAAACCTTTGTATTTTGTTGTGTCTGTCCTTGCAAGCCTGTTTAATTTGTTACTGTGTCTTTGCTGGCGAACCTCTATAATTTGTTACTGTTACTTTCCTGGCAATCCTAGTAATTAAAAATTGTTGCTGGGTCTTTCCTGGCAAGCCCATATAATTAAAATGTGTTACTGTTTCTGTCAAGGCAAACTTAAAGTCTATTACACCGTTTTGGTAATGGTCTTTGTGATATATATATATATATATATATATATATATATATATATATATATATATATATATATATATATATATATATATGTGTGTGTGTGTGTGTGTGTGTGTGTGTGTGTATGGCGGCCTCGACAATAGAAAATATCTCGGTGGTCTAGACTCTAGACTCTAGACAATGGAAAATTATTTTATGAGTTCCGTCCTGTACAGTCAGTAAATAGAGGCACTCGAAGGCTTAAAGTCAATTCATTTATTCTGCCTTTGTTTCCAGCCTAGACCGATCCAATTACACCATTGATCTATAGTGGTACCATGCATTTATGGCCAGATTTCAAACCAACTCTTGTATTTAAAGTAGTGGGAGGCAATCCGTTCGCACAAAATTTCTTGTACTTTGTTTTAAACCACGTGGTAAACTGTGTATAATGTATATTTGTTTGGTGTGCTTGTTTGGTGTGCTTGTTTTGTGTACTTGTTTGGTGTGCTTGTTTTGAGTATTTGTTTGGTCTGCTTGTTTTGTGTGCTTGGTTGGTGTGTTTGTTTGGTGTGCTTGTTTAATGTGTTTGTTTGGTGTGCTGTTTAATGTGCTTGTTGGTGTGCTCTTGTGTTGTGCTTGTTTTGAGTATTTGTTTGATGTGTTTGTTTGGTGTTCTTGTTTGGTGTTCTTGTTTGGTGTGCTTGTTTGGTGTGCTTGTTTGATGTGTTTATTGGTGTTCTTGTTTGTTGTATTTGTTTGGTGTGCTTGTTTGATGTGTTTGTTTGGTGTGCTTATTTGATGTGTTTGTTGGTGTGCTTGTTTGATGTGTTTGTTGGTGTGCTTGTTTGTTGTGTTTTATGTGTTTGTTGGTGTGCTTGTTTGATGTGTTTGTTTGATGTGTTTGTTGGTGGGTTTGTTTGGTGTGTTTGTTGGTGGGTTTGTTTGGTGTGCTTGTTTGGTGTGCTTGTTTGATGTGTTTGTTGGTGTGCTTGTTTGATGTGTTTGTTGGTGTGCTTGTTTGTTGTGTTTGTTTGATGTGTTTGTTGGTGGGTTTGTTTGGTGTGTTTGTTTGGTGTGATTGTTTGATGTGTTTGTTGGTGGGTTTGTTTGGTGTGCTTGTTTGGTGTGCTTGTTTTGTTTGCTTGTTTGGTGTGCTTGTTTGGTGTGCTTGTTTTGTTTGCTTGTTTGGTGTGCTTGTTTTGTTTGCTTGTTTGGTGTGCTTATTTAATGTGCTTGTTTAATGTGTTTGTTTGATGTCCTTGTTTGTTGTGCTTGTTTGCTGTGTTTTGATGGGTTGTGTGATGTGTTTGTTTGGTGTGTTTGTTTGGTTTGTTTATTTTGTTTATTTTTTATATTCCTTGTTCTTTTTCTCATCGTTAGCTGTTTTAAAAAACTAAAATTAGTTTCAATGATTGAACCAATAAGTATATGTCAATATCAGGTATCAATGTTGGATGTCAATATTGAATGCCAATAATAGGTGTCAATGTTGGATGTCAATATTTGGCGCAGATGATGATTCTCATAGTAGGTTGTCTTTTCATTTAAATTTCTTTTAGTTATGGTCAGTATTGGGATAATTTTTGGATGTCATTGTTGGGTGTCTTTGAGTTAGTGTCATTGTTGGATGTGTTTGATTTAGTGCCATTGTTGGATGTCTTTGACAGCTGTGACAGCATACAACAATGAATCAACCGTCTGCACGTTGTGCTCCCCAACAATGATGAGCTCCACATAATCCATTCAAGGACACAAAATAGCTATTTTACAAAAAAACTGAAGATCTCGGCCCACACTTCACCGAGGACCATATTATTAACCCAAAGCCCACCATTGACTGAAGACAGACCATATTATTAACCCAAAGCCCACCATTGACTGAAGACAGACCATATTATTAACCCAAAGCCCACCATTGACTGAAGACAGACCATATTATAAACCCAAAGCCCACCATTGACTGAAGACAGACCATATTATTAACCCAAAGCCCACCATTGACTGAAGACAGACCATATTATAAACCCAAAGCCCACCATTGACTGAAGACAGACCATATTATTAACCCAAAGCCCACCATTGACTGAAGACAGACCATATTATAACCCCAAAGCCCACCATTGACTGAAGACAGACCATATTATTAACCCAAAGCCCACCATTGACTGAAGATAGACCATATTATAAACCCAAAGCCCACCATTGACTGAAGACAGGCCATATTATAAACCCAAAGCCCACCATTGACTGAAGACAGA
Source organism: Ampullaceana balthica (assembly GCA_944989445.1). Classification (NCBI taxonomy): domain Eukaryota; kingdom Metazoa; phylum Mollusca; class Gastropoda; family Lymnaeidae; genus Ampullaceana; species Ampullaceana balthica. Next base: position 795,633 of record CALYLW010000130.1, on the reverse strand, counting down.
CCATATTATAAACCCAAAGCCCACCATTGACTGAAGACAGACCATATTATTAACCCAAAGCCCACCATTGACTGAAGACAGACCATATTATTAACCCAAAGCCCACCATTGACTGAAGACAGACCATATTATAAACCCAAAGCCCACCATTGACTGAAGACAGGCCATATTATAAACCCAAAGCCCACCATTGACTGAAGACAGACTATATTATAAACCCAAAGCCCACCATTGACTGAAGACAGACTATATTATAAACCCAAAGCCCACCATTGACTGAAGACAGACCATATTATAAACCCAAAGCCCACCATTGACTGAAGACAGACTATATTATAAACCCAAAGCCCACCATTGACTGAAGACAGACTATATTATAAACCCAAAGCCCACCATTGACTGAAGACAGACCATATTATAAACCCAAAGCCCACCATTGACTGAAGACAGACCATATTATTAACCCAAAGCCCACCATTGACTGAAGACAGACCATATTATTAACCCAAAGCCCACCATTGACTGAAGACAGACCATATTATAAACCCAAAGCCCACCATTGACTGAAGACAGACCATATTATAAACCCAAAGCCCACCATTGACTGAAGACAGGCCATATTATAAACCCAAAGCCCACCATTGACTGAAGACAGACTATATTATAAACCCAAAGCCCACCATTGACTGAAGACAGACCATATTATAAACCCAAAGCCCACCATTGACTGAAGACAGACCATATTATAAACCCAAAGCCCACCATTGACTGAAGACAGGCCATATTATAAACCCAAAGCCCACCATTGACTGAAGACAGACTATATTATAAACCCAAAGCCCACCATTGACTGAAGACAGACTATATTATAAACCCAAAGCCCACCATTGACTGAAGACAGACCATATTATAAACCCAAAGCCCACCATTGACTGAAGACAGACTATATTATAAACCCAAAGCCCACCATTGACTGAAGACAGACCATATTATAAACCCAAAGCCCACCATTGACTGAAGACAGACTATATTATAAACCCAAAGCCCACCATTGACTGAAGACAGGCCATATTATAAACCCAAAGCCCACCATTGACTGAAGACAGACCACATTATAAACACAAAGCCCACCATTGACTGAAGACAGACCACATTATAAACACAAAGCCCACCATTGGCTGAAGACCACGTAATAAACCAGAGGTCCGCAAACCGTCACAGACAACATAAGACGTCCAGCGGATCTCGACTCATCAATCACAGACCGCCGTCACAGCGGTCAACAATCCTACAAAGGTAGCTGAAGACTCTTTAACGCAGACAGTCACTACACGGTCAGCAATCTCAAGCCATCCTGTAGCAACAAGCAGAACACGTCAACAGTATTACCAAACAGTTTTATCCTCTGTGTTTCGTTACTTTCGAATATCACTCGCACCCCCTCCCAAACTTATAATTTTACTTTCGCGTGCAATCGCCACACCACAGCAACAGTACGAGCTCCTAGAAACATGGACTTAGTCTCTATTGGGGAGTTGTCAAACATATCAATAAACAAATCACATCCATGATGGATTGAACCAATCACGTCCATGATGTATTGAACACATCACGTCCATGATGGGATTGAACACATCACGTCCATGATGTATTGAACACATCACGCCCATGATGTATTGAACACATCACGTCCATGATGGGATTGAACACATCACGTCCATGATGGGATTGAACCCATCACGTCCATGATGTATTGAACACATCACGTCCATGATGGGATTGAACACATCAGGTCCATGATAATATTTAACACATCACGTCCATAATGTTAAACACATAAACACATAATGGATTGAACACTTCACATCAATGATGGATTGAACACAACTTGTCCAAGACGGACTGGAAACAACTTATCCATGACGGATTGAACACAACTTATCCATGACGGATTGAACACAGCACGTGGTCAGGTGTATTTACTGACCACCAACCCTCGGACCGCACGAGCAAACATCTACACCGACCGCTACCCTGGGTGGCCGCATGCTCTAAGCACCAAGTAACGACCTCCGTGAAGAAACTTGGCACAGATACGTTTGGCTCCTCAATAAAACAAAACACGTTCGACTGAAGCAAACCGTAAAGAAAAGAAAGATCCACGATGTAATTGAACAGAATAAAAGTCTCTAGATTACGAGTATCCTCTTCCTGTGTGAACTTTTCGTCGGTATCCAAAAAGACACTGACCAACAGATAGGCAGGCCAACATCGCTGTCCGGCACCACGAAGAACAGAACACAGCACACCAGCTCAGCTTGTTGCGGGAGTACAACAAGCGCGACCACCAAAGGAATCCACGCCACTTCTAGTCCTAGCTGGCACTTCTAATGTCGTCTGCACTTCCATCACTCGGTGGCCAGGGTGGAAATGGTTTTTTACGTGATCAATTGTGAGCGGCCAAACTTAATTTTGCCGTTTTATTTTTAAAGATCGAAATATACTTTTCTTATACTTCTTAATCCTCAACGTTGCTTGTGAGTTAACAAAAGTATTTACAAGGAATGGTTAGACTGTTGGACGGTTATTTCTTCAATAATTTAGGAGTGTACACGTATTTGTAATTACACGCAAAGTCGGATCGCTAGTGCTTTTCTCTACTAAAATAATACGCCTAGAAATTTAATAATAATTATAATAATACATTAATAATAAATATTTACAAAATATTTTTTGTATAGTTTTTTTAAATTTATACTCAATCAGTAAGTATTAGCACGCGTATGTTCCTTCGCGTATAGTATTTCATGCTTTTTTATAATTAAATTTACCTTTGCATTAATGTAAAAGCTAATGTGCAAAAAAGTAGAGTATTTAAAAGAATGCTTACAATGGCAGTCACTAGTAGAAAGAGAAAAAAACAAGGCCAAGCGAAGAAATGTGCCCGACTTGTTTAAACCATTATCTGGCAAACTGGCAACACCATTCTCAGAAGACCATTTGACGGCATTCGGTGGTCTCCGGGTGAAGGCAATACAAGGAGCCGACCCGCAATAGAACGAGGGGAGGGAACGGCCGGGGGATGTAGGGAGGGGAAACAAAACAGAAATAGGGGAGGAGATTTAAAGAAGAAAGAGAATTCCTCCGGCTCATCAATGGAGAGAACCCGAGGAACGGGACGGGTGAGCGGGCCGGATCGATAGCCGCTTCTAAATATGGCCAAACTGCGCCAGCGTCGCCATGGCAACGCGGCCTTCACGGATCGATAGGCCATCCCATCGTCTGTGTGCGGTGGGGAAGGGAGCGGAGCGGTGCTGGACGTAGGTACATGGCTTCAACACCCGAACTTCATCTTCAAGCTACCCCCACCCCAACTCTTTACCCCAACACCCCCCTCCCAACCCACTCCTTAGATCCCAGCGCCAAACTTATAGATTTAATTTTTCGAATCTCTAAGCCGAGTGTTTTTTTGTTTGTTTGTTGTTGCTTTTGTTGTTGTTTTTTTTTAATAAATTTTTAAGGGGCTGTAATTGAGGCTGGAGGATACGCCGTGTCTTCGTTAGAAAACTTGAATGTCATAATAAGGTGCGTCCAATCGGAACTCGGCTACTAACGCGCACGCCGCGATGTCAAGCGCAACTGAGCCAAGTTCATACGCGCTGAGTAGTGGCGATAATCCCCTTGAGAAGTTCCCTTCAATTATTAATTGTGCTTGAGCAGGGCCGCGGGGGGGAGTGCCGTCCATTTCCAGAGATGTCTAGTTGTGGACTAGAAAGACAACCCCACCCCCACCCCACCGACAATTTTTTTTTGTCCTACTCACTTGTCCACACCTGCTGGGCTGGATGGTTAGAGTTACAGGCCCTTGTTACTTGTGTAATTCATCAAATGGCGGGTGCAGCCCATTACCAGACCCAGGCTAAGCTCAGCGGCCCTCAAGTAGATCCAGGAATTATGTCAATAAAACATCAGCGATTCTTGCCTTCCCATACTCATAACAAATCATTCTTCGCATTTTGTTTTTATTTATTTTTTTATGCTGTTGTCTCTTTTTAGGTTAGATGATAGAAGAAAAACGAGCGGAGTAGTAATAAGACACATTAATAAGGCAATTAATTCTAAATTGGAAATACAATACAAAGATAATCTAAAACAACCCTGAGATAAACAAAGGGATAAAAAAAACTTTTATTATTCCGTAGGCAAGAACAAACACATACAAAGCCTCGTTCTTCCCGTCCGGAAGTCGGACGTGGAATGGGTTCCCTGAGTGAAACCAGGAAAACCAACACTTTATCAACATTTAAAACTCTAATAAAAATACAAGATTAGACATAAACCATGAATAAGCGTAGGACGCTCAATAATCTTTTGTATAGAAATAGCGTCTGTAACAGATGAGTTCCCAGTTTCAAAAGCTGTATTTCCCATGTCCTAGCTTTCAAGGCGAATATCACGCAAAGATATTTCACACACAACCAACCAACTGGGACTTCGCTTTACCAAACAATAATACTCTCAAACTAAAATACTGACGGGGTGTAAAAGGTTCTTTAGATCTCTAGAAATATGTATAGCAATATCTTCATGGGATATGTTTATATCTTTGGTTCTTAATTAACTTCTGATCTAGGTACGTTAGACTTAACTAGCTTCTTATCTAGATTATTTAGACGTAACTAGCTTCTAATCTAGATATCTTAGACTTAACTAGCTTTTAATCTTGATATCTTAGACTTAACTAGCTTTTAATCTTGATATCTGAGACTTAACTAGCTTCTAATCTAGATATGCTAGACTAAATTAGCCTCTGACATGATAAGTTGTGTTGGTTTTTTTTCCAGCTCCCGTTGAATTCTATACAAATCGCTAGCTCCCCCCCCCCGCTCCCTCCAACCAATCCCTAACTGCCTAAAGAGCACACGTCCGTGAGGCTAACGGTTACACGGGATGGCTGTCTTAGGTACACAAATCAATAGGACACACGACTTTAGGATCAGTGATATATTCCAATATTCCAACACACGGAGTGGGGGGGGGGTCCTCAGCAGGCTTTACAGGCACTCACTCCGATCTGATCATTCGCTGATTTGGGACCGATTAACTTCTACATGAACGATCTTTACCCTCATACATGAATGTTTTTGTTAATTTATTGTTTTGATCACACAATTCGTTTGTGTATTTTGTAATTTATCCTAATAGCAGCCTTTCTCGCTGTCGGGTCTTTTTTTATATCACAATCTTAAATTAAGGGATATTAAAATCAGGGATCTTTTAAATTTAGAGATCTTTTAAATTCATGGATCTTAAAATTAATGGATCTTTTTAACTTCAGGATCTTTTACATTCAGATATCTCTTTAAAGTGAGCCACCTGTTAAATTTTAGAGGTCTGTATATATCTGCTGTGATATAAATTGTTGGAGAGAACACAAGCAGGTTTGGATCTCAATGTTACTTGTAGAAGTAGAAAAAACCAATATAGTGCTGTAAAGGAATTTGGTGCCTCTAAGACTATAGCATATGGTGCCTAGAGGACAATGGGATATGGTGCCTAGAGGACAATGGGATATGGTGCCTAGAGGACAATGGGATATGGTGCCTAGAGGACAATGGGATACGGTGCCTAGAGGAAAATCGGATACGGTGCCTAGTGGACAATGGGTATAATTTCGGTGGCCAGATTTGGTGCATTAAAGTGAGTATTGGGGTTACGCCGGATAATACATAGGATATAAACAGCCACAACTAGGATAAAGTGGTCGGTTCTCAGTTACACCTCACACAACGGGCACTACGCCCAAACAGCACCACACGGACTCACACTCTAAACCTCGCACACCACACAACCACACGTGTTAATTTCAACGAAAACAAAAAGACAGATTTGTATTAATATTCCCCTCACTCCCATCTGACAACCACCCTCTCAGTCCTCCCGTCCTCTGCCTCCACTGTCTCCTGCTACTCCGTGCACTCTGTTAATCTTTCTTTGTGCTTAGACGAGGACGAACATAACAGCCGCCCGACAACGTAACGAATGGTCAAATACTGGACGGTAGAAATGCAGCAGTTTGAACTGGCCGGGCGGGTAGCTTTACAAATTTTATGATAAGAAACTTTATTTTGAAGTTCTTACAGTCAATATATCAATATTTATTTATCAGCTTAACATATCATTCAAAGTGACAGGTCACAATATATGTAGCAGCTCAATATATCTCACCACAAATAATAAAATAAATGGTCCTTAAAATTCAACAATTATCTCGTTATATCACAAAATCAAAATTTCAATAAATTATAAACATAACAAAGACATCCATCAATAAATTATACACATTACCAAGACATCCATCAATAAATTATAAACATAACAAAGACATCCATCAATAAATTATACACATTACCAAGACATCCATCAATAACTAACGGTAGCCCGATTAGATCAAACATTTTACCAATTAGCACAACCGCCTATGTCCTGATAAAAAAAGACATAAGCATAATCTCCCAATACACAACACCAACCTAACCTCTAAATACACAACACCAATCTAACATCCCAATACACAACACCAACCTAATCTCCCAATACACAACACCGACCTAATCTCCCAATACACAACACCAACCTAATCTCACAATACACAACACCGACCTAACCTCCCAATACACAACATCGACCTAATCTCCACCATTGCACAACACCAACCTAATCTCCCCAATACAAGACACCAGCCTAATCCACCAATACAAGACACCAGCCTAATCCCCCAATACAAGACACGAACCTAATCTCCCCAATACAAGACGTCAGCTTAATTTCCCCGCAGAAGGCCAATTCTTGCCAGCCGTTAGTTCACCGGCCTACGGCCCGGCCAGAGAAAGAAAGGACCCGGTGTGGAACAGGAGCAGGTGTTTGATGACTGCTGGGACCAAACAATCAACATGAGACTTTACAGGGGCGGCACTAATCAACAGCGGTGTGGGTGTAAAGGGTTGGGTGGGCCAACCACAATGCGGGCAGACGGCCAGATAATGACCGCCCTGTGGACTGTATGCCTTATTATCATTATTTTCATTGGGCTTTTCGAATCGTTGTGACGACAAAGCAATGACATTAAATGACAAGTGTCCTGCCTCCAAATAGGAACAAATGTCCTACATCCTTCAAATGTGGGACCAGTGTCCTACTGCCACCAAATGGGACAAATGTCCTACAGCCTTCAAATGTGGGACCAATGTCCGACGGCCATAAACACATCAATAGAACCGCCCCAAAAGTGCTTTCATATATATTTTAAGTGTACATGATGTAACATGAATGATTAATTAAGTCAAGTATCCTTACAGATTTGGAACAAATAAATGTTACTTTTGTAGCCTTTGCTAATTTCAACATTATACCACCGTTTATGATAATAATGATACTAATGCACACCTATGGAGATAACATTATACCACCGTTTATGATAATAATGATACTAATGCACACCTATGGAGATAACATTATACCACAGTTTATGATAATAATGATACTAATGCACACCTATGGAGATAACATTATACCACCGTTTATGATAATAATGATACTAATGCACACCTATGGAGATAACATTATACCATAGTTTATGATAATAATGATACTAATGCACACCTATGGAGATAACATTATACCACAGTTTATGATAATAATGATACTAATGCACACCTATGGAGATAACATTATACCACAGTTTATGATAATAATGATACTACAGCACACCTCTGGAGATAGCATTATACCCCCCTTTATGATAATAATGATTACTAATGCACACCTATGGAGATAGCATTATACCACCGTTTATGATAATAATGATACTAGAGCACACCTATGGAGATAGCATTATACCCCGGTTTATGGTAATAATGATACTAGTGCACACCTCTGGAGATAGCATTATACCCCGGTTTATGATAATAATGATACTAGTGCACACCTCTGGAGATAACATTATACCCCGGTTTATGATAATAATGATACTAGTGCACACCTCTGGAGATAGCATTATACCCCGGCTTATGATAATAATGATACTAGTGCACACCTCTGGAGATAGCATTATACCCCGGCTTATGATAATAATGATACTAGTGCACACCTCTGGAGATAGCATTATACCCCGGCTTATGATAATAATGATAATAGAGCACACCTCTGGAGATAGCATTATACCACCGTTTATGATAATAATGATACTAATGCACACCTATGGAGATAACATTATACCACCGTTTATGATAATAATGATACTAATGCACACCTATGGAGATAACATTATACCACAGTTTATGATAATAATGATACTAATGCACACCTATGGAGATAACATTATACCACAGTTTATGATAATAATGATACTACAGCACACCTCTGGAGATAGCATTATACCCCCCTTTATGATAATAATGATTACTAATGCACACCTATGGAGATAGCATTATACCACCGTTTATGATAATAATGATACTAGAGCACACCTATGGAGATAGCATTATACCCCGGTTTATGGTAATAATGATACTAGTGCACACCTCTGGAGATAGCATTATACCCCGGTTTATGATAATAATGATACTAGTGCACACCTCTGGAGATAACATTATACCCCGGTTTATGATAATAATGATACTAGTGCACACCTCTGGAGATAGCATTATACCCCGGCTTATGATAATAATGATACTAGTGCACACCTCTGGAGATAGCATTATACCCCGGCTTATGATAATAATGATACTAGTGCACACCTCTGGAGATAGCATTATACCCCGGCTTATGATAATAATGATACTAGTGCACACCTCTGGAGATAGCATTATACCCCGGCTTATGATAATAATGATACTAGAGCACACCTCTGGAGATAGCATTATACCCCGGCTTATGATAATAATGATACTAGTGCACACCTCTGGAGATAGCTATTTTGCAATTTTTTTGGAACTTCAGTTTTTTTCCTTTGTTATTATTCATCCAGGATATATCCACGGTGTCTTAGAATGATGTTTGTGGATTAGTGGAGCTGTCGTTGTTAGCAAACAAGGGCAGATAATTCAGATAATTGATGAAGTCAGTCTAATAGAGCAGTGATCCTCAAACTAAAGTATCGACCATTGCGCTACGTTGCACGCCAAGGTGGCCACGTTACACACAAAGCCATGTTTGGAAAATCTCAACAAGTTAATAAGTGTGTTCCTTGAAAACTATTTCAGGAAAATCCAAATATTTGAGAATCCCTGTTTTATTGATGTTATGAATGCACAAAGGATTCCTCATAAAAGAAAATTACAATAAGCAGCTGATTATGTCAGCGTCACCTAGACGATGTGTGAAGATTTTTGGGGATTTAAAAAAACGCGAAAATTGAGTATGTGTGTAGAATATGTGTGTAGAGTATGCGTGTATAATATGTGAAAAGCGCATATCAATATCCCCACACCATCTTGTAGACACACAACCAAGCATTTACAAATAGCTCGCGAGACATTAGATATTATACATGAATTACAAGTTGTATTTCCATGACAATCAACAGATTGCCAGAATGGCCAACCCTCCCCCCCCCTCCGCCCAAAAAAAACCACCACCCAGCAACACCCAAACACACCACGAAGGCGTGGACCCATCTGATGGGCCATGGCGCCGGCGGTAATGGAGCAAGAACCAGACCTGGGGGTGTCCACTGATTTTAAAAACAAAAGCTACGGGTGAAACAACAATTCACTGAACTCAGAAATTCACTGACAGATATTCACGCAGGTGAAATCATCAGTGTGTCGTTTGTGTAACGGTCATTCTCAAAGTGTTAGGTCTATATTAGATTTCGACTTATAGTTTAATTAAGTTGATATAAACCACACAGAACTTTTTATTTCCGTTGGTGGAGGCGATGGCAAAAGGGGGAGTGGTTGTCTCCGATAAACAGGGGCATGTTGTTTTGTGCCCAGTGTTTTCTTCGGCAAACTCCACGCACGTTTCGATAGGCCCTAACCCCTTGGTACCCCCTTGGCTCCGGGAGATGTCACTGTCATTGTAGGATAATTGTTTATTTTTAATTCATCACAAGATGGGGAAAGATTCAGAAATCGTTTACTGATCTTCGTGAGCTATTTAACTTTGAAATTAAAACCTTCCACCGATTATCAGTGTTCGATATCAGTAGGTTGAAGTTGAAGTCTAGATGCCCACCATACACAGGGGCCCATTATTCATAGGCCCATTATTCATTGGCCCATTATCCATTGGCTGATTATCCATTGGCCCATCAATTGCAGACGTGATTGAAATTCACTCCTGGAAAGGGTCAGCAGAATCTGAAGGCCTTAGACCCATGCCAAATTACGCGGGCAAACTGGAATGTTCGCTCCATACAACACTTTCATTCAAAGACGGTGACCCGTCAAAACGGCCCCGGACAAACCGGCCCCGACATAACGGCCCCAGACAAATTGTTAACACTTTTCAACAAAACTTTAATTTTTTTATTTTAAGCTTTTGTAAACTTTTTCACCCTTATATAAAGTGGTCAAATTGTAAAATTATATCTTGTGATGTTATTATATTGTTTCTTGTCAACAAACAGCCGCGATTGGTACCATTTCGCTTAAAGGCTATTGAATTCACTATCGTGATGTCATTATTATTGTTTATTATTAGCAACACCTGACACTGAATAGGTAAGTAAAAATACGAATTTAATATTTGATTGGACATTTTACTTTTAGTCCATCTATTAGTCCGGGGCCGTTTTGTCGTTGCCGTTTTGTCGGTGAACCTTCAATGACTATATTTACCTTGGAGATTGGAAATAATATCCAGTCTCATAAGGTCACCGGGTCAAGTTCGGGGTCACGCGTTTCTACAATTAAAATAAATATTTATTTATCAGACGTGAAATTTGCGGTGATCCCCCTTCCATTTAACAGCGGAAAGAACTATTTGTATCCAAGGGAATTCCCAATCTTCTTTTATTTCCTTCACAAAAATACAGGACACGATAGCAGTGATTCTCAAAGTTTATACAGTCGGCGAGCCCACAATTAATATAGTGTAAACACAAAACAACCATTAAAAAGCAAGGCTCTAATGCAATGTGCAATATTTTTCTTGAAATAGCAGGTTGATAAGCCTTGCACAATCTTTAAAGAATGTCATCGTCATCTTTAAAAGATGATAATTCTGGAAATCAACAACTCACTAGCTAGAGCTATTGCGCTGTACCAACAAATTATATGTAAACGTACTAAAGAAACCTTTTTGTTAACCACCCAAACAGTGACGCATCTGTAAAATTCGTGACCGAATCTGGACACTAACATTGGGGACGGGGAGGCCGAGGGAGGGGGGATCCTTCATTCAGATAACGTGACAAGAGTATGGGTGCCAAATTCTGTCACGGGTGCCACATTATGTCATGGGTGTCACGTAATATCATCGATGCGTATGACAACAGTTTTAAGCATAAGTAACGCTGTATGTGTGTGTGTGAGTGTTCATACGTGTGTGTGGGGGGGGGGTATGTGTATGTTTTGATAAATATGAGTACTTACCAATGGACCCGTAAATCACGTGTGCACTTGTCTCTGATGTTCCTCTTTCATATTTCTTATATTAGCTGCCATTGTAAAGTGATCCAAGTGTATTCCCCAATGTAGAACATTCTTCCATCCAAGAACAGACAACTCCCTAATCTCGCCTATAAGAATAGGACAATAAAATTCAATAACACTTTTTTTAATGATTAAAACGTGTTTACTTTCACAAAAATTATATTAAATCAATAATCACACATGGTTTGTAATCTTACGTTGACCTAGGTCAGTGATGGCGAACCTATGGCACGCGTGCCATAGTCGGCACGCAGAGCCTCATCAGCCGGCACGCAACTAAAATATTACTTTCTTAATTAAACCAGTTAATTTAAAGCCAAACACACATATTTGGGTTTCGTTGGAGTGTTGGCACTATGCTATAAATAAGTGGGTTTTGGCTGAATTTTGGGAACGGTGCCCCAAAAATGTTCGCCATCGCTGACATATGTGGTTGTGTTATAGCTAATAGTGGTTCCCAAGTTGTGCCTCTTATGTGGTCACCAGGAAATATTAGAATTTTTTTTATATCAATCTCACTTTCATTGTTGAATGTTCTTGACAAAACCCAAACATCAAAATTCAGACAAGGGCACCGGGATTTAAAACCAAAAATTGAGAACCACTGAAGAGCATTTCGTGTTGTCTATTTCAATAATGTTCATATTTACTGAACATGGACCACGTTTACTACAATTTGGTTTTACTGCAGCAAGAGGTGATCATGTTTTTATATATATCGTCGTATGGAGACAGCCAAACAGGGCAAATAAAATTTTTGTTCAAATTAGATTTCTGCCGTCATAGCCAAAAAGTACGTATCTACTTTTTTATTGGGAAATGACTTGAGGGTAGATTTAGTATTTTATTAAAACAATCTATCATATTACTAAGCAAGAAAGCCGTAAGTGGTCTCCAAGTAGTGTAATTTCTATAGTCTAGGAGACGTAAAAGCATTTTTAACTTGGGAATGTTACAAATCATTTCCCCTGTTCTACTCAAAATCTACCTAGATGCTTATGACCGCAGATATCAGTACCGATTATAGTCTAAAGATAAGGGAGGTAATGTCTGTTGACGTCAACTCCCAACCCACCCTCCCCTAACCTCCCCAAACCCCCACCTCAAATCTCTCCCGTCCCACACCCCACCCCACACAGTTTAACAGGAAGACTTTCAAACATCCCCAAGATACGATCACCCTTCCCGGAAGTAGCTAGAGTCGGACCAATCACATGATCACGTCTAATTGGTGGCTTCCCGATCACGTGGCCGGTGCCGTGGGAATCGATCCCAGGCGATGTAGAACAAGGGCAGAACGGTCGCCTGGAGGACAGGCCTCGACCACTGACATGCAGAGTGGTGAGGGACACGTGGTCAGAAGGTCAAACACGTTCTTGGTAAACCGTGTGGTGGTGCACAGAGTAGACCAACAGGTCAGACCTACAGGCGGAAATGGTCAGCCCAACAGGTCACGTATACTTGTACTTGTAGAGTTGTTTACATGATTTCATTTTCAGTCTTTTCAAGAGTCATTTACACTGATGGAGTAATGACTACTAATTGCGTCATCCATACTAATTGTGCCATGTACACTGATTAATACTTTTAAACTAATAGACTTAATGACACTGACAGAATCATACTCAAACGCTTCCATCTGTATTCAGCCCCAAGTGCCCATCTTTAGATATTGAGAAAAGAACCAACTATCTGAGACACAAGATAAGCTTTGGCGGGGCACAAGATAAGCTTTGGCTGGACACAAGATTAGCTTTGGTGGGACACAAGATTAGCTTTGGTGGGACACAAGATAAGCTTTGGCGGGACACAAGATAAGCTTTGTCGGGACACAAGATAAGCTTTGTCGGGACACAAGATAAGCTTAAGACCGTCACATAGATAACAAACCTGTATTATAATGTAACATCCTTTTAGCACTCTGTACCTCGACGCCCAGGGACATATGTACCCCGCCCCCCCCTCGCCATGCCTTTGTCAGACGGTGGAATAGTTTTGAACCACGGAGGGGGAGTTTGGAGGGCTATTGTGAAATGAGAAGAAGTGGTTCGATTATAACTAGTGGGGAAATCGATCTCCAATATTTCCAAATAGAAAAAATCGTATTTTGTTTTTACACATACTTGAAACTGTCATTGAATGTTTGGGAAAATCAATAGGTCAGTGGCCATTACTTGGGACAATCAGGTCAGTGGTCAATAGTTGGTACAATCAGGTCAGTGGCCATTACTTGGGACAATCAGGTCAGTGGTCAATAGTTGGGAAAATCAAGTCAGTGGCCATTACTTGAGACAATCAGGTCAGTGGTCAATACTTGGGACAATCAGGTCAGTGGTCAATAGTTGGGACAATCAGGTCAGTGGTCAATACTTGGGACAATCAGGTCAGTGGCCATTACTTGGGACAATCAGGTCAGTCGTCAATAGTTGGGACAATCAGGTCAGTGGCCAATACTTGGGACAATCAGGTCAGTGGTCAATAGTTGGGACAATCAGGTCAGTGGCCATTACTTGGGACAATCAGGTCAGTGGTCAATACTTGGGTCAATCTGGTCAGTAACCAATACTTGGGACAATCTGGTCAGTAACCAATACTTGGGTCAATCTGGTCAGTGGTCAATAGTTGGGACAATCAGGTCAGTGGCCATTACTTGGGACAATCAGGTCAGTGGTCAATACTTGGGTCAATCTGGTCAGTAACCAATACTTGGGACAATCTGGTAAGTAACCAATACTTGGGACAATCAGGTCAGTGGTCAATAGTTGGGACAATCAGGTCAGTGGCCATTACTTGGGACAATCAGGTCAGTGGTCAATAGTTGGGACAATCAGGTCAGTGGCCATTACTTGGGACAATCAGGTCAGTGGTCAATACTTGGGTCAATCTGGTCAGTAACCAATACTTGGGACAATCTGGTCAGTAACCAATACTTGGGACAATCAGGTCAGTGGTCAATAGTTGGGACAATCAGGTCAGTGGCCATTACTTGGGACAATCAGGTCAGTGGTCAATAGTTGGGACAATCAGGTCAGTGGCCATTACTTGGGACAATCAGGTCAGTGGTCAATACTTGGGTCAATCTGGTCAGTAACCAATACTTGGGACAATCTGGTCAGTAACCAATACTTGGGTCAATCTGGTCAGTGGTCAATAGTTGGGACAATCAGGTCAGTGGCCATTACTTGGGACAATCAGGTCAGTGGTCAATAGTTGGGACAATCAGGTCAGTGGCCATTACTTGGGACAATCAGGTCAGTAACCAATACTTGGGACAATCTGGTCAGTAACCAATACTTGGGTCAATCTGGTCAGTGGTCAATAGTTGGGACAATCAGGTCAGTGGCCATTACTTGGGACAATCAGGTCAGTGGTCAATAGTTGGGACAATCAGGTCAGTGGCCATTACTTGGGACAATCAGGTCAGTGGTCAATACTTGGGTCAATTTTGTCAGTAACCAATACTTGGGTCAATCTGGTCAGTAACCAATACTTGGGTCAATCTGGTCAGTAACCAATACTTGGGTCAATCTGGTCAGTAACCAATACTTGGGACAATCTGGTCAGTAACCAATACTTGGGACAATCAAGTAGGAAATAATTGAACCCGCAAACAAAAAGCGTCCCTGGGAAACAACACGGAGGCCGGCCTTGACGTCTTAAGTCTTATACTTTAAGTCCAAGTGTTGCGAGATGTTCCCAATGTCGTTAGTCACACAGATGTACCCCGTTACCTGTCGTCTGACATCATTAAGGCGCGGTGAGCAGGACGACACCACGCACGTTCGTTATACTCGTTGAGTCAGTCACAATGTCCGCCTATCCCTAGCTGTTACGCAATGACCCACGTGGGGGTCTCGTTCTGGCAGCGCCCCCAGTGTGTACCGGCATCTGAGTATTGACCCGTCCGCTCCGCAAATGGGTGGAACCGTGTTGACACAATCTTAGCTCTACAGAGTGTACCCAAACATTTTTTTTAATAAAGTTGACGGTCTAATCTTCCACAAGTATAAATGAGTTGTTCCCTTGTGTACACAGCATTTTACCTGCAATACAAACACTTGATTAATAATACAACAGGACATTACTTAATGTCAACGCTTCTAGTGAATGTAACAACATTGCCCTACGATTATAAAGCGTGTAGACCGCGAGCGCGGGCTTCCAGTGATGTAGATTTATTGTGAATTCCTGGATATATGTAACAGCTATGATTTTCCCGCTATAGCTACTTACTATAAATTTCAAAACACAGGTACTAGCTATAAAAATATCTCGTCATATGCAGTAGCTATGAATTTCCCGTCACGTGCAGTAGCTATGAATTTCTCGTCACCTACAAGAACTGCTAATTTCCTTTACCATTGCTACGAGGTTTCCTTTGTTTATGATGGGGCTTGCGACAAAATTCTCCTTCTTGGCGATATAGAGCGGCAACCTAAAAGTTCTCCCTCTGGAAAGGACTTTAAAAAATTTAAGTTAGCGAGTAATACGCCTGAGTAAATTGTTAGACTTTGCGTTAAAACTTAACTAATCTACCATTAACAAAGCCGTCACTTGCTTAGCCTAACATGGCTGTCAAATGCAATCAGACCTTAGCCTAACATTGCTGTCACTTGCAATCAGAGCTTAGCCTTACATGGATGTCACTTGCAATCAGAGCTAAAGCTTTTAGAGGTCTGTGACATGATTGATTTGTATGCACCAGTCACACCCTCACATACAAAAAAAATTTTAATGCTTTATTCCGTTACTGTCGTCAGCAAAATACCTTTAGAGCATATTATCCATCTACCCCACCCCAAATCCCCAATTGCTTTGGTTCAAGTTAATTTGATACCACATGGTGAGGAAAAATGTCAAGTCGGGGACCCCAATCGAAGTCCATAGTTGGTCAGTGGGAAATGGGTCCAAACGTTTTGAGAGACCCTCTGAACTATTGCTTAAATTAAACATAATTATAATTATTACTATGGATAGGAATTTCGATTGGCTTCTTTAAATCTGCTTTTTGTACAAAACTACATTGGAGGGTTAGTAGTTATGACAACGGGAGTATGGGAGGAAAATAACTTTAAAAGGGGCCGTCCATAAAGTACGTCACGCTCCACACAAAAAAGGGGGGGGGTGTAAGAAAGTGTGACAGTTTGTGACAGGGGGGAGGAAGGTCAGGCCATGTGTGATATCACACATTTATTTTTTATAATTTTTTAAAATTCTAATTTATTCTTTCTTAATTTTTTTAGCAGAATTTAAATAGCTTTAAAAATAATTTTCAAAAAAATTGTTGAAACATTTCAATTAGATTTATGTCAAAATAGCATGAAATGCGTATCTCCTGAATGTAATGTTCATAAATTTGAATTGGATGAAGCAGGACTATTATAAGGATCAGGAATGGTTTGACAATCATGTTCGCACCAGCCAATACTTCACTCAAATTGTTAAATATCTGGACATGAAATGTTGCGACAAAGTAGGAAGCTCATATTTCAACGTTTTACATTCGATATTCGTTAATCCTCTAATCCCAATTAACCAAACAACTGATGGACTTAGAGCTTCAGAAAGAGTAGATATAGATTCTCATAAATTTCCTGCCTTGTTTGTGGCACAAACTCTCAAATTTGATGACATTAACAGGAGTTTTCAAAGTACAACCATATGATCTTTATTGTCCATCTTGGCAGACCAGCTTACTTGATCGAATTTGCAAAGTATGTCACTTATATTTTGCCTCACAAACAATGTTGAAGAAACATGCAGGACAACACAGATCTCGGGCTCAGGAGAATGTGCCCACCCAAACTGTTCAAGAATCAACTCAGATAAAACGCATCCGTACTTTGAGAATCACTTCTAGAAGGCAATGAGAACACATGACAGTTTTTGCCAGAAGAGAAATTGTACATACAGAGGCTGTTGAGTGGCTAGATGAGGACGAGATGATAAGTCTGCAAGTATCCTACCAGGAAACGATGATGGTGAAAGATTGATGTCAGTCATAACTATGGATGAACACTTCACCGTTGTAAGATGATGTCCCAGTGAATAATTTTTAATTAAACATAAGTCAAAGGATAATAATAAACAGATTAAATATAGCACACGAGTTGGTCACATAATTTGTCAATCTAGTCTTTCATGAGTTGGTCACATAATTTGTCAATCTAGTCTTTCATGAGTTGGTCACATAATTTGTCAATCTAGTCTTTCATGAGTTGGTCACATAATTTGTCAATCTAGTCTTTCATGAGTTGGTCACATAATTTGTCAATCTAGTCTTTCATGAGTTGGTCACATAATTTGTCAATCTAGTCTTTCATGAGTTGGTCACATAATTTGTCAATCTAGTCTTTCATGAGTTGGTCACATAATTTGTCAATCTAGTCTTTCATGAGTTGGTCACATAATTTGTCAATCTAGTCTTTCATGAGTTGGTCACATAATTTGTCAATCTAGTCTTTCATGAGTTGGTCACATAATTTGTCAATCTAGTCTTTCATGAGTTGGTCACATAATTTGTCAATCTAGTCTTTCATGAGTTGGTCACATAATTTGTCAATCTAGTCTTTCATGAGTTGGTCACATAATTTGTCAATCTAGTCTTTCATGAGTTGGTCACATAATTTGTCAATCTAGTCTTTCATGAGTTGGTCACATAATTTGTCAATCTAGTCTTTCATGAGTTGGTCACATAATTTGTCAATCTAGTCTTTCATGAGTTGGTCACATAATTTGTCAATCTAGTCTTTCATGAGTTGGTCACATAATTTGTCAATCTAGTCTTTCATGAGTTGGTCACATAATTTGTCAATCTAGTCTTTCATGAGTTGGTCACATAATTTGTCAATCTAGTCTTTCATGAGTTGGTCACATAATTTGTCAATCTAGTCTTTCATGAGTTGGTCACATAATTTGTCAATCTAGTCTTTCATGAGTTGGTCACATAATTTGTCAATCTAGTCTTTCATGAGTTGGTCACATAATTTGTCAATCTAGTCTTTCATGAGTTGGTCACATAATTTGTCAATCTAGTCTTTCATGAGTTGGTCACATAATTTGTCAATCTAGTCTTTCATGAGTTGGTCACATAATTTGTCAATCTAGTCTTTCATGAGTTGGTCACATAATTTGTCAATCTAGTCTTTCATGAGTTGGTCACATAATTTGTCAATCTAGTCTTTCATGAGTTGGTCACATAATTTGTCAATCTAGTCTTTCATGAGTTGGTCACATAATTTGTCAATCTAGTCTTTCATGAGTTGGTCACATAATTTGTCAATCTAGTCTTTCATGAGTTGGTCACATAATTTGTCAATCTAGTCTTTCATGAGTTGGTCACATAATTTGTCAATCTAGTCTTTCATGAGTTGGTCACATAATTTGTCAATCTAGTCTTTCATGAGTTGGTCACATAATTTGTCAATCTAGTCTTTCATGAGTTGGTCACATAATTTGTCAATCTAGTCTTTCATGAGTTGGTCACATAATTTGTCAATCTAGTCTTTCATGAGTTGGTCACATAATTTGTCAATCTAGTCTTTCATGAGTTGGTCACATAATTTGTCAATCTAGTCTTTCATGAGTTGGTCACATAATTTGTCAATCTAGTCTTTCATGAGTTGGTCACATAATTTGTCAATCTAGTCTTTCATGAGTTGGTCACATAATTTGTCAATCTAGTCTTTCATGAGTTGGTCACATAATTTGTCAATCTAGTCTTTCATGAGTTGGTCACATAATTTGTCAATCTAGTCTTTCATGAGTTGGTCACATAATTTGTCAATCTAGTCTTTCATGAGTTGGTCACATAATTTGTCAATCTAGTCTTTCATGAGTTGGTCACATAATTTGTCAATCTAGTCTTTCATGAGTTGGTCACATAATTTGTCAATCTAGTCTTTCATGAGTTGGTCACATAATTTGTCAATCTAGTCTTTCATGAGTTGGTCACATAATTTGTCAATCTAGTCTTTCATGAGTTGGTCACATAATTTGTCAATCTAGTCTTTCATGAGTTGGTCACATAATTTGTCAATCTAGTCTTTCATGAGTTGGTCACATAATTTGTCAATCTAGTCTTTCATGAGTTGGTCACATAATTTGTCAATCTAGTCTTTCATGAGTTGGTCACATAATTTGTCAACCTAGTCTTTCATGAGTTGGTCACATAATTTGTCAATCTAGTCTTTCATGAGTTGGTCACATAATTTGTCAATCTAGTCTTTCATGAGTTGGTCACATAATTTGTCAATCTAGTCTTTCATGAGTTGGTCACATAATTTGTCAATCTAGTCTTTCATGAGTTGGTCACATAATTTGTCAATCTAGTCTTTCATGAGTTGGTCACATAATTTGTCAATCTAGTCTTTCATGAGTTGGTCACATAATTTGTCAATCTAGTCTTTCATGAGTTGGTCACATAATTTGTCAATCTAGTCTTTCATGAGTTGGTCACATAATTTGTCAATCTAGTCTTTCATGAGTTGGTCACATAATTTGTCAATCTAGTCTTTCATGAGTTGGTCACATAATTTGTCAATCTAGTCTTTCATGAGTTGGTCACATAATTTGTCAATCTAGTCTTTCATGAGTTGGTCACATAATTTGTCAATCTAGTCTTTCATGAGTTGGTCACATAATTTGTCAATCTAGTCTTTCATGAGTTGGTCACATAATTTGTCAATCTAGTCTTTCATGAGTTGGTCACATAATTTGTCAATCTAGTCTTTCATGAGTTGGTCACATAATTTGTCAATCTAGTCTTTCATGAGTTGGTCACATAATTTGTCAATCTAGTCTTTCATGAGTTGGTCACATAATTTGTCAATCTAGTCTTTCATGAGTTGGTCACATAATTTGTCAATCTAGTCTTTCGTGAGTTGGTCACATAATTTGTCAATCTAGTCTTTCATGAGTTGGTCACATAATTTGTCAATCTAGTCTTTCATGAGTTGGTCACATAATTTGTCAATCTAGTCTTTCGTGAGTTGGTCACTGATAAATGATGTGTATTATAAAATTGTCAAGTCTAACTTTTGCAAATTTTTGTTTTCAAAATCGATCTCGATTGAGTTACTGTTTCATTGAATAACTGTGACTACTGTTGACAATTAACTATTCTACTATTAAAGTCATTTTAATAATCTGATAGTTCTTTTTAGTAAGGGTTACCGGATTTCGGCTCCAGCTCCGGCAAATCCGGAATCCGGCTATTTTTACAAATCCGGCTTCGGCTCCGGCAGGATTTCACTCCGGCTGGAAGGTAGAGCCATAATTTATATATATTCATAATGGCTCCGGCAAAACTGGAATCCGGCCATTTTAACAAATTTGTATCCGGCTCCTATGGTTGCCAGATGTCTGTCTCCAAAATACCAGACACCAGACACTAGTGTCAACTGTCGATTAAGGTGACCAGATTTTCTGCAAAGCGGGACGGTGCCCCACGGACGAGAGGGAGGGGGAGTCCCCCCCCCCAGGTTTCTGGAGCAAAAAATCGGGACGTCTGGTCACTTTAGCGGGACATGAAGTCTGAAATCGGGACGTCTGGTCACCTTACGTATCGGGATCACCGACAAGCCGACAAGTCACGGGAAAGCTGCATCAAGGAGTAAAATGTAAATACCACAGAAATCGACGCACCAACCGGCTTAGCTAATAATAAAGCAATTTAAATGTTTACAAAAATCACTGTTTTGAATATTTAATTAAAATTAAGAAAATATTAAGTCATTCTTACCCAAAATCACAATAAAACCAATTGTATTTATTTTATCAAATAAAGTATTGATTTGATCAACTCTCCTCAATTGCAAATTGCGTTATTTTTGGTTACAAAATAACTCTTCAGTCTGTGAGGCGTTTAAAATTGTTTCGTAATGCCATATTGGATTAAAGGACGTTTAATTCTTTACGTGTAGACCTGCTAGCCGAATTATTTTTTTTAAATTTCGGGTGGCTGACATAATTTTTAGGCTGATATCCGGATTAGCCGGATTTTAAAATTTCAACTGGCTGACATAATTTTTCGGCTGATATCCGGATTTCTTCGTAAATTGACATTTGCAGCTGATTTTCAGCTGATTACGAAATATTCGTAAACATCATCCAGGGCTGTTCCAGCAAGTGTTACAGGTGCCGGTACGTTGAGAGATGGGCAATTAATTTTGAAGAAATCAACAAAACCATCTCTAGCCACATTTTCAAAGGCGAGCAACTCTCCACAGAACCAGATAACGATATCTCTTGTCAGTTCATGACTTGATGTTGCCTGACATTGACTGTTGCCTTCTCCATACTTTCGGAAACATCCCAAAATTTTATTTGACTTTTCTTGACTTTGTACTGACACATTGTGCTTGACACTTAAGTGAAGATTCATATTGCCACTTGATGTAATTGCGGAAAAATTGGTTACTTTTGAAATGTGACCCTTGTCACCCAATGACTGCTGAGCAGTGAGACACAGCTGACAATAAACTCGATCTTCGTCTACATCAGGGGTTCCTAACCTTGGGGGTGCATGAGCAGGTTCCAGGGGGGTGCATGAACCATTCAGAGAAGAAAAAAAAGAAAAAGAGGAAGAAAAAAAAGAGGAAGGGAAAAAAAAGAAAGAAAACTGATAATCTGAACATGTAAACCATAAGCAAGGCATGCCGCGTTAAAGGGCGCCCATATA
This sequence comes from Ampullaceana balthica, assembly GCA_944989445.1. Lineage (NCBI taxonomy): Eukaryota > Metazoa > Mollusca > Gastropoda > Lymnaeidae > Ampullaceana > Ampullaceana balthica. Next base: position 773,292 of record CALYLW010000130.1, on the reverse strand, counting down.
CAACCTACTCTTTTGCGCATTGTTCTGCGCATGTCGAAAATTAACGGAAAAACTTTCGCAAAATGAACGGTTCGCTCTACGTGTTCCTCGGAATTTTGTGTTTTACGTCACAGTTTTCTACAAATAATTTAATTTTGTCATCAAATATGTCAGATATATCTCTTCCGGTGAGCCTCTAACTGTTTTGAGCGGATGTAAACGTTGGGATTTTTTTTCTTTCACTTTTATTGCTCTGTACGCTGCAAAGGTCTTAAGAACGTTAATTGTAAGCCATTATTCGTCATTGAAACCTAAAATCTTGAGTTGAACATCCAATTCAGGTCATTAAAAACATCAACTTCGTCAGTTAAAAATTTGCCTGTGATTGGTACGACTTTCCGATTGTCAACACCCCCTCAAAATCGTTAATAAATAATAAAAAAGGAGAGAGAGATGGAACACAAAAGCCTCAGTGCTTCCACTGTGGAAAAATCCTGTGCAATGACAACACGAAGCCTGTTAGACTACGAGAGCACTTGGAGAAAGTCCATCCATCCAACTCCAAGGACAGTGTTGAGGTCTTCAAGCAGAAGAGAGCTCGCTTCTTGACCTCAGGTAACTTGCCAAAGCTTGGATTTTCTTTGCCACAGAAATCTGCACAGGAGGCATCATTCAAGGTTGCATATCTTATTGCAAAGAACAATAACCCCCACACCATTGGAGACCTTTGGTGAAGCGTTGTGCTCTGGAGATGGTGGAACTGATGTGTGGTCACCAGCAGAGGAAGCAGGTTGAGAAAGTCCCTTTGTCCAATGACACCATTAATTCCAGGATTAGTGACATGGCTGCAGACATTCTGGATAAAGTCTTGTGCGAGATGAGAAGCAGTCCTTTTCCATTTAGCATGCAGCTGGATGAATCCACTGATGTAGCACAATGCAGTCAGATTCTTGCATTTCTGATATATGTTCTCAGTGGATTGCTGAAGGAGGAATTTCTCTTTTGTAAGCCACTCCTAGCTACTACCAAAGCTGCTGATGAGCTGCAGCTAGTCAGGGCATTCTTCATTGAAAACCAGTTTGACTGGACTTCAAGAATTTCTTCAATTTGCACAGGCGGTGCTCCCTCCATGCTCAGTAATAAGTCAGGATTTTCAGCACTGGTAAAGAACGAAGTTCCAGATATTGTCATTACACACTATATTCTTCATCGTCAGACAATGGCATGCAAAACTCTACCTCCAACCTTGAAGTCAGTTCTTTCTACTGCAGTCCAAATGGTAAATTGTATCCGCTCACATGCCTTGAACCACTGCCTCTTCAAGTAGTTCTGTCAGGAGGTGGGCTCTGAGCATGAAGTTCTGCTTTAACACACTGAGGTGTGCTGGTTGTCCAGGGGACGAATACTTTCTCGGTTAGTAGAACTGAGAGTGGAGCTTGCCATTTTCTTGCGAGAAAAAGAGAGTGACCTTGCTGACAAGTTTGACTGTCCAAATTTCATTCAATAATTGGTATACCTGGCTGACATCTTCTCCATCTTGAATGAGTTGAACACATCTATACAAAGACCTGATGTGACTGTAATGGATGCTGCTGAGAGATTGCAAGCCTTCCTTAACAAACTGCCACTATTCCAGCGACGACTAGAAAAGTCCAACTTGGCCAACTTTTCACTCTTGGATGAAGTTGTACTATCTGCTGCAGAAGGAAGCACTGAGGGATCACTGCCCGACAACATCAAAGGGGAAATTTCAGAGCACCTTTCAACATTGCAAAGGTCCTTTGATAAGTATTTCTGTCAAGAAATTGCTAGGAAAGACCTTTGGATTCGCAATCCTTTTCTCTGTGACTTGGACAACATTGATGACAGTGACCTTGCTAAAGATGACCTGATTGATTTGAGAACCAGAGAAGTACTGAGTAGTGCCTTCAGTTGCAATACCTTGATTGAATTTTGGTGCGCCCAGCTAGATTCCTACCGATAACTAGCCAAGAGGGCAGTACTGACTCTCCTTCCATTAGCCACAACCTATCTCTGTGAAGCAGGATTCTCCACACCTTTGTCGATTAAATCCAAGGAAAGGAATAAGTTGAATGCAGAGGATGACATGAGAGTTGCTTTGTCCAAAACAGTCCCCAGATTTAAATTGCTGATTGATCATAAGAAGCAGCAGATCTCTCACTAAATGCCCTGTTCCCTATGGTCAAAACTATTGTGTTCCTAAAATAAACATAGTTTATTATGCATTTTCTGTAAGTTTCACGAGGGGGTGCATGAACTTTTTGGGGCATCTGAAGGGGTGCATGAACCCCAAAAGGTTTGGAACCACTGGTCTACATGTCTCCCATCGGCAGAGAACAGGTCACCAAAATATGTCCAGCATTGTGCTTTAGAATTTCCATGTAGGCTAGGCGGTTTAGGTTTTACTTGTAGGTTTAGATGACATTTGCTGACATTTGAGTTCACCTAAAATCATCATATAGTCATAAAGAATTGTTACATCAGAAATGGTGTAACGTTAAAAGGTAATCCTGCAGTCTTAGCACGTATATTATTTCATTGTGAATTTTAATTTTCTCGTGAGAACTTTCGTTTTTAATTTATTAAATGCATTTATCTATTATATAAACACCCTTAATTATCACTGACTGACTCATGCCGTCACGCTAAGGGACATCACTCTGCTTTTTAAAATTGAAAATATAGACGTAAAAATCATAATCATTTTGGTTTCCAGATTAACATTAAAAATGACGTCATTGTTTTATGAGGATTGTTAATTATAAAATACTTTGTTGTCATTTCAGGAATATTTCGTATTGATCAAACAAGGATAAGTTACTTGGGCTTTTGACCAAAAAAAAGTGGGCGCTGTATACATTTCAGGAAGTTTAATATTTCGTATTTATCAAACAAGGATAAGTTACTTGGGGTTTTGAAAAGCGTGGGCGCCGTAGGCGCCGTACAACCCCTATTATAAAATACTTTGTGTACATTTCAGTAAGTTTAATATTTCGTATTTATCAAACAAGGAAAAGTTAGTTGGGCTTTTGAAAAAAATGGGCTCCGTAGGCGCCCTAAAAAACGTGGGCGCCGTAGGCACCACGGCGCCGCAGCACAACCTAGTATATGTTATATTTTAGCTATTATAGCGCTAATTTGTAAGGCTTTTTAATTTATAAAGCTGTTTTCAGCCCTTGACGCACATAATCAGAGTAGAGTAGGATACATCCATTTGAAACTTAAGAAGAAAAAAAACCATTACATTACGGCGGCTCATTCATTTTTCGGCGGATTTACAGCGGACAAAATACGGCGGCTAATGCGGCGCGTCGCATATTTTCCGGCGGATTTTCGGTCGACGAAAATTTTGCGGCGTATTCGGCGCGCGCGTCAGCTGATGGGTCTATTTACGTGCATCATTTATATAATAAATTTAAATAAAAGACATTGGGTGGTTTTTTTTTATTACAATCCGAATAGCAAATTTCGATGCCTAATTATGTCAAACGGTCGATTCTATAATCAGAAGATTTTAAGATTGCTTTAAAAAGCCTACTAGTGTATTGAATTAAAGAAAATACTAATAAAATTGAAAATACTGGACAAATAACGATAATACCGGGCAGTCCGGTTAAAAACCGGACATCTGGCAACCCTACCGGCTCCAGCCGGATTTCACTTAATAAATCCGACTGCGGCCGGATTTCAAAATTTTGAATCCGGTACATCCCTACTTTAAAGTGGAAATTTTTAAATTTTAATACAGTTTAATAGTGAAGTGTATTTTAAGCATTAAATTAAATATTTTAAATAGGTGTTAATTTTTTTAAATTCGAAAGTTTGACGTACTTGACGGCACCAAAATAACAGTATTCAATTTTAAGTGAATTTGAAATAAATGTGATTAAATTAACTATTCTACTAATATCAAGATGAAAAATAATGCAGTGATCAACTCTTCCTATTTAAAATTTACCTGTTAAAAAGAATCCTCTTAATGTAAAAAAAAATTTAAAACTTAAGAAAGCCGCCCATGTAAGAACCATACCGCCTGATTCTTATGTCATCATTTCTGATCGCCTTCACTTGATTGACAATTTAAGAGAGTCAATGTGTTATAAATGAACATACCTGCATGGATTGCTCCCTAGGAGGCGGCGTGTGAAATTTTCAACGACACAAATTATGACACATTCGCCTACCTGGCGGGACAACGAGGGGGATACTTTTCTCAGATGGCCTAAAGAAAACATTCACCGCACATGTGCTGACTGCTGACCTAAGCCACTACCTGTCTCCAAATAGGCATAGGCTCCCGTACGCCTGACTACCGTTGGGAACACGACTTAAAGCCAAGTGAGGACTTTACCGGGGTGCCTTCTCCGACCCCTTCCCAGTATTTTTTTTTCTATGCCCTACCCCCCAACCGCAACCCACACAAGTGCATTTCGTTAGAACTGAAAATGTGTCAAGAGTATAACAAATACCAGTTGGTTTGAGGGGTGGGGGTGGGGGGGGTCTGGTCAACCCAAAGCTGAATAAATTGAAGATAACGTCCGACTGTGGGCCACAGAAACCGAGTCCAGCTAGAGGCGGTGAGACAAGAGCTGACCGTCCCGTGGCCTGGATTATTGGCGAGACAACACTGTGGTCTGTAGTAGGCCATCCACAAATGAGTGGCCTGTCCTCTCCACCAATAAAATCAAAAGGGATGCCGCCACGCCAATAACCCATCCCCATCCAATCATCCCACTTGTGGATTATTTATTTATTTTGGGGCACTCTCTTAAAGGCTTTATTGTAATATTCAGATGAGGGGCACCCTCTTAAAGACTTTATTGTAATGTTCAGGTGGGGGATAGGTCACTTCTTAAGGTTTTTTCGATTGTTTGTTTTTGTTGTAATATTCAGATTTATAACTATTAAATGATATCTGATCCAAAAACATTTTTCGAATATTAAAACACACACTCACACAAACACTAACTCAAAAACAATAATAACTCGATCGGAAAAATAAACTCCGAATTGAGTAAAAAGTGGGTCAAGGGAAGTAATCAGCTTATTTCGTTTTTGCTTCTTTTGCATGAATCTCGGAATGACTATACTGAGTGAGTCACCTTTGTTCCGGATTGCGCAATATTTCTTCTTGCCACTATACTGACCAGAGATGACTAAAGTATTTTAACGATGTTCTCCCAAGTTATTGACTTCTTATCTTATCTGTTTGTGATTATGATATACATTTTTTATTTAGCAAAATTTAGAATTTAGATGAAATTGGTGTCATTGTTGTTTTCTTGTCATTTACTTTTTCTTTAAATTTTATCCCATAAAACAAAATACCTGATCCTCTAAAACACACATACTTAAAGATAAACATTGAAGAAAGTATCCTGTAGATGAAATTGGCCTATTTGAGGATTTAAACACACACAAAATAGCAATGTCATATAATTAATGTATTTTTCTTTCCAAAGATAGTTATCGCAGGATGACTATTTCTGCACACTGATATTTAAACAGAATTTTGAAGTTGTATTTCAAATCACTCAATTATATTAATTAACCAATTTTTTTCAATAAATCTTTCAATGAAAATGGCTGGGGAACTATTAATTTAGTTAATGGCAGAAAACCTATAAGTTTAAATAAGCCCTGTCCTCATACCATATTCCATACTTCAATAATTTAAAAAATCTGAAAAACTGCAAGCCTTAAATATTAACATCCCACCTGTAGAACACACCCACCCCCTACGACTACCCTCATACCTCAGTGTCACCCCTCCCCAATTTCTTTTCCCACAGGTTTCTAGGGCACCCCATTGTATGACAGCGTTGGGTGATTCATCAAGTTCAATCAAAGCTATTTCCCTTTCCGAGTTAGTCATAGTAATTCCTCCAGCCCGCGTAGTTTACCTCCGGGGCCCACTTTTCATAGTTAAAGACAAAAATAAAATATTACAACCGAACATTAGTTATCAACAGTTTATTTTTTAAAAAACATTTATTCCTGACGAGCAGATAAGTTGCCGTTAACAGATGCATCGGATTGAATTTTTTAAATTTGATATATTCTTTTTTTTTAAATCATTAAAAGTTACGGATCAAATCAACTAGGATATTATAATTTGATAAAGGTAGATTTTGTTGAAAAAATAATTTAAAAATGTAAAGCTAACATGAAAAGACTTTTCGTGACTTATATATATATAATACTAGCCGGGTTACCCGGCGTCGCACGATTAAAATAATAGTCAACAGATTTTTAAAAAAAATATTTCAATTCATTCATTGAAAAACAATTTAAAAAATAAATTGAAATGTAATTAAAAATAAGTACATGTAATTTATATATTGCTTATATTAAGGCTTGTCGATAGACTATATTTTTGGTTTTTCCGTCTGGTGCAAAAATGAAAAGATTTGTTGGTGACCCAACTCTAGAACATGCCACATATAGCTGTCCGTGGGCAAAGCATGCTTCCTCAAGTACAATGCCTGCCACTTTTAAAGACTGTCCCTGTGCCTTGTTGATAGACATGGCAAATGCAAGCCTGATTGGAAACTGGAGGCGCTTGAAATCAAAAGGCATATCTGTTGGTATGAGTGGAATTCTTGGGATGAAGACATCTTCTCCTTTGGCGCAGCCTGTCAAAATTGTGGCTTCTATTACATGAGGTAAGAGATGCTTGATGCTCAATCGTGTTCCATTGCATAGTTTAGGGGGATCCAAATTTCTCAGAAGTATGATAGGAGCTCCGATTTTAAGTTCCAAGTTATGTGATGGCATTCCAGGAGGATCTAATGAATTCAAAAATTCTGTTGGATAGTAAACAGCTTGGGCCGGATCTGTAACCGTATCAATAGATTTGTAGTTGTTTGAAATGCCTGGTAGAAAATTTTGAATTTGAGAATTGATGCTGTTGACACTTGAATTCTTTGGAGCAAGAATGGCCCTTTCGCACAACCACTCAGGATTTTTAAACTGGTCTTGGATGTTTGGAAAAACGGCAAGTATCAACTCTTCAAGTGACTTTGCTACAGTGCAAAAATTTGATGGGAAAGAAACTGTTCCTGATGCTGGGTCTACCTGCCACTTTCCATCGCCAAGTTGAAGCAATTGATGTGAGAAGTAGCCTGCTGAATTATCTCCATGTAAATGGACTCTCATGTTGGTGGTCAGAGTCATTTTCTTGACCTGTTTCCACAGAGTTGAAGCTTTGAGGAAGGCATTCAACTCATCGCTTGGTGTTGACCTTGGAATGACAGGCAAAGTTTGTCTAAAATCTCCAGCTAATACCACAACTGTTCCTCCCATTAGTTTTGTGTTTCCTTTTAAATCCTGAAGAGTGTTGTTCAAGGCTTCAAGAGCTCGCTTGTGTGACATTGTACACTCATCCCAGACAATGAGAGAACACTGTTCTAGTACCTTGGCCTTTCCTGATCCTTTTGATATGTTGCAGGTTACATTCTCAGAATGGTTCATGTTCAAAGGTAACTTGAAGGCAGAATGAGCTGTTCTACCCCCGGCAAGCAATGTTGATGCTATGCCAGAAGAAGCAACGGCTAGAGCAATACCTTTGTCTCGTCTGATTGTAGCCAAGAGCAAATTGATCACAAATGTTTTACCTGTACCTCCTGGAGCATCAAGGAATATGATTCCACCTTTTTTTGAGGTAACCAGTTCTAAGATGTGAATGTAGGCAGCTCTTTGATCCTCAACTAAACGTGGTTGATTTTCTGAGACATAGGCCATCAATTCATTTGTGTTATAATTTTGTTCTCGTAGAATTTCACTATTCTGAAGATTGTTTTCATTTCTTTGAGGCGTTGGTAACCCAAACTGGTCAAGGTTCCTTCCTGACATTGATACACACAAATCCTCCAACAACATAAGACACCTTTTGTAAATCTCATTAGAGAACTCAATTAGCAGTGTTTGATTCTCTCTCTTGGTTTGCAACATAATGTCCTCACTGAAATATGTTTTAAATGTATCCCAGAGAGCTAGTGGATTAGAAACAGAGCATGTTGTCAGCAAAATTGAAAACAGATGTCTCAAACGGGTAGGTGATTGAGATGTACACGCCTCCTCCATGGTCAAGACCCAATGGTGATCGTTTTCTAGTAGCCCTTGCATTTGGCAAGCTTCCCTAAATGTAGCACACACATGACCATCAACAGTTTTTAAGTCAGTGTAGGATGTTGGTCCTCTAACAACATGAAGTAGCATCCTCAAAAAGAAGCATTCTGCATTAGATGGGTGAACGGTGTACACACGTCCCAATGCATCTGAAGATTTTATCCCTGGATGATATTCAACATCTGCTCCTTGTTTTCGGCGTTTAAATAATTTTTGAGAAGCATTCCAAGTATAGTACCTTGGAACAACACAATAGAGAATGGTTTTTGCAAAGTCGTCTTGTTGGCACAGTTGAAAAAAAGCTGTCAAAGTTGTTCTTGGTGGCTCCAGAATTTGATGATATATATTTTCTTGGTTGAAGTATACTCTTTGCCCATTTTCAAGATGAACACTCAAGTGAACAACTGTTGGATACCGTTCATGAATTTGGAAATTCAAAATTCTCCAGACTGCTTCATTACTGCTGATGTAACGACCCATTAGAAATTTTTGCACCTCATCTGGATTCTCTTGGTTTCCTTCAAGACCAAAAACGGCCTGGTCACTTCCTTTATTGACGTACTTGCAGATGTATTTGATGGCCTTGACAGATTGGCAAGATTCGACATTTATGTGAGCTTGAAACATTTTTGTCAAAATTGGAGTGTAGGGAACCACCCATCTGTTGTCCATTTCTATTTCTTGATATGTTGAAACAACCTTCATTTTGATTTTTGCAGTAAAACCACCATCTCCTGGTTTACGGCATCTGTACACAGGATAGCCATTTTCACCAGTTTTAGTTTCTTGTATCAAATTCCTTGGATATTCTTTTGAGCATTTCCCATCAACCATGCAAGCAGAGTTTCTGTTCAAGTTTCCACAGGGTCCATGCAGCATATTTTTCACAACAATTTCAAACAAAAAATTATCTTGTGTAGAGTTTGGTATTTCTGCTGAGATTACATTGTCAATTTGATTAGGTCGTAATTTTTTCATCAGCCAGATTAGGATGTGTGCATGGGGTAAGCCTCTCTTCTGCCATTCAATTGAGTACATCCAGCATCTCGTTTCACCATAGACATGACTTTTTGTAATGACTCCCATTAATATTGATAGTTTTCGTTTGAAGACTCTAGCAACCAAATCATGTCGATCCACTGCTGATTGGCCAGGTAAAAGATGAGCCTGAATTTCTTGCCATAGTGGATTGCATGTAAAGGTGATAAACAAATCTGGCCTTCCATAATTTCTGACATAAGTCATAGCATCTTGAGTGTACTCATGCATGTGTCTTGGACTTCCTGTAAATGTTGCTGGCAAGATAACCATTTTCCCCAGATCATTTGGATTGGCATCATTTGCAATGGCATCTCTGAGGTGAATGTAGTCTTCAACTCTCAGCTTCTTTTGATTAAGACGGATGTAGAGCAAGCGTTCAGTTTCAATTTTCGCGTACATATCTACGATGAATTGATGGAACAGCTGTCTAAATTTCAAGAGATGGTTATCTTCACCACTGCGAATCATGATTCGATATGCATAAAAGTCCATTGCTGTAACCTTTTTACCCAAAACATTGTTTCCCGTGTCTGGGTTTGTCTGAGGAATGCCAAAGGAGTACCCATCTTCACCTTGCCAAAACATTAGGGGATATTGCAGAGCATCATAAGAGCGATGAGTTTCTGCAACTCTTTGGAGAAGGTTGTTTCGCTTTTGAAGGACAATGTCACGTCTGTCAAATTCATTTCCTACCATGACAATGGCCACTTCATCAAATGTTGGTACATTGAACCGCTTTTGGTGTTCATGTCTTGGTGCTTTGTCAGCTCGTATCACAACTTTGTATTCATCAGTTGGCATTCTTTCTAGAGCTGTCTTGAAAATTTGAAGGTAGGCATTGTTTGCATGTAGGAGTTCTTGCAACTCCAAAACAACATTTTGTTGCAAGTCTGGAAAGTTTGCACATCTTTGTTGGACTTCTCTAGCTTGGTCTCCCATGAAATAGATCTGCAGAAACTGTGGTTCGCCTTCAGCTGGCAGCAGAGATCCAGCCCTGTGATAAATTTGGCCTTGAACTTTAAATGTTGGCATGAATCCTTGTTCACGAATTTCTTTGCTGGCACCAAAAGATGTCATTTGAAAGCATGAGTTGTATTTTCTGATGTTGGCTAGGAAGCGTTTAGACGTTTGAGATACACCTTGAAGCAAATGATCAAGTGGCTCAGGTGGATGTTGCAGAGTCTCTAGTTTAACTTTGCCATTTGAACAGCACATTCCAGGGTGCTCATCTTTCCATTTAAATGCACTGCAATGCTTGCAGATCAAGTTCATCTCACCAATGTTGACCTTTTCATGTTGATGGTATGGAATATCTGGGTCATATTGATGAGCAGCACCTTTTAGGTCTTGCTGCATTTCATTTCTTCTTCTGTTTAAATTTCCATTTCTCTGGTCTGCAAGTCTTATTTGGGTTTGTTTTTTTGTTTCATTTGCTCTTCTCATTGAAGATCTGACTCTTTTTTCATCAAGTCTTGCCTGTGCTTGTTTATTGGTTTCATTAGCTCTTCTGATTGAAACACTTTCTCTCTCATCATCAAGTCTTGCCTGTGTTTGTTCACTGGTTTCATTAGCTCTTCTGATTGAAACTCTTTCTCTCTCATCATCAAGTCTTGCCTGTGTTTGTTCACTGGTTTCATTAGCTCTTCTGATTGAAACTCCTTCTCTCTCATCATCAAGTCTTGCCTGTGTTTGTTCACTGGTTTTATTAGCTCTTCTGATTGAAACTCTTTCTTTCTTATCATCAAGTCTTGTCTGTGTTTGTTCACTGGTTTCATTAGCTCTTCTTATGGAACCTCTTTCTCTCTCATCATCAAGTCTTGCCTGTGTTTGTTCACTGGTTTCATTAGCTCTTCTGATTGAAACTCTTTCTCTCTCAACAGCAAGTCTTGCCTGTGTTTGTTCATTCGTTTCATTTTCTCTATGTAAGGCTTGCTTCTTTGCCGTTTTAGAAACACGACCTAATTGAGTTTTTCTTTTTGGGGGCATGATTTCTCTGAAGAAAGATTGGAACATAATAGCTTATATATTGTTTTAGTGTACAACTGCTTTTAAGTATTTCCCTTTGTTAAAACTTTCTTCTTAAATACCATACTGAAGGTTCCCCCCCCCCTTTTAGCATCAATAAACTTATAAGTAACTTAGATAAATAAGTAACTTATAAGTAAATTATTAAATTAGTTTAAATTTTGCTACCCCATGACTCTTTGTTTAATTCGGACACATCAATTGTGTTTAGACATTTGTAAAACAGGTGAAGTGTTAATTTAAGTTTTGGATATATAATTTGTTTAGTGATATTTTGTATTGATTATAAGATCCAAAAAAAAATATTCAGAAGAGATTTATTTAATTTAACCTTCACAAGATCAATAAATATATGTATTTAATTCATCCTTCTTAACATCAATGAACAGATGAATTTAATTTATTCTATTAGCACCACTAAATGGCTGAAAGGTATTAGATAAGCTAATATATAAACTTGTTTACTACTTCAAGTTTGGTTAGGTAGGGTTAGTTATAGTAAAATCTTAAAAAACACATTCTAAAGAGATTAATTTCATTTGTTCTTCTTAAGAATGTCAAGTTCTAATGATTTTTATGACTCACAAGGCTTCAACTCAATAAGTAAAAACACCATCAGAAGAATCAATATTTTAATTGAACAAAGAAATCCTTCAAGGCAAAATAATAACAACACTGTGCGTGCTCTCCGCTACAAAATCGTCCCTCTAGCATATCTCTCTATTGACGTCATCCCACACCAAACTACGTCACACCAAGCATGTGTCAAAATAGTGCGCACTGTGCAACAGTCAAACATTGACATTCCCAAAGCGGGAAAACCCCATCTAATATATAAAGATGAAAGTTTGTTTGTTTGTTTCTTTTGTTTGTTTTGTTACTCATAGAATGCCACACCGTTGGACCTAGGTGCTGAAATTTTGCATGGGACCCTCATTTGACCCGGGACAGGTCATAGGCTATGTAGTTTTTTTCTTATATAAAAAACTGACTCATCACTAATTGAATTCTCCAACTTCGCGTGTAGGTAGAAGCATGAAACTTTGGGAAGTTGTTGAGTAGCCTCTCACGACGATCATTTGCGTAAAAAAGTTGCAATTCAGTCATGGGGGCCGGGGGCACAAAGACGTTTTTTTCATTATATGGGCTATATGAAAATTGATATTTAAATATTTTTTTTGCTCGTTACCACCACGGAAGTGTACTTAACAACCACCCAGAGTTTTATGCTTCTAACTACACGGAATTAGTGATCTTTAGGTTCACTTGTGTTAAGTTTAATGACTTTCTTAATAAGTTCGTTAGCTAAAGTTTAAATAGTTAATTTGTTTAGCTTATGTAAACATAAAATTATGTAAACATGAAATGACAACATAGGTCCTAGGCCTTTATATGCATGTCAAGATCATTGATTCTTATTTTTAATAAGTAAGTTTATAGTAATGAGCAAGTTTTATTATGTTGTTGAAAATATTCAAATAGTTATTTGTTAAGTATGTATGTGTATGCAACGATTTACTTTCTTCTTATTTTTTTGTATTTCTCTTGATTAACTTCATTTAGTGCCCTCCCCTTTTCTATACTAATAAAAGCCTAAGCCCCCTCTCACTAATGGTCCAACTTCCCATTTGACTAAAAGTCTGTAAAATTTACGAATCATACTAAAAACAATTAAGCACGACTCAACTCTGAACTAAAAGTAATTAGTAAAAATCGCCCTTTATCTAATTTCCAGAAACAAAAACAGGAATTTTTTTTTACAAAATATAATGTCTTATCTCAAAACGGGAATCAAAAAAGAATTGTATCCCTTGGTGAAACAGCAACATATAAGATTTTGGAATCCATCGCTAAATGGACCGTTTTGTAGAAAGGGACAAAAGTGAACAAATTATAGTCAATTTTTAGTCAATTAAAGTTAATTTAAAGGCGGGCGCTTAAAATGAAGTCTTATAATGCAGTACTGCTCCAAAAATAAATTGTATACTTTTTGATAGTCTTTATTTATTAGTGTTTTAATATGGAAATGATATATAATGCTTTTTTTTATATTTGTCTCTATGTTATACGATTTAAATTTACGGCTTTTATGTAATAGGTATAATTTTAAAAAAGAATTCAAGTATGTTTTGGACCATGTTTCCCGATGGGACATCATAGTTTGTAAATTATATTTCAAACAACAGATTTAGTTTCTGCAAAATAAATAAATTATTTACGAAATAGGAAAAAAAGATGCTATGTTTGACTAAACATCTATTTTTAAAATGGCTTTTGTTATTCCGCAACAGCGTAATGACCATGGCATATTCAATTCGCCGCCCAACTTAATTAATTGCTTATAGGTTCACTTGTATTGAGTTTAATATGCTTATGTTTATAAGTCCGGTAGAAAGGTTTAAATTGTAAATTTATAGAGCGTATGTAATAAAAAAAACACAGCATTGGTCGTAGGCTTTTATATGCATGTAATATTCCTTGATGATTTACGTTAATAATTAAATTTAAGGGATTGAGCAAGTAAAATAAGCAAGAAAAATTAATATAGAACACGCATCAAATTTTAAGAAAAACAAACGTATAGTTCCTCTAAATTACGATTAAGCTTTTTTGACTTGGGCAATTTCTTTTATTTGTTTAAATTAAAATTTGAGTCATTAGAAACAACATAATAAAACTCTTAATTTAAAAATAAATACCATACATCGTGTGACAAATGTAATGAAATAGTGTTAACAGATCTATAATATCAAGAAAGTATTTGTATAAAAGGCCACTGTTTTGTACCGCAAGGCCAAAACAAATATGAATGTTATTATAATAAAATTACACTGCTCACTTTTAGATGCGTACACGAAAAGGTGCGCACCGTAATTTGACAATAAAAGATTTTTGAAAGCGCACAGCTAAAAATAAAGTATTGTAAAAAATAACGCACCAAAATGAACTCGTTTTGAATGCCCGCATGAAGCTGTTCAATATCGAAATGAGAATTTATTTTGTCTTTATTTGGCTCTACATTTTCTGATTATGGGCCCCCTTACCCTAGGGGTGGTCACCTGGGGTTGAAACATAGCCTACGACCTGTCTAGGGTCGAATGAGAGCCCCATGCAAAATTTCAGCATCCTGGGTCCAACGGTGTAGATTTCCATTGGTAACAAACAAACACACAAACAAACAAACACACAAACTTTCATCTTTATATATTAGATACAGTAGCCTGAATATAGCCTTTTAATTATATATATAATAAGTGTACATTAGCCTGAATAAAGCAATTTAAATCATATATATTACAGTGTACAGTAGCCTGACTATAGCCACGCCATTAATATATTACAGTGTATAGTAGCCTAAATATAGCCACGTCATTAATATATTACAGTGTACAGTAGCCTGAATATAGCCACGTCATTAATATATCACAGTGTACAGCAGCCTAAATATATCCACGTCATTAATATATTACAGTGTACAGTAGCCTGAATATAGCAACGTCATTCATATATTACAGTGTACAGTAGCCTGAATATAGCCACGTCATTAATATATTACAGTGTACAGTAGCCTGAATATAGCCACGTCATTAATATATTGCATTTTACAGTAACATGAATATAGCCATGTCATTAATATATTAGAGTGTACAGTAACCTGAATATAGCCACGTCATTAATATATTGCAGTGTACAGTAGCCTGAATATAGCCACGTCATTAATATATTGCATTTTACAGTAACATGAATATAGCCATGTCATTAATATATTACAGTGTACAGTAACCTGAATATAGCCACGTCATTAATATATTGCAGTGTACAGTAGCCTGAAAATAGCCACGTCATTAATATATTACAGTGTACTGTAGCCTGAATATAGCCACGTCATGATTTGATCTCGTTATGACATCCACTTCTCCCACATTAGTAAACTATTTGTAAAGAAAAGACACGCTGCTTAAAGAGGAGTGAAAATTTTAATGAAAATATTTTTCTATTTGCTTGAAGAATTATTTAAAGAATATTGGGATAGATGAATTGTTGTCTAAGTAAGTCATTGAACGACTAAAACTTCTCTGTGTTGACTGCCTTGGTGATGTACTTACATTTAAATTAAAATTTAAAATCAGTATTGTCAATTATAGTTTCATTTAACTTCTATTTATATATGTTATTATTAAAGTAATAATCTGACCAGACAGCTAAATAGTAAATACCAACAAGTTCTCTACTATATTACCGCCTCTCAGTTGGATCGTTCCTGTATGTAATATCGTCTATCAATTACATCACTGACAATGACATTATAGTTTTCTTCCCGGAATGACGAATAAATGGCAACTAGGTTGTGCTGCGCCTTTGTGGCGCCTGCTGCGCCCACCTTTTTCAAAAGCCCAACTAACTTGTCCTTGTTTGATAAATACATAATATTAAACTTCCTTAAATATACACAAAAGTATTTTATAATAGGGGCTGTCAAAAGCCCAAGTAACTTATCCTTGTACGATAAATACAAAATATTCCTGAAATTTACACAAATTATTTTTATAACATTTCTTCACCACACGATTTTTTAACTAATTTTAGAAAGCAGCGCACCAAATTAATGCACCAAAAAATAACTCTTTGAGTCAGTCAGCACTGTTAACAATACAAATGCTGACGTCAAATGTTCGTGCGTTGTTTGGTTAATGTTAATCTGGAAACCAAAATGATTATGATTTTTTACACGCTTTTATTTAAGTCACAATGTATGTTGTATCCTTCCTTCAAATCTTGAAACGTAAAATTAAACCACTTCTGATGGACTTAGAGATCTCAAAATTTTACCACAGATAGACCTTGGATGACAATGCATTGTATCAAAATTTCAGATCGATCGAATGTACCGTAATGAAATTAATCAATTTTTAGTTAATCTCTATTTATCACTATTTCGAATGTATAGTCGTCTGCTAGGGTTGACCTCCACGGCTCACTGGTTTCACTCTAGCCCTCGTAAATTCCCGTGTTTACATCAAGGACAGGGGAAATCGGCGCGTTTCGGTCTGTAAATGTTTGTAAATAAAAGCGTGTCCTTTTTAAAAAAAGATTTTTTTTACATTTTACTTATTTAGTATATATTTTCAATTTTAAAAAAACAGAGTGATGTCCCTTAGCATTAGGCCAAAGTGAGTCAGTCATACATAATTGAGAGTAAATATATATATATATATATATATATATATATATGATATGATATGGATATTAGTGAATTGGAGTTCTTCTTTTGACTAAAAACAATATAAATTTGGAAGTATTTATTATCAACGATGATATCTCTTACATTCGCCATACTCCATAGCATCAACATAAGAGCAAGGAAACGGGAGTCCAGATATAACTACGAATATTCAATGAACTATGGGATTAAATTTATTTGTATAACCTCAAAGTGTCCAAACATTTCAACAATCTCTACAGTTCGGCGCACATTATCAACTATCTGGTTGTATACACGGAGCTTTGTGATCCTCTGTATTGAGTGGTCCTCTGTATTTAGTGGTCCTCTGTATTTAGTGATACTCTGTATTTAGTGATACTCTGTATTTAGTGGTTCTCTGTATTTAGTGATTCTCTGTATTTAGTGATTCTCTGTATTTAGTGATTCTCTGTATTTAGTGATTCTCTGTATTTAGTGATACTTTGTATTTAGTGATCCTCTGTATTTAGTGATTCTCTGTATTTAGTGATTCTCTGTATTTAGTGATTCTCTCTATTTAGTGATTCTCTGTATTTAGTGATTCACTGTATTTAGTGATACTCTGTATTTAGTGATTCTCTGTATTTAGTAATTCTCTGTATTTAGTGATTCTCTGTATTTAGTGATCCTCTGTATTTAGTGATTCTCTGTATTTAGTGATTCTCTGTATTTAGTGATTCTCCGTATTTAGTGATCCTCTGTATTTAGTGATCCTCTGTATTTAGTGATTCTCTGTATTTAGTGATCCTCTGTATTTAGTGATTCTCTGTATTTAGTGATTCTCTGTATTTAGTGATCCTCTGTATTTAGTGATTCTCTCTATTTAGTGATTCTCTGTATTTAGTGATCCTCTGTATTTAGTGATTCTCCTCGGTCCCAGGAAGTATATACAATGTATTAGTGTCCCCACCGTTCTGTCTGGAACAGTAAACACTAAACAGTCGCCATTCTCACCACAAATACCGACAAAACTCGACCAACTGTATGTTTTCTGCGCGAAAAAATTATCTTTCATCTACTTGTACGGCTGGATTCGGTCCGCTAAGAATATAATGATTCGCAATGAGTGTGTTTGTGTACATCTCACCAAGATAATATGACGTGCGCAATTTGATGACGTTGTACGGGCTTAAAAAGTGATGCAATGTTTTTTTAAATATGTAAAATTTAAATCATTTCAATTAATCGACAATTATCGCGCATTTATTTCATGGAGAGTTGAGTTAATCAATTGTTATTATTTAGCAATGCTCGAGATGCAACGTGTCATTCAATGGTTTAAAGACAACCTGTTCACATTACAAGAACTCAGGTACTTCCACATTGACGTAGTGAGGGGGGGCAAGGGGGGCAAATGCCCTGGGCGGCCTTTTGCCTGGGGCGGCACTTTGCCAGGGGCGGCAAATTTCTAGTCGTTAATTAGTTTCTTAAAATGAAAATTGTAAAAGAAAGATGAGTTCTTTTAATTCGAAATTAAAGAAAAGCCATATAAAAAATTAATGAAAGAAATAAATTAACAATCCAAAAGCATGTGAACGTTTTAACTGCCAAAACTTCAAACTCCTTATTGGATATAAATTTTTCTAATACTAATACTACTGTAATTTAAAAAAAAACAGAGGCTAAATTAGTATGAGAACACTGATTTGGTGATATATTCATTGATTTATAAAATTTGACAGCCGCCCCTGATGTAAAATTTGGGAGTGAGTGGCAAATTCCTCGTTGTTCATTAGCTAATAGTTAAAACGTGAAAATAAATTTTGATAAAAGAAAAGGAAAGAGAAGATAAAATAATTAAACGAAATGAAGAACTATATTAAAATACGAGAGCGCTTCTAATGCCAAAATTTCAAACTCTATTATAAATTTAGTCTTCTGATACTAATGTTTCTTAGTTGGAAAAAATAGGGGCTGACAGTATGACAATAATGTGATGGTTTATATAATTGATTCAAGTTTGATTTTAACGTAAGTGAACTACTGGAAAAAAATGTTTGTCGTATTTAGATTGCTTATTTTAATTTTAATGTCTTTTGTTTTTTGGCATAAACGAAAATAATGGAAACAATTGCTTATCTAGTGGAATTAAAACGTGGCACAAATAAATACACAATTTGAGGGCGGCAAATTCCACGTTGTTAATGAGCTAATTGTTAAAAAGTGAAAGTAAATTTTAATAAAATAAAAGAAAAGCCAAGATAAGTACTCAATAAGTACTGAACATTACCAACGCTTTTTGCAAATGGAATGAGTCAGAAATTGGATAAAAAAAGAATAGACTATTAATTTAAAGACCGACAATTAGTTGTTGTAAAAGAGAAAACAAAGTGGAAAGAAGTTCTTGTTAGAATATTTGACATGATTAAATCCTGGCGAAATTGAATGTGTCTTTTTGAGGTCACATAGAGGGAAATAATGTTTCAAATAAAGGCGATTTTCTGGAACTGATTCATTAGCTTGCAAAGTACGTTCGAGCACTCCCAGAACATATTGGGAAAAGGGGTAAAAAACGTGTCATCTAAAATTCAAACTGAGCTCATAGCAATTTTAGGAGATACAGTTCAAGAAAAGTCATATTTTTTCAATACCAAATATTGTTCCATTGTGTTTGATATCTCTTCATATATTTGACATACGGATCAAACAAGTCCAGTTGTGTGATATTTAAAGATTGCAAATAAAAAAGTAGACGTTGTAGAATCTTTCAAAGATTTCGTTCAAGCAAAAGTGGAATATGATTACGACATTTCTGAAATGATTTTGAATAAATGATGATCTTAAAATAATGGACTGCACACTATGGCGGATTAAGGGGGGGCTGAACGGGCTAAAGCCAGGGTCCCCCGATGATTTAGGGCCCCCAAACTTAGCATATTTTATAATAAATGTGGACAAATGTATACATGAATTGCTGAAAATATGATAAATTAATAAAATCTCATCTATTAAAATGATCTCTTTTCCCACACGATAGTCTTGGCAGTCAAAAAACCTGATTTGATAGGCTCAATAACAGAAATTATTAAAAAATATTATATATATATTTTAAATTGACCTCCTTAAATGATCTCCCGTGGCCGAATGTGAAGAACTAAGGCTTATGGTGCTAAGCCGTGGCGGGTTCGATCCCCGGGTGGGGTGTGAATTTTATTTTTCATGTGTTTTTTTATTTTATAAATTGTCTTATACACTCAATCTTAGGATATCGGCAAAAAGTTATTTCTTCGAATTCGGTTTTTTCATGAATAATCATTTTGGATGAATATTTACAAGTTACAGTCTTATATTAGCTGCTAGAAATCATTTTATCTAAAGGTACACTGGCTGGATAGGGCCCCAGTTTGAATTGCAGCCAGGGGCCCCGTGCAGTCTTAATCCGCCCCTGACTGCACAGGCCCAACGTTTGTTAATATTTCTTAAGGGCTGGAAAGTATACACGAGTTCAACAAAGGCGCAAAAACATAAAATCTCATGTCAAACTTGTTCAAACAGTTAAACCTAATTTGTTAACATGATACTACAACTGAAACGAATCCTCCTACTATTTTAGTACACTTGAAGCGTTGTTATGCATTCTTTTCCAAGTCCATACACTGTTGGAAATACCTATATGCTTTTACAAGCAAGGCATTCAGACTTTAGGATACAATGTAGGGAATATACCATGGAGCCATTTTGAGGTTACTTTGTAAGCTATAGAACTGAAAAATTCCGACAAAAAGCTCAACACACGAACAGACGCAGGAACATGGCTAGTCACACTGAAATCTTTTAATTTTCAAATTTATATTTTAAAAAATGCCCGAAATTCTTTACAAAAGTATTTTGCTCAACAAAATTTTTTTTAGCACTGCCGACTCACAGAGAAGCTAATGGAATGGAATACTTAAGGGATTCTTTAACATTTGATAACAATGTATTTGGAGACTCATCATTTTAATCGAACCTTCCAATCAAAGAACAAGAGAGCAAATTTTTGTTGATCGAAGCAAATATGTATATGTATCCATCATATGTAGAATAAAAGTGAAGAATAAATTTGATTTCTTCATAAGATGAGATTAGTGTATAAATTCATGGGAGGCTTTGACAGTTATATAGAATTTAGAAAACAGACATGAGTTTCTTACACCAGCTAATCTACTTGGAAATTTTGTCTCCGAATTAGAGTATACAAATATCCCACGGGACATAGTCAGGTAGGGAATATCTTAATTCCATAAATGGGACACAAGTAATGAATTCAAGACTAGGTTGTTTATTTAAGTTTATATAGATATTTAGGCTCGAAGGTACCCTGAATAAAATTATATAATTAATTCGAACATTGCTTACAACTGTCTTAAGTAATGCAAGGTGTTAAAAAGACCTCTCTAAATTTATTTTAATAAAACATTAATGACGATCAATTTAAAATACACAGAAATTGTCTAACCTATTACTATTTAGGCTATAGAGCACGCCATGGCTGAAAACATTGATACAAGAAAGATTGAGCCATGAGGAAAACCATAAAACTTTAATTTCATTACAGAAATGAAGCCGTTATTTTGAACATAAACAACATGTATATTGTTCTTATTATTACTTTCAAATTGATTTTTTAAAAACTTTAAAACGTTTACATTTTTTTCGTGGGGGCGAATTTGGTTTCTGTCCCGGGTGGCACATACCCACGCTACGCCGCTGTACTTCCGTCAACGAGTTTGTGTTTTCCTCTGCCTACTAAACTATATTATACTATGGAAGGCTTCAGTGTTTGTCATTAAAATCATGGGACTTCAAACAACATGAATGCACGACTTATCACGCTGAACAACACGATGTTGCAGTAGATCTGGAACATGCAGAAAATAATTTTCAAGAATTTAACTGATGCAAAAATTACCATTTCTACACGCAAAATTAATTTATTGAATTAAATAAATTGATTCAATAACTGGTAGAGACAACACGATGTTGCAGTAGATCTGGAACATACAGAAAATAATTTTCAAGAATTTAACTGATGCAAAAATTACCATTTCTACACGCAAAATTATTTTATTGAATTAAATAAATTGATTCAATAACTGGTAGAGACAACACGATGTTGCAGTAGATCTGGAACATACAGAAAATAATTTTCAAGAATTTAACTGATGCAAAAATTACCATTTCTACACGCAGAATTAATTTATTGAATTAAATAAATTGATTCAATAACTGGTAGAGACAACACGATGTTGCAGTAGATCTGGAACATACAGAAAATAATTTTCAAGAATTTAACTGATGCAAAAATTACCATTTCTACACGCAAAATTAATTTATTGAATTAAATAAATTGATTCAATAACTGGTAGTGACAACACGATGTCACAAATGCGTCCTTAGTTTTACTTAATGTATTGCCGTAGTAGACATACGTCCAACAAATCCTGTCTAGTAAAGTTAATACCAGCACTTAGCGAAATTCTTAGACAGATGATCAACATTTCCATCACAAATATAACAGTGCTCTTATATATATTATTAATGTGTAGAACTTTGCTTTGTAAAGGTGGTTAATTAGAACTTTTTCACTTTAAACATCGATATATTCCACAAGATTAAAAGTGGTACATTAATCACTTCATTTGCTACCTATACAAGCACGAATTGATTTCAAACTGGCCGTTCTCTGTCACAACTTCTTTTCTGACTCATGCCCTTCCTATCTTACTGAGCTTCGAGTCGCCAGCTACGCTCTTCTGCAGATACGTGCATTCTCTGTGTTTTCCTAAGACAAGAACTAAAACATTTGGCGAAAGGTCATTCTCTTTTTGTGCAGCCTAACAATGGAATTCTCTACCATTACACATCCGGAGTATTTCATCTACCAAGTCCTTCAAGACTGCACTTAAGACGCATCTTTTCAAAATTTATTTTCAAAATTAAAGAAACAACATTCCTTTTTAATGATTAACGTAGCTTATGTGTAACGTACTGTCATTTATGTGGTTATTATGATAAGAATGTTATTTAAATTATTATATGTATGTTATTATCTCCATGTAAAGCACTGTGAGCCCGTCTCCTTGCTGGGATACAGCGCTATAAGAAAAAATTATCAATTTATTATTATTATTATTTTTAATGGGCCAACTATCAGGGACTATGTCATACCTAACAAATGTTTAAGGCCCTGCAGGCATGAATGTGGTTATATTGATGGAAGAGGAGCTTGTTGTCCTTCAAATGTTAACTTGTCTTATGTGGTAACTTTACATTGTAACATTTTGAAAGGATTCATAGTACATCACTTGACTGAATAGAACAAAATCTCTACAAACTTTGTGTTATTTTTAATTCATATGTCACTACAAAAAATTAGCGTCAACTCATGCAATACTTGTTTTGTCTGTTACATGATGTTTTGCCATACAGGCGTTCAACTCCATGATATTAAAAACATGACCACCTCTCTATAACAAGTTATAGAAAATTAAGAACTTTTAATAAACCAAATATTTGTTTCAGAAAAGAGACAAGTAAAACAACAGCTAAATAAATATTATTATTTATTTTTGACAAAATAATCCAAAGACTTGAAATAAATGTTGACATTTTTGTTAACCTACAAATAATTTTGTAAATAATTTTAAAAAATGGATTTTAAATGTTTTTTAAAGGTGTGTGTCAAGCATTTAATAATAATATTTTTAAAGCAGCTTATAACATAGCATTATTTTTATTAAAATGCAAAAATATTTTCTGGGAATGTAAAAAAAAATTTGAATGATTTTCACACTTTTCCTTTTTAAAACAATCAAGTAATTCCATTAGGAATGTTACAAATAGTAGTCTCTTAAAATTAAATCAACGTCACAAAATTTTTTCTTCAAGAAAATCTTATATTGCACACAATTAAGTTGTATGATGAACATACAAACTGGAGACAGTGGAAAAAAAGGTTTAAATATTTTTTACAAATGTGTATTCTCCAACTTTAATTTGACAAAGCCAGAAAGCATTCATAACATAATGTTCAACACTTACATGGATGGACTTAAAGTTACACTGACTAGAAATCTGGCAACATGCTGCAGACTAGATATTTGATAAATCTACGCACTGTGTCATCCCTTCATAGAAAAAAATAGCCAGCTACATTCACACTTACAATATTTTAGGCATCTGTAACTTTTCCTTTTACTTTTACAATCAAATGATGCATGATGCACGGGCAAAACCGATTCTAACATTCCCATAGAAAGTAAGACAAAAGAACATGGAAATGACAGGGGGAAACATTAAGTTCTTATATATAATTAACTTTTCTTTAGTGTGTGGCTTAAATGTAATGTATAAAATGTAATGATTAGAAAAGAAGTAAAGAAATATTAAAGTGAAATGCAGTAAATTGAATAAACATTGGAGTTCTAATTTCTTTTTCAATGTCTTTGAAATAAATCTTATCAAAATCTCCTGCACAATATATGAATAAATTTTTAATATTATAGTCCTATCACAAAGACAGTACATGTATTTAATAAGTATTAAAAATGATTTATAACTGAAATAAGAATATTGATATCTGCTTGGTTTTCACAAGTTAACTGAAAATTTTATAAAAATTTTCTCTGAATTTACAAAAATATTTTTGACCCTTGCTGCTTTCAGAAATTAAATAAAAAACTTTCTGAAGTTTATGTAACTATCATTTTTTTTTATTCCATATTTATTTCCACATCTAATATTTTTGAGACATAAATTATTTGAATTCTCTGCTAAAGAATATTCACAATGGAAAAATGCTTCAGAGCTAATGTCACGAATGAGATAAAAACAATCTAAAATAGCTCAAGAAATACAAAAGTAGTGGGAGTGAATACACTATTAAAGTAATTCAAACTAATCCGGTTCAACAGTTTTGAAATATAACATAAAGAATTTATATATTTTAAAAATAATAAATAACGCATTTGCACTTTTTTTTTAAAGACCTACTTTATTTTCTGAATAAAGTATTTTGAAGGATTATTGAAATGTGAGTAGAACTTTAAGAAAAGGAATGCTTTATTAAAACTTGAAAAAGGTTTAGTTTATTAGCAACTTTAACAGCTTCATAAAAAACATATTTAAAAATTATTAGTAAACAATTAAATAGAGTAGGTCAAAATTTTATATCTGTAAGTAAATATAAATCCAAAGAAATCTTTACTACATTGTTAAGGTTAGATGACTTTTAAAAAAATTAGTGGTTGATAAGAGCATCATCACTTTCAACCAGAATGAAATATTATGTCATTTTGATGTGTCTCAGTATTTATTATATGATTAAGTTAATGAAGTTAAACAAGTCACAACCATTGAAAAGGTGAGCACATTCAAAATATTTAACAATGAAAAATAATTTCTTAATATTATTTACAAATTTATTGTAAGTCTTTTTATTTTGCTTAAACAAAGTTTAATTTTATTACTTAAATTTATTTTGCAGAAAGCTTTAACAATTTAACATATATTTGATTGTTTCTTGTATTGAATTTAATTAGCACCTACAATAAAATTAATACCATAGCTAAAATTTTAATAACTCTTCTCATTTTCACTATGAAAGTGATAAAAATTCATTACTAAAAAAAATCCTTATCATTAAAAGTGATAATCATAATAGAGATTCATAATAAATGAAAATCTCAATTAGCTTAGAAATACTCAATGTGGTTAATGTCAGAATATATAAAAGGAGGTTGTGACAGCTTCCACTACTTGGGGTCCAAGATCTCCAATGCACTGTCCATCGAGAACAAAATAAACAGTAGAATTGGCATGGCAGCTGCCACAATGGGTAAACTAAATAAAAGGGTCTGGCAAAACACCAAACTAACTGAGAAAACCAAACTGTGTGTCTATTAAGCCTGCGTCATCAGTACTATACGGGAGGGAGACATGGACCACTTTTACATCCCATGAGCAATGTTCCCTCTAAGGTTAGTTGGTCCGTGTGCAAAGTGAAAAAAGTCGTGTGCAAAGTTGCTCAGCATCCATTTTTTGTGCATTAATTTACAAAATTTTCTGTGCTGTGATTCTAAACTGCTGCCCGGCGTCGGTCAGATAACTGCACTGCCGCGCAGGTTAAAAAGAGCATTGCCCATGAGCGCAAGCTTAATAGCTTCCACTTGAAGTGCCTGCGTCTCATCCCTGGCATTAAATGGCAGGATAAAGTGCTAAATAGTGAGGTCATCTTGCGTGCCAATACCCAAAGCATGTTCTCAATCCTTATTGAAACACCTGAGATGGCTAGGACATGTAAAAATAATGAAACGTGGTTGCATCCCCAAGGACCACCAATATGGAGAACTGGCATCAGGAAAGAAGAAGACAGGTTGCCCACAACTGTGATTTAAAGATGTCTGCCAAAGGGATATGAAAGCAGCCAGAATATGCACAAGTGACTGGGAGTGTAAGGCTAAGACATGGCACACAGTTGTAAAAGAGGGCGTCTAAGTAGCCGAGGAGCGAAGGAATGAGGGAGCTACAGACAGAAGAGCTAGGAGAAAGGCCAAAACTTTGGAAGCACAGAACTCGTGTGCAAAAGCTGTAGTACTGACTGTCACCCGAGGATAGGAATGCACAGCCACATGAGGAAATGCAACCCAACCCAACGGTGATGCACCATCATCTTGCGAGACGGAAGGATGCCGATTATTATATAAAGGATTCAAAACTTTAATGTCTTTGAAAAAATGAAGATATTCTGTAATTGTTTCAAGATGTTACAAATTTTTTTTAAAAATTCTCTTATCCATCAAAGTATTTTATGAACAATTAAGCCGTCTGTGAAATTTTAAAAAAAGTTGATTTTATCTTCAGTGTTCTTTTTAACAACAAATCTTTATTTTTTTGAATACAATTAATTTGTTCATGTGCTTCTTAAATTGTTTCTATCAATTTATTTTTGTAACAATTTAAGCTTTAAAAAAGCATATTAAAATTAAAACAGACACATAGATGTTACAAAGCCTATTTCAAAAAGTGATATGTTTTTAAAACATTTTTTCAATTTTTTTTTAGAAAATAAAAAGACTTACAATTTTAAATATTTAGCAATATATATATAATTTAAACTCATTTTCCCACAAAACTTGGGGGAAAAAAAACACTTTATTAAATGGAATTAAATTTGACATCACAAGCTTGTGTCATTCATGGTAATAACTTGAATATGTCATATATACATACATTATTTTTTGCAATAAAATGTCTTGATAAATCAAGATCATAAAGTCATTTTTATTATTTCAATAGCATTTATATATCTGTCAAGCTTTCAATGATGTTACATTGTTATTATCCTTGTTTAATGTTTTAACAATATAGAAAAGATGCCTAACAAATACCAGTAAAAGAAAAGTTAAATTTAACATTTGAAAGAAAACAGATAAATTATCACTTTCAAATGCTAAAAATATTATTTATACCTATTCAAAAGTAACAAACTGATTTATAACCCAAACATTTGAGGGCATCTACAAAGTTTTAAAGATATTTTAAGCCTTGTGTAATGAGAATATTTGTTAACACCAGTGTAATAAAATAAAATGGTTAGCTTGCATATTTTCCCTTCAATTATTGATATTTCTATGTTCATTTATTGTTTTTTTAAACATTCATTCACACAAATCAAAATATCTTTATTACCTGATGATTTATACCCTGGTGTATTTTAACACAAATTGCTATATACACAAATATTTGCTATATACACAAATATTTGCTATATACACAAATATTTGCTATATACACACATATTTTAAATCATGCAACAAAGTCTCATCTTCTAGCCCCCATTGCAAAGTATTTGTATGTGTAAATTTTAAATGAATTACAGTCGAACCCACTTACCTCGAGCTCGGTTAGCTCGACCACCCCACTAACTCGACCACCCCACTAACTCGACGTTTTTTATTGGAACCGCCAAATTCTCTCTTTGTCTTAGCATTTTTTCATCGGCTAATTCGATTTTTCTAAGTGGCCGAAACCTAATACCTCGAGCACAAAAGAGGGCCAAATTTGCAACTAAAGGTTGGTTAGCTCGATCCCTCGTCGGTTCGCCTAGCAATGCATTTTTAGTTCAAAATAGTGTTGACATCTCACTTTCTTCGAGACTTCCGGCTATAGTGTAATTCTACGAGATTTCAAAAAAAAGTACCAGATGTTTTTATCTTCTTTCACTTTCGATCCATGTGTGAATTAGATTTATTCACCCGAGGTGCCCGAAAATCGGCGTTAGCAATCTTTAATCCGTCATTATTTCGCAGTGCATGTTATATTATTATTAAACTTAATTCATTTTCTGATGCATTGATCGTTTTATTTTTTAAGATAAACGAATATCTTTAGAACTGAAAATAAAGGTTTGTATCGAGAATCGACGGTGTTTTTTTATATAATTTTTTAAAGAAATTATTATTCTTTTAAAAGTTTGTTGTTGCTTTGTTACCAGTAAGATACGTGACTGTGATACTAACACGCACGTAACGATGAAATCAAATCATTTTCTTAATATTCCAGTACATGTATATAATATTATTAATATACACGTCATCACTTTTGTAGGTCAAATTCTGATAAGGAATGATTTTAAAAAAAAATTCGCTTAGACTTATTGCCGGCCGAG
This sequence comes from Ampullaceana balthica, assembly GCA_944989445.1. Taxonomy (NCBI): domain Eukaryota; kingdom Metazoa; phylum Mollusca; class Gastropoda; family Lymnaeidae; genus Ampullaceana; species Ampullaceana balthica. The sequence goes on along the minus strand of CALYLW010000130.1, from coordinate 745,204 downwards.
GTCTAACACACAGCCCACAGCGTGCTGTGATCAACTGTCAAGGCTGCAATAGTTTTATTTATATTATTACAAGACTGAGGAAATTCGAGAGCGTTCTGATAGTAACAGATATCCTGCACGTCAAAAGCATTAAACTTAAAATTACCATATTGATATGTTTTTTTTGTTTTTTTTATTCTCTTATTCGACGGCATTGCAAACGCTAGCGGCTGTGACACGGCGAGGCGTAAACTTTGACCTTTTAGCGCATGCGCAGACAATTATAAACTGGTAACTTATTTTTCACTAGGCCTAAATGGAATCAAAACATGACAGAGACGTAATCAAAGTCCTTTACTTCGGAGTATATATATATATATATATATATATATAAATTCCCGATTAGTCATAACTTTTCCCGACTTTCAAGGCCGAGAAATATTTTTTAAGAATTCCCGACTTTTTCCCGTTTTCCTGAGTGGGAACCATGGTTATATTTAAATTTTAAACGGTCCTTAAAAACAAACGGTCATTACAACCTTGAAGAAATGTTAGGGTTCCGATACGATTCCGATTAATCGTCCCATCACTAATTAACGCTAACTAATTAATCATGTACATAAAGAAATTTCAAACACATGTTAATATTTTGCCGCCATATTGGTTTTTAACTCGATCATCGGTTATCTCGACGCCATTTTTCATACCCCAAAGCCGTCGACTTAACCGGTTTCGACTGTAATTATTTTGAAAACATTGAATCAGTAAGCAAAAAAACCCCCACCTTTTGATAACAATGTGTTCCATTTTTTGTAGTGTTATTAAAGAAATGACCAATTACTGCATATGATTGTGAATTAAATATGCATTTTATTTTACATGCGAAACTCAATTAAATTTGAAACATTATTTTCTTTGCTTAAAACAAATTTAATTAAAGTGAAAAATAAAGTTCTTTCATTTAACCTTTTATTTATATATCAACTTAAAAATAAATCTTAAATAATGAAACTTCTTTTTTCTATAGGAATATTAATATTATCTCAAATATTAACTGAAAATAATTTTCTACTTCTCAAGATGAAAGTTTTGCTTATATTTCTATCAGATATCATTAAAAACATTTGATCTGTTTATATTTTGGAATTGGAAATTAGGTGGCCACTTATTATTTTTAAAAAATCTTTTTTAACAGTAATAAATTTTAGGATAAAATCTTGTTACATTTTTAACTTAAATTTGAAGTTTTTAAAAAATTCGATGTCCTGAAACAGAACATGTTTACCTTCATTAAAAAGCAGTCATTTAACATTTCTTAAAGAGAAAAACACATTTACAAGTAATAATTTGTATTACATATAACATACTCTATGCTCTGTGATTTAATTAATGAATATTACCCATAAATAATTTAAGCAAAACAAAATCAGTTTAAAGTGCATTTAATTTTAACATTTGAAAAGATATTTCAAATTGATTTGAAAATTCTCTTTTTGGAATGCAAGACTATATTTAATTTTTGAACATGGATTAGAATATTTAATTTTTAAAAAAGCATGTTATTTTTAAAAGTGGAATACTATTTTCTATTTTGAATAATTGCCATTATCTTAGAGATTTTTTAAAAAGTAGCTTTACATACTTCAAGGAGATTGAAAATTCATGGTATGAAGACCTATTTGTTTAAAAGAATGCATTTTGTGTTCCGAAAAAAATGTTTTTAAACATTGTTAACTACTTTTTAGATATCAATATTTAAAAAAACTTCTGTAATACATAATTTTGCAATGAAAAGACTTTTTCACTAAAAAACTAAATAGTTGAATTAATTTTTACATAAAATTAAATTTATTAACAATTCTGGCTAATTAACAATGTTATTTGAAAAAAGAAGTTTAAAATTTTTAGTAGGTTAGATGTGGTCTTTTAATTATATTTAAGCATCATATATAAACTACTTAAATGGCTTACAATACATTTCTAGAGCTCTCCAAATGATACTGAAAATGATAATTTTTCTTCAAGCATAAGTTACTGATTTTTTTTGTTTTATAAAAAAAATCCTGAACAAGAAATATTATTCATTATGTAATATGAGTCACATAAATAAAGCAAAAATACCACAGTTAGGAATCTAGCATGTTTGAGATCATAAATGTGATTTATCAAACAGCTGAAAAGAAAATCTTGGCACAAATAACCTTAAAAGTGTAGAAAACTAATAATTAAGAATGAAAAATTATTACAGAAATGAAGAAATCTCTGATAAACAGTTCAATAATATTGTCACAATATAATCACTTGGTGGAAGACAAAGTGTGTACAGTAATAAAATAAAAAGCCTGCCACCATAATGGTCAAGGAGAGGCTACTCTGAAGTTGACAAGCAGAGTTCTCCGGGTCGGAATCTAAACTTGGTTTGTCATTATGTGCTCTATAGATTGTGCTGCCACTTGTGACTGCATAAAAAAACGGATAAAGAAAAGAAAACAAAATTACATTGCCATTAGAATTAGAATAAAGAAGAAAAAAATATTCATAGTTATTAAGAAAATAAATAAAACAAACCCGTAAAAACAAAGTTTTTAACTATAAATCCCTTATATATGAGACATAACTAACAGTATTCATTATTTTCAAACGCGACAAACATTTACAGACTGAATCTGTCTTAACTCAACTTTGCTTCATAACCCTGTAGGGGGGGGGGAGAGGGGAAAAGTCTGGTCACCGATCGCTTGACCGAGCTCAGCGTGACACGTAAAATGTAAACAAAAGCACGCCGGTACTTTGGGTCGCGCCAACGCGTCAACTCAAACTCTCACGTGGAGAAAAAACAATAACAAACAGTGAATTTGAATTACATACGTTATATAAGGATAAACGAAAAATGCATTAATTTAATTACGGTATGTTCGATCGATCTGAAATTTTGCTACAATGCATTGTTATGTGAGACGGGTCCGTGTGCTGAATTTCAGCTCGATCGGATCCCGAAAAGTGGTTCATTTTTTACTTTTGTTTTTCCGCCCGCCCAAGACAGACAGAGATCACAACAGAGAGAGTTGACGACAGAACGACAGAGACGGCTGTGAAGTTAATATAAAGGATTTAAAAAGTATACATTTTTTTGAGACCAGTTCTTTTCAATCTTTCCTGTTTAAATCTAATAACTTGATATATGTGCCCCATTTAAAGGAACTATGTTTTTGAAAACCCATAATATTATAATAACTGTCATCATTTGAGCAACTGCTCTTTCAGGTCCCTTCATTTCTTCATTATGTCTTTGCAATTAAATAAATAAATGCCCTATATGACTTTTTACAGTTGATCAATTTGGATTTTCAAAAATTTCATAAATCTCTGGGTTCAAATGAATTCCCTACCATATATAGTCTGAATTTGTAGAATATTATGCTGAGGATTTCTCTCTTCCAGGTATTCTTTTTTTTTGGGTCAAGTAAACCCATTCCACCAAATGTATTATATCCCCTCATTCATTGCCAGCCATTTTTGGATTAACCCCAAGATTAACTTTTTAAAATATTAAAGTACATCAATAACCTACATACAAACAAAACCAAAACAAAAACATTGAAGTTGTTAGTGATTATCATCTTAAACCATAATGTAATTATGATAATGATTGAACAAAAATAAACTTATTGGTTTAGTAAAATGTACCTGCTCCTGAGGTGCGATTTGTTGTTTTTACATCAATGTAAGCAATGGCGCCTCGCCCTGCTCTTGTTCTAGCAGCAATATTGAAACGATATCGATGATTAGGCTTTAAATCATCTATGAGGGCTTGATATGTAAGTCCTGTGTTTGAAGGAAACCTCACAGGAACCAAGGGTTTCAATTCATTACCCATAACTGAAAAAATAAAAGAATCTATTCTTATTCAAAGTAAGAACCAAGAATGTTAAACCTTCTCTCAAGTTTCTTACCAACTTTTAAATAAATATCAAGAAAATTGACTTTTTATTTGTTTCATCCTGAATGTATTATTTTATGCATAATTAAAATAGTTCAAAAAAATGTATCTTTTTACACTTTAAGATTCACACAAAATATATCAATTTCATTTGAGTACAAATTCAAAATAATAATTTTTAAAATTTTACTTGTAAGTTCTTTTATTATGTTTTTTTAAATAAACATGTTTGCAAAGTCATAGTTGAATTCCTTCCAGAGTTTTTAACCATATTTTTGTCAAATACTATTCTATATTTTTAAAAGAAGTATTTTAAGTTCACAAATCTATTTTTTAAAATGTGTTTTAGCTATAATGATGCTGTATGTTGACACATGTTAAGACTCACCAGCTTTTTAGCCAATGTCAAAGCCTATGATGTTGTATATTGACACTCACAACCTTGGTAGCCAATGTCAAAGCCTATGATGTTGTATATTGACACTCACAACCTTGGTAGCCAATATCAAAGCCTATGATGTCATATATTGACACATTAAGACTTACCAACTTGGTAGCCAATGTCAAAGCCTATGATGTCGTATATTGACACATATTAAGACTCACCAACTTGGTAGCCAATGTCAAAGCCTATGATGTTGTATATTGACACTCACAACCTTGGTAGCCAATATCAAAGCCTATGATGTCGTATATTGACACATTAAGACTTACCAACTTGGTAGCCAATGTCAAAGCCTATGATGTCGTATATTGACACATATTAAGACTCACCAACTTGGTAGCCAATGTCAAAGCCTATGATGTTGTATATTGACACATATTAAGACTCACCAACTCGGTAGCCAATGTCAAAGCCTATGATGTTGTATATTGACACATATTAAGACTCACCAACTTGGTAGCCAATGTCAAAGCCTATGATGTTGTATATTGACACAAATTAATACTCACCAACTTGGTAGCCAATGTCAAAGCCTATGATGTTGTATATTGACACATATTAAGACTCACCAACTTGGTAGCCAATGTCAAAGCCTATGATGTTGTATATTGACACATATTAAGACTCACCAACTTGGTAGCCAATGTCAAAGCCTATGATGTTGTATATTGACACATATTAAGACTCACCAACTTGGTAGCCAATGTCAAAGCCTATGATGTTGTATATTGACACAAATTAAGACTCACCAACCTGGTAGCCAATGTCAAAGCCTATGATGTTGTATATTGACACATATTAAGACTCACCAACTTGGTAGCCAATGTCAAAGCCTATGATGTTGTATATTGACACATATTAAGACTCACCAACTTGGTAGCCAATGTCAAAGCCTATGATGTTGTATATTGACACATATTTTAAGACTCACCAACTTGGTAGCCAATGTCAAAGCCTATGATGTTGTATATTGACACATATTAAGACTCACCAACTTGGTAGCCAATGTCAAAGCCTATGATGTTGTATATTGACACATATTAAGACTCACCAACTTGGTAGCCAATGTCAAAGCCTATGATGTTGTATATTGACACTCACCAACTTGGTAGCCAATGTCAAAGCCTATGATGTTGTATATTGACACTCACCAACTTGGTAGCCAATGTCAAAGCCTATGATGTTGTATATTGACACTCACCAACTTGGTAGCCAATGTCAAAGCCTATGATGTTGTATATTGACACTCACCAACTTGGTAGCCAATGTCAAAGCCTATGATGATACCATTGCGTCTTTCTGGAGGCAGCCATCTAAGTGTAACGCTATCTGATGTTACTGAATCAGCAAAAAGCCCCTGTACAGCGGTTGGGGCTGCAATAAGAATAAATGATATTCAAGTTTCATGGAGTCTATCTGAGAATAGGCGCCGACTGAAATTATAGGCTCTAAAAACTAAAAGAGAAGTAGATGAGAGATAATTTGTATTAAAAATATGGATGAGTGTTTAACATTTTATAAGCAGGATTGGCTAAACTTAGACTTTAAAAACTGAGACCGAAATTTTCCTCAAGTGAAATAATACTTCATATTGCCTCACCTCTTTTAAAGATGTATTTTATTGTAATGAAAAGCATAGAATAACTTTATTTACTCGTTGATATAACTGAAATCAGGGATCGTTGTAAACAACTCACTTCCTTCTGGTGTAAAGACATCAAGGGTGTCACTTGGTGGTCCATTATAATGTTGGTTGGCCACAACCACCTGGAATTTAAATGACGAGTAGGCTGGCAGGTCCGACACTGACCCTTTGAATTCAACACCCGCAGGAATAAATGTGTCCACAGGTATGTGGACCTGCTTCTTGCTGCTTTCACCTTCATCCCATTGCCAATAAATAATCTGGTTAAAAGAATAATTTCAGTGTAAAAAAACATCTATAAAAAACAATGAAAGATAAGATTATTTGAAACAAGTTATTTCAGAGCTGGTCATTTTCTGTCTTACATGACGGACACTTCTGGACTTTGAAACTTCTTCCTGCCCCAGACTGAAAAGCTAAGTGTTATCAATTTTCTGTCAGACTAATTCAGAAGTGATAAATTTCTTCTACTGGTGGACTTCACTTTTTGTATAGTAATACATCCAGCAAACAATCTTGACCACTTGGGCGGACAATCAGTTACACTCCAGGCGGATACATCCAGCAAACAATCTTGACCACTTGGGCGGACAATCAGTTACACTCCAGGCGGATGCATCCAGCAAACAATCTTGACCCCTTGGCGGGGGTTACACTCCAGGCGGCATATAATAGAGTTTTGTTTATTTTCCTGACTCGGTTATTAACCGTTAACACCTATACCTTTAGCATTACTTGATTTCAATAAACAATACATCCTTAACTCATCTACATGTCCTCACATTTACCATTTTGCTCTCAAATTCAGTTCATTCCCAGAAACAAATTGTTATTTGCATTTTATCTTTCCAATAAGAAATCTAGCTCTTCAGATAACAACATTTCCATATAAAACAAATGATACAAAAACAAAGATAAAATCCATAAGGAAATTCTGTGTGATGCAAATACTAAAAAAAAATGCATATTAACCTTGTATCCCTTGAACTTCCCATTCATTTTTCTGTCTTCCGAGTCGACATGTTCCCATTTAAAGTGGGCGGTGCTCTCTTGTATGGGCCGATGTTTGTCAAGCTGAAACCCTGTGACAACCACTTGTGGCTCTAGGGGACATAACAAAATGATCATATTAATGGCTTCCTGAAAGGCAGTTCCAAAATATTAATACAGAACTGAGAATGCTAACATTATTTTTGTAACCTTTGTAAATGATATTCTCGGTTCATGGCTGTAAATTTTAAATCCAAACCAAATGCATTGATAGCTGCAATGAATGTTTTTGCAATGGATTAACATGTATTAGTGCGACCCAGGGTGGGTTATATTTTGTTTATACCCCACCCCCTCCCCCCACACATAGAATACTAAGTAGTTAGTTGAAACGAACAAACTTCTATATAAGTCCCAATTCTATATAAGTCCATATTCTATATAAGTCCCCATTCTATATAAGTACATGTTCTATATAAGGCCCAGTTCTATATAAGTCCCAATTCTATACTAGGCCCAATTCTATATAAGGCCCAGTTCTATATAACTCCATGTTCTATATAAGGCTCAGTTCTATATAAGGCCCAATTCTATTTAAGTGCATGTTCTATATAAGGCCCAGTTCTATATAAGTCCCAGTTCTATATTCGTCCCAGTTCTATATTAGTCCCAGTTCTATATAATGATAAATTTCTTAAATTTAATCTCAAAAATAATTTCAAATCTTCTTACAAGTTAAGTGGAGCAGCTGTGGATGTGCGTGTAATAAGATTATTTTGTATTACTTAAAGAAAACGAGTAATGTAAACATGTATCTGTGTTCAGTTTTCCCCAACCGAACTAATTAAATATCAAATTGATGCAGAGCAACATTGAATATTGTGCCAGTACTTGCCTGCCTCGAAGCTGTGGCCTTTGTAAATGAAAGCTGGCTGGTGGGCCTCACCCATGTCGTTGTTGGATTTCACCTGTTGACGTTAGACAATTTGGATTGATGTGAATGTTCTTAACATCGCTCAAACTAAAATGTTAACAGAATTATGCTGATTAAAAAAAAACTAATTGATTTCTGTCCCAGCATCTCTTTCTGTTCACTCACATCTATGCACTAAAATAGTTCTGATTCAAATAGGAACGCTTATCAAAGTTGCATCGTCTCTATTATTTTATGCATTTATTTGTGGAACAAATAACGAACGCAACAAAAAACAACAACAAAAAACAAACAAATATTGTGGTGGAAAGATGTATATTCTGCACAAGCTTAATTCAACAATTGCTATCATTACAATACTACAATTGCTATCATTACAATACTACAATTGCTATCATTACAATACTACAATTGCTATCATTACAATACTACAATTGCTATCATTACAATACTACAATTGCTATCATTACAATACTACAATTGCTATCATTACAATACTACAATTGCTATCATTACAATACTACAATTGTTATCATTACAATACTACAATTGCTATCATTACAATACTACAATTGCTATCATTACAATACTACAATTGCTATCATTACAATACTACAATTGTTATCATTACAATACTACAATTGCTATCATTACAATACTACAATTGCTATCATTACAATACTACAATTGCTATCATTACAATACTACAATTGCTATCATTACAATACTACAATTGATATCATTACAATACTACAATTGCTATCATTACAATACTACAATTGTTATCATTACAATACTACAATTGCTATCATTACAATACTACAATTGCTATCATTACAATACTACAATTGTTATCATTACAATACTACAATTGCTATCATTACAATACTACAATTGTTATCATTACAATACTACAATTGCTATCATTACAATACTACAATTGCTATCATTACAATACTACAATTGCTATCATTACAATACTACAATTGTTATCATTACAATACTACAATTGCTATCATTACAATACTACAATTGCTATCATTACAATACTACAATTGCTATCATTACAATACTACAATTGCTATCATTACAATACTACAATTGTTATCATTACAATACTACAATTGCTATCATTACAATACTACAATTGCTATCATTACAATACTACAATTGCTATCATTACAATACTACAATTGCTATCATTACAATACTACAATTGCTATCATTACAATACTACAATTGTTATCATTACAATACTACAATTGCTATCATTACAATACTACAATTGCTATCATTACAATACTACAATTGCTATCATTACAATACTACAATTGTTATCATTACAATACTACAATTGCTATCATTACAATACTACAATTGCTATCATTACAATACTACTATTGCTATCAGTACAATACTACAATTGCTATCATTACAATACTACAATTGCTATCATTACAATACTACAATTGCTATCATTACAATACTACAATTGCTATCATTACAATACTACAATTGCTATCATTACAATACTACAATTGTTATCATTACAATACTACAATTGCTATCATTACAATACTACAATTGCTATCATTACAATACTACAATTGTTATCATTACAATACTACAATTGCTATCATTACAATACTACAATTGTTATCATTACAATACTACAATTGCTATCATTACAATACTACAATTGCTATCATTACAATACTACAATTGCTATCATTACAATACTACAATTGCTATCATTACAATACTACAATTGCTATCATTACAATACTACAATTGCTATCATTACAATACTACAATTGCTATCATTACAATACTACTATTGTTATCATTACAATACTACAATTGCTATCATTACAATACTACAATTGCTATCATTACAATACTACAATTGCTATCATTACAATACTACAATTGCTATCATTACAATACTACAATTGCTATCATTACAATACTACAATTGCTATCATTACAATACTACAATTGCTATCATTACAATACTACAATTGCTATCATTACAATACTACAATTGCTATCATTACAATACTACAATTGTTATCATTACAATACTACAATTGCTATCATTACAATACTACAATTGCTATCATTACAATACTACAATTGCTATCATTACAATACTACAATTGCTATCATTACAATACTACAATTGCTATCATTACAATACTACAATTGTTATCATTACAATACTACAATTGCTATCATTACAATACTACAATTGCTATCATTACAATACTACAATTGCTATCATTACAATACTACAATTGCTATCATTACAATACTACAATTGTTATCATTACAATACTACAATTGTTATCATTACAATACAACAATTGCTATCATTACAATACAACAATTGCTATCATTACAATACTACAATTGCTATCATTACAATACTACAATTGCTATCATTACAATACTACAATTGCTACCATTACAATACTACAATTGCTATCATTACAATACTACAATTGCTACCATTACAATACTACAATTGCTACCATTACAATACTACAATTGCTATCATTACAATACTACAATTGCTATCATTACAATACTACAATTGCTATCATTACAATACTACAATTGTTATCATTACAATACTACAATTGTTATCATTACAATACAACAATTGCTATCATTACAATACAACAATTGCTATCATTACAATACTACAATTGCTATCATTACAATATTACAATTGCTATCATTACAATACTACAATTGCTACCATTACAATACTACAATTGCTATCATTACAATACTACAATTGCTACCATTACAATACTACAATTGCTACCATTACAATACTACAATTGCTACCATTACAATACTACAATTGTAATAAATTAATGAATACAAATCAACTCTGAAGATTTCTATGAAAACTTTATGCACTCGAAAATGTACACGTGTTCCATTTCTTTTAATGCTGGAGTAATTGTCTGCGCTGACCTTTGCAATCATGCTCCCTGCTTCCGGTCTGTGCTGTTGGGCTGAGCATCCATGTCAGTCACAGGAATGGGATAATTGCTAATTTTACACCCACCCACCCCCACCCTTGCAATGTCACAATTTCACTCAGCATGTTGCCCTCCCCCTGACACTAGACCCAATTATCGGCCTTCACTCCTTCGACCTCATTTCCTTTGAATGCGAAATATCTTGGTTTCAATTATTTGGAAAATGCTCTCCAACACTTTTTGAGTTTCCGATTTGGAGTTCTTTACTGAGTTTCGGAGGATTTTTGAATATCAACTAATTAGAATTAAATTATGGGGAATAAGAATTTAAGGACACAGAAGGATAATAATTCAATAATAAATTGCTGAAGTAAATAATTAATGTTATAATTTAGAAACTGTGTGATACAAATTCATAACATAATAAACGCAGAATGGAAAAGGAAAACGAGGAACTGAATTTAAAGGGCCCACTGAATAACACAAACAACTAAACTAAACAGAAAGTGATGGCGTACCTGTATTTCGTATGCACCGTAAACATCTTCCACCTCTTGCTCAAACCGTGACGCGTACGTTCCGTTAACAACAGCGGAGTTCCACGCCAAACTGCCCTTTCTCCTCCACAACACGATGTAACAGAAACCAGGGCCGTGAAACGAAAGTCTGTGAAGTGGCTGTGGAGGGCACAATTTACGTCACTTTACTCAAAGAAAACAACATGTAGCTTAGGACGTGGAGGTCATCGGGATTTGGGGATACGTTATTCCCGATAGTTGGTGCCTCGCGTGGTGGAACTATAATACCCCATTCCCCCCACCCCCCCTCATAGCTTAAGCCTATAGTTAAAGCTGATATTCTTGTGTTCGAGGTATAAACGTTCCAATTCCGAAGTCATAAACCACTGCAGTAGAAGATACGCTACACCTATTTCGTCTTCGTCAGTACACAGCGAAGCGAGGTGCGAAGCAGCAGATTGATCACTCTGTTCGTATTTAAAACGCATCAAATATTTAATATTTATAGAAGACTTTGATATCTTAGGACACATTCAAATTACGTCATCATTTGAAGATGCTACTAAATATTGAAACGATTGCAACATTGTAAGAGTCATACGATTTTTGACCCCACTTTTGCGCGCGTGTGTGTATGTGTGTGTGTGGTTGTAGGAGTGTGGGTAAGAGTGCATTCTGATATTTGTTTATATTTTAATGGGTCTTTATACACTCAGAGATTCTAATATATCACCGATAAATGTGACCTTTGACCTTTGTTAAGATAGAACCCTATGATCTTGCGAATCCTTAAGTTTACATTGCCTAGGGTTTGACATTATAACGTCTTTTATTTCCCATATTATGGAAAAGGACGATCTTTGCACTGCTAGAAATTGGAAGCAAAGACTCCAACGGGATTATTATTTCTGTAAATTATTAGCTGGCAGAGAGTAACGGCAACATTCGTAATTTAGTTCAGGTCATTAGGTACACCACAGCATTTCAAATGGACAAGATCTTTTGGTAATCATGTACATCACAGCATTTCAAATGGACAAGATCTTTAGGTCGTCAGGTACACCACAGCATTTCAAATGGACAAGATCTTTAGGTCGTCAGGTACATCAAAGAATTTCAAGTGGACATGATCTTTTGGTCATCATGTACATCACAGCATTTCAATGGACAAGATCTTTTGGTCATCATGTACATCACAGCATTTCAATGGACAAGATCTTTTGGTCATCATGTACATCACAGCATTTCAAATGGACAAGATCTTTAGGTCATCATGTACATCACAGCATTTCAATGGACAAGATCTTTTGGTCATCATGTACATCACAGCATTTCAATGGACAAGATCTTTTGGTCATCATGTACATCACAGCATTTCAATGGACAAGATCTTTTGGTCATCATGTACATCACAGCATTTCAATGGACAAGATCTTTTGGTCATCATGTACATCACAGCATTTCAATGGACAAGATCTTTAGGTCGTCAGGTACATCACAGCATTTCAAATGGACAAGATCTTTTGGTCATCATGTACATCACAGCATTTCAAGTGGACAAGATCTTTTGGTCATCATGTACATCACAGCATTTCAAGTGGACAAGATCTTTTGGTCATCATGTACATCACAGCATTTCAAATGGACAAGATCTTTTGGTCATCATGTACATCACAGCATTTCAAGTGGACAAGATCTTTTGGTCATCATGTACATCACAGCATTTCAAGTGGACAAGATCTTTAGGTCGTCAGTTATATCACAGCTTGTCAAGTGGACGGGGTCTTTAGAAACGGTTGTCGCACTCAACGTTCTTGATTCTTTTGTACACGTACAATATTGAAATAACAATATAGGTTTTAACTAAAAGTCAGTTTTCTGAACTTGTATCCAATGCGAGATCGGAAACTTGAGTCACGATGAGTAAAATGCTAAAACAAAATTTAATTACCTAAACTCAATCAGAAATTTGTCTATGTTTGATGACGTCATAATATGTCAAGGTGACCAGTGCGCAAGAACCACAATTCGAATCAACATTTCAGGGACTGAATGCATTTTAGTCCAATTATTTTCATGGCTAAAGTTAAACGAAAAAAAAAGTCCACTGTGGCTTCCACCCCAAGGCGAATACAACGAACACGTGACAGATAATGACGTCATACGACACGATTGGCCCTCACTTACGAAATTAACAGCTACAGACTTGGATCGCATATCAAATACCAGCGCGATAGCGAAAGGTCAAGGTCAGGTTAACAAAATCTAGCAGACGTGCAGATCATTTTTTTTTAAAAATCCCAGAAGGATTAGAAGCACCCCTGCCCCTACGCACAGACGAGGGCAGAGTTCAATTGGAATAGGTCAAAGTTAAACGAGGACCAGGCAATCACCACCCGTCATTGACAATAATAATTGACAAGCTTGAGGGTTGAACTGGACGGTTCTGTTGCTGATATTTAAAAAAAAGAAATCTCCAATATTCGTGTTCCTAAACAATGTAATTATCAAACACACCAAGGTGTGTTTGATAATTACATTGTTTAGGAACACGAATATTGGAGATTTCTTTAAAATCTCCAATATTCGTGTTACTAAAGAATGTAATTATCAAACACACCAAGGCAATAAGGGGGGGGTATACTTTGATGGGACAACTTCACCTCCAGACATTCAGATTACAACTGTTTACTGTATACCTGCGCATTTTTGACTAACAAAATCACTTATGGCTACATTGCGTAAATACAAACTCGTTTCGAAAGCAAATGGTAAATTCCAAGTCAGCAGGCCTCGATTAAGTTGAAATAGGATTTCTTCTTTTAAACTAGGACAATTTCAGTAAACTATAGTCATGTTGTTTTATTTTCCTCTGTCTATTCTTGGTACTTTGAGGGTTAATGTCACAAGAGGAAATAAATGTAACAATTATTAGTTAAACTCACGGGTAGTCTGATAATCATCAAGACATTTTAAATTGTTTTACATACGATGGCCTCAAGCTGTGTCTCAGTTGGCTACATGCGAAGATGGATGCCAGAATGTGAAAATCGTGATCTAGACCTATCAACTTAAGCCTTCGGGGTTTGCATTTTGACTATTTTCTGGAACAATTTACGATCATCCAAATGACAGATAATTGTATCAAGGAAAGATAACCCCAATCGAAATTCTGTAATTTGTCTGAGTTATCCTTGCCACGCTCGACAACCAACGCCGCGATGAACGCAACGTCATACCAAAAGTGGATATTTTCATTTATTAAAAAAAAATACAATTTCTTATAATAAGGCATTTATGTGACCTGACAAATTGCTCAAAATGAGGAGCTACAAATCACGTGATCGTTAGCTTTCATCTCTCTTCATTGCTCCCAGATTCGATTCTCGAACAAATCATAAATAATAAATATGGATTTAACAGAACCGTCTCTTGAAGTGCTCTCCCTTTGATCTTAAAGGACAGTCTCCCAAGCCACCGGGTTGAAAAGTTCATGTCCCTGATATTGTGATGTAAGAAAATATATTTCCTCAATAAATTTAACTTAAGAAAGAGTTTAACTGTAATTATTTAATGCTGTTCAATGATGTATCGGTAGTAGATGGTGATTTAATATTTTGTGTGTGTGTCCCATAACCTCGTCGTCGTAGGGGGTTCTAATTGTTCCATTAGAACTTTCTCGGGGCTTGGTAGACCTTGGCGGCGCCCATCTCCTATCCAGATCAGCGGAGGACTTTTTAGCGATAGTCATTCATCAACATTTTTATTGTGGCTTTAACGTGGCCTCGATCCCACGCCCCTCAGCTTGTGAGGCGAGCGTACTATTGACTTCGCTACCCAGCCAAATTAAACACACATACATGGGAGCTACTTAAGAAAAAAGCTCAGTGACATAAATTGGATACGAAATAAAATACATTATATATATATATATATATATATATATATATATGTATATATATATACATATATATATATATATATATATATATATATATATATATATATATATTTATATATTAGGGCTGGTAATCTTTAAAAAAATTGTATTCGATTAATCGGTAAAAAATTCATCGCTTAATCAATTATTTTCGATTAATTACATTTTTTATACCGCATATATAGATCCCGTTAAGTCGAAATTCATCATTTCGCTAAATCAGTTAAGTCTCAGTAATTCCATGGCTTTAAAATTTTGTGACGTAACACAGAAAATTCGTTCTGCTATGCAAGAAATAAGGAAGAAAAAACTTTTTGTTGACGTATGCACGTCAAAAACTGTATTAGAAATAGTTCATTAAATTGTATTTGAATTTTAACAGATCAAATTAATTTTAATCCATTAAGATTTTTAACGATTAATCGATTAATTAATCTCTTATCTCCGCAACACTAATACATAAATACATAAATCAATTTTAAAAGTCACTTGTGATGTATGCCAGTGAGACGTCATGTCTAGTCAAGAAGGCAGGAAAACATATTAATTTCTCTACATTTGGAAAAAAAACTTTAAAAAAAGATAATTGTGTAGGAAACAAATGGCGAATAGCCATTTAGGTGAGGTAAAATATACAACCTTTAATTGATTTAACATAAACGATAAAAGTTTATTAGATACATGTGTTTAAACTAGGGATGCGGAAATTAACGATTAATTCCTCGATTAATCATTAAAAGTTTTTTTTTAAACGATTAATCGACCCACCACTCATAAATGTACTGAAGACAAAAAGTAAAATATTTCGGCAGAAAAATAATAAACTAAATTCCGGACGATTACACGAACATCTGGTTTTAAACTATTGACTGGCATGAATGTTCAAAATGTTGATAAAAGTTATTGGTCCATTTAGAAAAATCGTTTGCATACCATGCAATGTTCCCTCTAAGTCTAAGCTTCGTTTGTCCGGGTGCAAAGTTAATAAAAACAAAAAACAATCTTGTGTGCAAAGTTGCGCAACGTCCATTTTTGTGCAATATTTTACAAAATTTGCTGCGCGGTGATTCTAAATTCCTGCGTGGCGTCTGTCAAATATATGCGCAGCGTCGCTGCTTAAAGGGAACATGGCTACCATGGTTCTAACACCTTGCTTACATAATAATATCACCTGCAAACCAAACATCTACTACAGTATCAGAAACTTCAGTTGGGACAAACTAAAGCTGTGTGAACGATTGTTCAGCTCGGCTGGATATATTGTCAATAAGACCCTCTCATCACTTGAACCAAATAATGTCTATACACTTGTCTGTTTGCGTCGTTGGTTAAAAGATGTCATATAAAGAATACATTCCATTGTTATTTTGATTTTCGACAAGTACGTTTAATAAATGTGACTTATGACACCATAAATTTCAATTTTTTGCTTTAATGGAAATTAACGATTAATTAATCGTTAATTTGTAAAAAGTTAACGATTAAATTTAAATTAATCGTTAACAGCCCTAGTTTGAACTAATAATGTTGAACAAACAAAATCCTCAAAACATTATTTTGATTGGTAGAGTGAAATTAACGACAAGACGAAATACCTCTGTCTCACTGGGACCAAAAGTTTAGAGTTTTACTAAATTTATTTACAGAATAAACACCAAATTAATAATTGAGGCATTTTTTGCTGTAAATACACGAATCTTGACCTTTTGATTATTACCCAATTAGCGTTAAGAGAAAAAAAATGAACCGTTTCTATCGGAATCAATTAAATGACGAAGATACAATCTCGAAATAGCCAAATAGCTGACACCAAACAGCTGACATATTATGTATTCACGAAAACAAATATATATAATAGGCAAAATCCAAACAAAGCAAAAGTTAGAAATGTGTGTAGCATCTGTATTGCGTCTTGTCTTTCTTGTAACTAGACACAACTAATTTTATTTTCAAGCTAATTCCCAGAAAAGTCAAATAACTTTATTCTTTTTGTCATTATTTGCTTTAAAATTGCCGTCAGTAAGCGAATAACATTACTTCCTGAAAATGTTTTACATGTATTATTAACGAACGAAACCCTTTTATTGTTATTAAAATACATACAATTCTAATACAATGAGAAAATCCAAGGAGACGAAAGTCTATGACTCACCTCCCACTCAATCACCAGAAATCCCTTTTTATCCGTGCGTGTCCGGACTTTGCTAGGGTTCCTGTCGGGTCGGTCCGGTGGAGTGGTGCACTTCCGACTGGGCACAGCGCTGGGCTTGCTGGTGCCCACCTCATTACGAGCCAGCACCCGGAACATGTAGATTCCGTAGGGGGAAAGCTCCACCTGTGACGTAGTTTTATCACCGGAAATCTCTTCGTAAAAGTCAAACCACGTGGTTTCGTATTTGTCGTCCAGGGAGAATTGGACGATGTAGTAGGTAATGTTAGCACCATTGGATTTTCCCGGTTGCCATGACAACTCCGCCGCGTTGCCATGACAGCTGTTAACTCGTACGTCTTGTGGTGGATCTGGTGGACCTGTTGTAAACATTTTTTTAAAAAAAAGATAAAGAAAACTGCTTAAGGAATACATCATTTTGTAAAAGTGACCTAATTTAATACGATCAGATAAGAACAATAATGAAGTCGTCAAGCTGGTACTTTAAATACTCCCCTCCCCCCCTTCCCAAGGTACCGCCCTTGTCTTAGCGGCCCAAAGTACTCAAATCTATCGGGCCGTGAAAAAAGCACTTTAGGAACTACTTTTCTGAGGTCGGCCCACATCCGTTATTTCACCTCTGATTGACTGGGCGAGTGAGCTGGAATGTTTTGTTCTAACTGAGGTCGGCCCACATCCGTTATTTCACCTCTGATTGACTGGGCGAGTGAGCTGGAATGTTTTGTTCTAAAAAAATAAAATGTAATATCTTCCCAACATAACATTGTCAAGTCATAACATTTTAAGGACGTAGAATGGAAATGTAAGTTTAGTCAGAGAGTATCTATGGGTAAGATGGTTCTTATAATATCACTATATGAATGAAGGAAGAGCTGTGTTATTAAGATTAAATGAAGTGAAAATTGATGAAATCTTTGAAATCATGATATAACACACACACCGAAAGGTGATTGAAAAATTATAAGATTTTTTGTGAGGCTTTTTATTGGAATTTAAAACCATTTGAATAAGTTACGGTACCACATTTGAATAAGTTACGTTACCACATTTGAAATAAATATATTTTAAAAAGTGTATAAGCTAGTTTCACATTCTTAAAGAGATTTTAAAAATGCATTGCAAATTTTGTAATTTTTTTGTTTGTTTGTTTGTTTTTTTGTTTATTTTACTATTATTTTTTTAGAGATGACATGTTTATTACCAGCCTCTCAATAGTTACTTACGTCGAACAATCAGCCTCCCTTTGGCCTTGGTTGACCGATCGCCGAAGGTCACTACGCATGCGTACTCTCCCTCGTCTTCGGGTTTAACTTTTGAAATCATCAAAACATGGCGACCATCGAACGTTTTTGACATGTAATGACCTTCCTCCTCAAGGTCATGGTCAATATCCAGGCGGCGTCCGGCAAAGGTCCAGTAGACGCTGACCTGTTGGTTCTTGGGCAAATTTCGAGGCAGTGATGCGGTGGGACACAGAAACTTGGCCTTGGCCCCTTCCTCAACAGAGACGTCCTGCATATGGTCATCTGAGTGAGAGATAGAGACAGTCACAGTCATAAGTGATGGGTGAGAAGGTCCTGGTAATAGAGACAGTCACAGTCATAAGTGATGGGTGAGAAGGTCCTGGTAATAGAGACAGTCACAGTCATAAGTGATGGGTGAGAAGGTCCTGGTAATAGAGACAGTCACAGTCATAAGTGATGGGTGAGA
The DNA here is from genome assembly GCA_944989445.1 of Ampullaceana balthica. Classification (NCBI taxonomy): domain Eukaryota; kingdom Metazoa; phylum Mollusca; class Gastropoda; family Lymnaeidae; genus Ampullaceana; species Ampullaceana balthica. The sequence goes on along the minus strand of CALYLW010000130.1, from coordinate 725,937 downwards.
AGGTCCTGGTAATAGAGACAGTCACAGTCATAAGTGATGGGTGAGAAGGTCCTGGTAATAGAGACTTCTGGGGGGAAATTGGGCGAAGCAATCAGACGCTCATGACTAAAATGAGAACTGAACATTGTCCCATACGAAGCTACCTGTACAAGTTAAACACTAGAAGGGTACTGGGCTGTCGGCTGTGTGGCCACCCGGAGGAGACAGTGGCCCACGTACTCGAAGAGTGCCCCGAGCTGTGCGGGGATTTGGAAGGAGACGTCACGGTACCTGCAGAGGACTAACTCTATGGCGATGCCCGCTTGATGAGGCTCGCCCTACAGAGGAGTACCTCTATGGCGATGTCCACTTGATGAGGCTCGCCCTACAGAGGAGTACCTCTATGGCGATGCTCGCTTGATGAGGCTCGCCCTACAGAGGAGTACCTCTATGGCGATGCCCGCTTGATGAGGCTCACAGAGGAGTACCTCTATGGCGATGCCCGCTTGATGAGGCTCGCCCTACAGAGGAGTACCTCTATGGCGATGCCCGCTTGATGAGGCTCACAGAGGAGTACCTCTATGGCGATGCCCGCTTGATGAGGCTCGCCCTACAGAGGAGTACCTCTATGGCGATGCCCGCTTGATGAGGCTCGCATGCGATAAAATGAAACAGGTCCTAAGAGCTTAACGGCTTGACCCAAAAGAGAATGTACATTCACGAGACAGTCATAAGTGATGAGCGAGAAAGTCCTTGTAATAGAGACAGTCACATACATAAGTGATGAATGAGAAGGTCCTGATAATAGAGACAGTCACATACATAAGTGATGAGTGAGAAGGTCCTGGTAATAGAGACAGTTACACACATAAGTGATGGGTTGAAACATGGCAGGCATATCTAAAAGCTTCAAAGTTGTCAATAGCAATGAAATTTGAAAATTGTTAGAAGAGGAATGTTACAAAATCTTTTATAGAGCTAATTAAAAATAAATGTGGGAGTGTATACTAGACAAAGTGTTTTGTTAATGGTAAATTAAGATATGATACACTATGGAAAATGTTTGGGGGGGGGGTACAACTAGCAAGAACTTTATTGTCGTATTCGTTGTGTACAAAGAAAAAAAAGTTTTAAAATGATTATACCCTGATATTTAAGAGAAGCATAGCTGAACGTCCAATTATTAATTACAAAGTGATTAAATTAAAAGTAGAGTTATTTTAGTTAGTTCGAAAATGATTTTTTTTTAAATCCTGATAATACAGATTATTTTTGTCTTTGCTAACTTTAACAAGAAGAGAAAATAGGTGATAGCAACCACAAGACATGTAAAATATGGTATCTGTTAGAGAAAACAGGTGATGGCAACCACAAGTCATGTAAAATATGGTATCTTTTAGAGAAAACAGGTGATGGCAACCACAAGTCATGTAAAATATGGTATCTGTTAATTTACACAAAAATCATACAAAGAAAATACTTAGAACATAGAGTCTATTACCTTTGGAAGATAAAGTCGAATCATTAGTCATGAGTAACAAGCAGTAATCAATTCGAAATTAACTTTAAATAATTTAAGCTGATGAATTATTTGTGTCAAAAACTGTCTGGTCTCATTATGAAAGATAATTTATCAACGAAAAGACAAAAATATTGATCATAATTTACTACTCCATTGTTGTACAGGCAGCGATAAAACTGATACTATGTTATATTTAAGACATGAACGATGTTTATCAGTGATATGAAATCAGGTAAGATCGGGAGATGAAATGAGGTAATTTAATAAGCCCACATTACGGTAAAATATTTAATTTAGACATTTTTAGAGAATAATCAATATTACAAAAATCAATATAGCCAGTTTTAAACATGGCGAGCTTTTGATACTTTTGGACCCACTTTGTGCAGTAGGAAATCTAAATAATTAATTCTTTCTTCGTGCTATTAGAAACGTCAATCTAACTACACACCACGATGTACATATGGGAACGATTCACTGCTCGCTCGTAATCTCACTCCATGTGCTCACTTGGTTACGATCAGTGAGAAGATCTAGTTTTCTTCTTACACTCAGTTTCATCAGACAGAGTTTCGAAACTTTAATCAGTCTAACCCGGGAGTCTTGTTTACCTGTCACGCAAGATCTTGGTGTAGGGCTGTATAACAGCGAACAGAGCTTCATCGACAAACCTTCCACAGTGTTTGGTACGAAACTCAACAATTCTCACCCTAACTTAAGATAAACATATACAATAGTTTATAAAACATACTTTGGTGAGACCTGTACTAGAATATGCATCTTCTGTATGGGACCCATCCACCAAAGAAAACATTGATAAACTAGAACAAATTCAAAAAAGAGCTGCCAGATTCATTACTGGAGAATATTCAAAACTGACAAGAATAACACCATTAGTTAAATCATTAAACCTTGAAACACTAGAGCAGTGCTGTCCAACCCGCGGCCCGTGGAACTGTCTAAAATGGCCCGCCATATCTTTGGTAAAAATTCTTGTTATCTTGGGGACCTTAGTGATTCAATATTTTTGATAATTTATGAGAGACTACCTGAGAAATGTGGCATTTTTAATATGACGGGGTGGGGTGCCGCTAAAGAGGTTTTTAGTTTGATGGATTTATGTCCTTGGCATGTCACGTGAACAATGGGGCGACTTGGGCTTAGCTGAAATCCGATACGCCGATACGGGGATACAGCAATCCAGAACTTCTTTCTGTTGCTTCAGTCAGGGTGGGGTCAGGTCGGGGTCATAGCGGGGTCAGTGGTGGCCCGACGGATTTTATTTGTAGCTACCTGGTCAGTGTCGGAACAAGGATAATCAAAATGACACATATGGCGTTATATGATATTCCCAGGTCACTGCATAGGAATATGAACAAGTTGAAATAAACTTGCCTGGGTTTGGGGGGGGCGGTTGGGTGGGGGGGGGGTTGAATAAATGTCCATCATGTATTTTTATAAGAAAAAAGACCAGTAACTGGTATTCATTTCCAGAGTGTGAACCATTCTGATAGTAGAAACCAGAATAAATCTGTGTTTGTGGTATCAGTGCAATTCACTTATGAAAAAAATATGAGAGATAACAGGAACGATTTTTGAAACGACATTTGTTTCTAAAAAGAGAAAGCCAATATGGCGAGTAGGAAACGAAAAGTTACAGAAGAGAATCGTACTTTTAACTCTTCGTGGGAACTCGAATTTTTGTTTTCTATGTTTAATGAAAAGCCAGTTTGTTTGATTTGTCAGGCTACTATTTCTGTTATCAAAAAGTCAAATCTGCAGAGACACCACAAGTCAGTGCATGCCGATTTTAAAAACGAATATCCGAAAGGAACAAAGCTAAGAGAAGACAAAGTTAGTTTTTTAAAGAAGAATTTAAATAACCAGCAAAATGTTTTCCACCGGATTTTGAGTTCAAGTGATTGTGCTACTGAAGCGTCTTTTAAAATTAGCTGGTTGTTAGCGAAGAAACAAAAATCGTATCGGGATGGTGAAACGGTTAAACTTTGTTTTCAAGAATGTGCTGATTCATTATTTTCTGAGTTTAAAAACAAGGAAGAAATAAAGAAACAAACTATCTTATCTTCAGGTTTCCCACCAGACTGTGGCAAAGCGTGTTGAAAGTATGTCCGGGAATATATTGGAGCAGTTGCTTACGGATTTAAAAAAAACGCTTCTGGTTTCAGTCTGGCATTGGATGAATCATGTGATATCACTGACACGGTCCAACTTATAGTTTGGGTTAGGTTTGACAAGGGACAGACCTTTAAAGAATTATTACTGACACTAAGTCCATTAAAAATACAACCCGTGGTGAGGATGTATATAAAGCACTGAAGGATTTTCTATTAAACAACAATATCGATTTGAGGAAGCTGATTTCTGTTACAACGGATGGTGCTCCAGCAATGATAGGAAGGAAAGTTGGACTCATTGGTTTGCTGAAGGCTGACAATGATTTTCCAGACATTCAATCTTACCATTGTATAATTCACCAGCAATCTCTTTCCTCAAAGTTGAAGGATGACAAATTGCAAAATGTTATGGATGTTGTGGTGAAAAGTGTTAATTTTATTCGAGCTAATCCATTAAATCACAGGCAGTTTAAGACTTTGTTAGAAGAGTATGATAACAATTTTGGGGATTTTATTCTTCATACTGATGTTCGTTGGCTGAGCAAAGGAAAAGTTCTGTCACGATTTTGGAACCTAATTGATGAAGTAAAACTGTTTCTCAGGTCTAATAAGGTATTTAAAAACAAAGTTTTTGACTATAAATCTCTTATATATGAGACATAACTAACAGTATTGATTATTTTCAAACATTTACAGACTGAATCTGTCTTAACTCAAGTTTGCTTCATAACCCCGGGGGGGAGGGTGAGAGGGGAAAAGTCTGGTCACCGATTCGCTTGACCGAGCTCAGCGTGACACGTAAAATGTAAACAAAAGCGCCGCGGTGCTTCGATGGGCCGCCTCAACGCGTCTACTCAAACTTTCACGTGGAAAAAAAACAATAACAAACAGTGAATTTGAATTACATACCTCATATAAGGATAAACTAAAAATGCATTAATTTAATTACGGTACGATCGATCGATCTGAAATTTTGATACGATGCATTGTTAGGTGAGTCGGGTCCGTGCGCCAACTTTCAGCTCGATCGGATCACTGGAAATGGGTAATTTTCAACTTTTCTTTTTCCGCACGCCCGCCCAAGACAGAGATGATGAGACGGCCGCAAAGTTAATATAAGGGATTTAAAAAGAAGGAAGATTTGTTAAATTATATAGAACTACCAGATTTTTTGGTAAAATTAGCATTTCTAACCGACATCACGGATCACCTGAATAAATTAAATTTAAAATTGCAAGGACGTATTGAAATCTTACCAACGCTAATGAGTGAAATCAGTATTTTAGAATCCAAGCTCGATTTTTTCATCACCCAACTAAATCAGTCAAATTTTACTCACTTCCCAGCTCTTGCCAAGGCTGCTCAACAACTTCCAGAGCTTGTCACAAATGAGCGATTCTATCTTTTATTAGAAAAGTTAAAGCTGGATTTCACAGATCGATTTAAAGATATTTGAAATCTTACACCTGTTTTGCTTTGTGTAGAAAATCCTTTTACTAGTGATGTCTCTAATATAGCCTCGAAAATGACGATATTAGGAGCAGACGAAGGTGCAGTGCAGCTTGAAATCATCGAGATTCAGCATAACACGCCGCTTCGTGATAAACATACGAATTCGTCGCCAACTGAATTCTGGATGACGTATGTTTCTGCAGACGAATTTCCGCAACTATCGAAAAGTTGTAGAAAATATTAACCATGTTTGGGAGTACCTACGTCTGTGAAGATGGATGCTCCATAATGAATAATATAAAATTTAAAAAAAGAAACGCTTTGACTGATGAGAATTTGGAAAACTTAATAAGAGCAGAAGTTACAGAATACGAACCACAAATTAAGAAAATTGCAAATACAGTTCAAAGCCAAATATCACATTAGAGATGTGTTACAGTTTTTATTCATGTTATTTTTCGTATTGATGAGGAGACAAAGTTACATAAGGTAGGAAGTATTTATCCATTTAATATTTTCTTAAGACGTTAATTGCTTGCGGCCCCCGGCCTAATAAGGAAAAAAATGTGGCCCGCGGGGTCAAAAAGGTTGGACAGCACTGCACTAGAGGATAGAAGAACCAAGAGCAAAGTAGTAATCATACATAAAGCAATTAATTTTAATTTAGAAATACAACACAAAGATAACTTAATAAAACCCTCAGATAGACATAAGGATAAAACACCTTTCTTATTCCGTATGCAAGAACAAACTCATACACATTGTCCTTCTTCCCGTCCGGGTGTGGAATGGGTTGCCTGAAGAATCCAGGAAAACCAACACTTTATCAACACTTAAATCTCTAATAAAAATTCAGGACTAAACACAAGCCATAGATTAGCGTAGGAAGCAATAATCTTCTATATAGAAGGAGCGTCTGTAAACAGATAAGATAAGATAAGATCAGATCAGACATATTAACACAAATCAATGAATGAACTCTTACTGCCAAGATTGTACTTTAACACTAACACGTTGTATGAGAACTAGACCCGTCATAATATATGTAGTCTTCAGACTGGACAATTACAATGTTAATACAGTTGAACGGCGTGATAAAAGTCTATGGTTGTTTGAGGGATCACTGTTAGGGATTCTTTAAAAGTGTTTTACTACAATACATAATTAGTTAAATAACTAAAAAGATATGCCGTTTTCGGATTGCGTTTCTAGATGCCAAAAAATTAAGAATGTAATCTTGAGTTTCCTTTTGGAAAAGGAAATGGCTTCACGACCGAGGTTGGGGGTGGTATTTGATTCATGACATAAACAGAGTTAGGGGCCGTCTATAGATGACGTCACCCACCGGGGGGGGGCAGGGTGTCACACATTTGGTACGATGTGTGACGAGGGGAGTGGGTGTTTAAAAAATGGGACGTCACATCAAAAGGCGTAACTTTAAATAAATGTGTCACTTAAAATTTGATTTTTTAAAAATTATTTATTAACGTTTTGCATGGCTTCACGCGTGTTACGATATTAGAGTGCAAACTTATACTAAAAATGTACTTAAATGACAAAAAAAGAGGATTTAAAACATGCAAATTTTCAATAGAAAATACGGCTTTTAGGGGGGGCGCCGCAAAGCTTTTTGACGTCAAATTGGAGGCGGGTCTAAGTTTTTGTGATGACGTGTGACGAGGGAGTGAGGGGGGGGGGTGAAAAATCGGCAAAAATCGCGTGACGTTATTTATGGACGTCCCTTTAGCTCCTAATCTTTCTAGGTCGATAGGTCTGTATTTCTTGTCACTCTAAATAACATCGCATCACAGCACTTGCACATTGCGTCACCCCAGTTTTTGTTACGTCACCATCATTACAAAGGGAGAGCACCGGGTTCACTTCTATCGTGACTTCTTTGATGGCAGAAAATCGAGTGATGATAATAACTGGCTGATTTAACGATGACCTTCAGCAGCAACGTTCTTCAATTATCTTTTATGAGAACGAGTTGTCTGTGCTTATTTCTCTTAACCTCTCATTAGCGGTTCCCAATCAAATCATTTTTACATTCAGCTCATTGTTTCAAACGATCCATTCAAATAATAGTATTTTTAAAATAACAAAAGTAGTAAAATAAAATAAGGCTGAAATAAACAGATTTGAGTTTAATTTTTATGTTCAAAACATTCTTGACTCCTATTAAATTAAAACACTGGAAGAAAATATACCCTTCAGGTCACTTTTCACACTGTATGCATGTTCCTGGATAAGTTAATATACATAGCGATGTTAACAAATATTTTTTTATTCGCATTTAAAACAAAAAATCAACGGACTTTATAACATACTAGATATATCGTAATGGTGATTATTGAATATTCTTCATTAAAGACAACACTTTAATATATCGTAATGGTGATTATTGAATATTCTTCGTTAAAGACAACACTTTAATATGTATATTATTATTATTTTTAAAGGCTTGATTCAGGAGAGTATTAAAATTATTTGAGACTTTAACGAATTCTAAGAGACGTCTCTCAGCAAGTGAGAATCACTGATCTGAAACATTCGCTGTGGGCATCTTGTAACGTACCGGTTGACCCGTATATTAAAGCAATTGATCGATTGTTCTCTGTGTTGCATGCTCCTATTCTTATAATCCGCCTTTTCTAGTTGGAGAACTTCGCTGTATCATTTTAGCATGGCAAATTGAATTAACTTTTAGACCGCTGGGAAAAAAAATGTTATGATAATATGTACAGGACTTGGTGTTCATGTCATAGGGGGTAATTTTCTTCAACTTCTCTGGTTTTTGTTTTTTTATGAATCAAAATTTTTTTTTAATATGTAGCCGAGTGGTTGGCTATGGTTGAATGTTATGATCTTATCTTATCTTATCTGTTTACAGACGCTCCTTCTATACATAAGATTATAGCGTCCTACGCTTATCTATGGTTTGTGTTTAGTCCTGCATTTTTATTAGAGATTTAAATGTTGATAAAGTGTTGGTTTTCCTGGATTCTTCAGGCAACCCATGCCACGCCCGAATTCCGGACGGGAAGAAGGAAAACTTGTATGTGTTTGTTCTTGCATACGGAATAAGAAAGGTGTTTTTATCCTTATGTCTATCTGAGGGTTGTATTAAGTTATCTTTGTGTTGTATTTCTAAATTAGAATTAATTGCTTTATGTATGATTACTACTTTGCTTTTGGTTCTTCTATCCTCTAGTGTTTCAAGGTTCAATGATTTAACTAATGGTGTTATTCTTGTCAGTTTCGAATATTCTCCAGTAATGAATCTGGCAGCTCTTTTCTGAATTTGTTCTAGTTTATCAATGTTTTCTTAGGTGGATGGGTCCCATACAGAAGATGCATATTCTAGTACAGGTCTCACCAAAGTGAGGTAGTATTTTAGTTTTATATCTCTATTACATTTGTTAAAGTTTGTTTTTATAAAGCCTAAGGTTGTATTTGATTTTTTAATAACTTCATTGACATGGGGATTCCATGATAGTTTCTCATTTATTAAGACTCCTAAGTATTTTGAATCTTTTGTTTGGGTTAGTTCCTTTACATGAATGAAATATTTTGAATTTATTTGTTTCTTTTTCTTTGTTACTCTTAACAGTTGACACTTTTCTGGGTGGAAAGACATACTCCAGTTAGTTTCCAATTTTATCAATTCATCTAAGTCTTTTTGTAAAATTGTGCGTCTTGTTCTGATTTAATTGTTCTATAGATTATACAATCATCAGCAAATAACCTAACTGTTGTACCTGTTGAGATGTTGTTGGGTAAATCATTTATATAAATTAAAAATGATTGATTATAACTTGCTATATTGCAGCACACACTAACTTGACAGTTTTGTTAAATAACTAGGTAAAACACAGGTAGTGAGGACTATAATTGTGCATAGTGTTTATTAGAGTAATTTCTGTCCTATAAGGTTAACACCGTTAAATCTCTATTGTAAATGACTAAAACAGGAAGCACAGTGTACAAGTTTGTTACAGTCACTAAGCAATGCCCTACTACACACTAAGTTCGGTACACCTAACTAAGCACCGTGTGACTCTCTTTCTGTCTCCCACAGTCCTATCCTTATATTGGTAGTCAGAGGAATGTGGGTGACATTGGAGATCGTCCTATGGCTCAAGTCGTAAAAATTCGTTCCATTCATGTTTTTCCCTGGCCACTATAAAATACTGTTGGCATTCCCCTGTTCCCTTGTCTTGTCTGGACACACTTAAAATTTCACTCATTGACCACTGCCCCATGACGTCCAAGGACCGTGGCCGAAATTGCTGGTACTTAAACTTGAGCTTTTGTTCCCAGCTAAGAGAAACAACAACCCACATTCCAATGTTCTGCCTGCCACTGATACTGGGTGAGGGGAAAGCGTTGTGGGCTGAAAATATTGTGGCGGACACGGTCACAAATGACTAACTCTATTTCTATTCTATGACTGAATCAACAAAGAAGGGGAAATATTTCCTCGAGAGGTTTCAGCTTCACGTGTAGAGCTAAATAATTCCCTGTTTTGTTGAGTTGTTCTATGTCTAGAAATGTTCGCCTTTATATCTGCTAACAAGGCATGTATATGAGAAAATGTGTAAATTTCTGATAGCTCGTGGCTTTATTTATTTATTTACGACTTTGACGTCAGCTGTAGTGGTAAACAGCGTAGCAATTCATCGTGTCTACAGTATTTCACAAGACATCAGTTTACATTTGATTATGCCGCTAAATTTGAAATCTCTAATTCTGCGCTTGTAAATAACAACATCCTGTATGAAAGCTATTGACTTTATATCTTATGATATTCTAACAGTCTAAAAATGATTGACATGAATAAAAGGTTTAAAATATAAATTTATGTTAAAAATATTTCGTGACTTAAACCTTATTTAAATTTTATAAAGATGTAGTGTAGATTAAAGTCTTTTTTAAAATCATAAATAGACCTACTACAAAAAGTATGAAATAAAAGTAACAAAAATAACATTTATTTTTATTCGTAGCTACATTATGAGGACCTTCTAATCTCAATAATGAAATAGAAACTAAGATGTTACGGGCATGTTAAAAGATCTGGAGGTCTCGCAAAGACAATAATACAAGGAACATTTCAGGGAGGAAGAAAAAGAACCACGTAAAAGAAGAGATGTGAGGATGACATCAAAGAATGGACCGGTATGTTGTTAATCGACTCCCAAAGGACAGCACAGGACCGGGCCAAATGGCGTGACGTAGTGAACATTCTGTGATGGTGCAATTAAAAACTTGGACGTGGTTATCAACTTATTAAAAAAAGACTATTCGAAATCATAGTGACAAATGTTGCTGACTAAAATTAATAAATTTGACAATCACAACTTTTCCATGTCCAATATATCTCGTCCCGTTGGAAATCTGATGCTGCTAAAATTATTGTTCGAATAAAATAAACAGATACATATTCCAAAGCATTTTTATTAGATTTTTTTTTAAACACGAATGATGCGATGGTTGAGGGGGGCTGTTGGGGTCTCAGAAGTTCAGCAGTGAAGACATTGCTATTCTACAATCAATGACGTCAGCGCGTTACTAGGTCCACACTGCGAAGCCAATTGGCACACACGTACCGAGACCTTACGACAAGTCCTTCATTTAAGAGGATTCCTGAACGAGAGAGGATCATTACGATCTTTCATTAGGTTCGCTTCTTTTTCCTCCTCAATTTTCGCCTTAAAGCCAGATTAAATTGCAAAATCGCCGGGCCGAGCAGGGCAATTAAATCCGTTTCATACCCCTCCGTCCTACGATCATGTTAAAAGCCTCATTTTGCCCCCCACACCCGTCATCCAAGGTATTCTTGTCGGTAACATTAATTTAAAGCCGTTTTAAGGAGTCTAGGCCAGGATTAAATTCCTCGTCCAAGTCTCGATTCATCGATCTTTGGTAAACGTGTGGCTTTGTTAACGACGCGCCGAAGATGATTAGATGGGGGGGGGGAGGGAACACTGGCGACTACTGGAACCTCTAACCTTCCTCGACTGATTTGGTACTGTCATGACTACTGGAAGCCATCACCTCCCTCGACTGATTCGGTACTGTCATGACTACTGGAAGCCATCACCTCCCTCGACTGATTCGGTACTGTCATGACTACTGGAAGCCATCACCTCCCTCGACTGATTCGGTACTGTCATGACTACTGGAAGCCATCACCTCCCTCGACTGATTCGGTACTGTCATGACTACTGGAAGCCATCACCTCCCTCGACTGATTCGGTACTGTCATGACTACTGGAAGCCATCACCTCCCTCGACTGATTCGGTACTGTCATGACTACTAGAAGCCATCACCTCCCTTGACTGATTCGGTACTGTCATGACTACTGGAAGCCATCACCTCCCTCGACTGATTCGGTACTGTCATGACTACTGGAAGCCATCACCTCCCTCGACTGATTCGGTACTGTCATGACTACTAGAAGCCATCACCTCCCTTGACTGATTCGGTACTGTCATGACTACTGGAAGCCATCACCTCCCTCGACTGATTCGGTACTGTCATGACTACTGGAAGCCATCACCTCCCTCGACTGATTCGGTACTGTCATGACTACTGGAACCTCTGACCTCCCTCCAGTAATTCGGTACTGTCATGACTACTGCGACATCTGACCTTCCTCCAGTAGTTCGGTACTATCATGACTACTGGAACCTCTGACCTCCCTCCAGTAATTCGGTACTGTCATGACTACTGGAAGCCATAACCTCCCGCGAGTGATTCGGTACTGTCATGGCTACTGGAACCTCTGACATTCCTCGAGTGATTTGGTACAGTCATGACTACTGGAACCTCTGACCTTCCTCGACTGATTCGGTACTGTCATGACTACTGGAACCTCTGACCTTCCTCGACTGATTTGGTACTGTCATGACTACTGGAACCTCTGACCTTCCTCGACTGATTCGGTACTGTCATGACTACTGGAACCTCTGACCTTCCTCGACTGATTCGGTACTGTCATGACTACTGGAAGCCATCACCTCCCTCGACTGATTCGGTACTGTCATGACTACTGGAAGCCATCACCTCCCTCGACTGATTCGGTACTGTCATGACTACTGGAAGCCATCACCTCCCTCGACTGATTCGGTACTGTCATGACTACTGGAACCTCTGACCTCCCTCCAGTAATTCGGTACTGTCATGACTACTGCGACATCTGACCTTCCTCCAGTAGTTCGGTACTATCATGACTACTGGAACCTCTGACCTCCCTCCAGTAATTCGGTACTGTCATGACTACTGGAAGCCATAACCTCCCGCGAGTGATTCGGTACTGTCATGGCTACTGGAACCTCTGACATTCCTCGAGTGATTTGGTACAGTCATGGCTACTGCGACATCTGATCTTCCTCGAGTGATTCGGTACAGTCATAACTACTGCGACATCTGACATTCCTCGAATGATTTGGTACAGTCATGGCTACTGCGACATCTGACCTTCCTCGAATGATTCGGTGCTGAGAAAGCCATGTAATCTGAAACCTTCATGTTTTATTAAAAACAAAAGTGAGCATTTCAACCTTTGGCCTTTAACTGTGCTGACTCCTGGAACTGGTAACAATCGGCTGTTGTGATGGCTTTAACTTTGCTGACTCCTGGAACTGGTAGCAGTTGGCTCTTGTGATGGCTTTAACTGTGCTGACTCCTGGAACTGGTAACAATGGGCTGTTGTGATGCCTTTAACTGTGCTGACTCCTGGAACTGGTAACAATCGGCTGTTGTGATGCCTTTAACTGTGCTGACTCCTGGAACTGGTAACAGTTGGCTGTTGTGATCACGTGATCAAAGAATGAGACTGAGGTTACTAAAGTACAACATTTTTACGAGAGCAGTCAGGCGTGGTGAAAGAATGTCACCAGACACGTTTGTTACACTATTCAGACACCATTGTTACACTATTCAGACACCATTGTTACACTATTCAGACACCATTGTTACACTATTCAGACACCATTGTTACACTATTCAGCTTTGTAGATTGTCATTTTAGAAAATTATCAGCGATGAAGACGTGATACATTCTAATTAAGCTTAGCAAATGTTACTTGACATTATATTTCAAATGCTACTTGACATGCTATTTCAAATACTACTTGACATGCTATTTCAAATGCTACTTGACATGTTATTTCAAATACTACTTGACATGCTATTTCAAATGCTACTTGACATGTTATTTCAAATGCTACTTGACATGTTATTTCAAATGCTACTTGATATGCTATTTCAAATGTTACTTGACATGTTATTTCAAATGCTACTTGACATGTTATTTCAAATGCTACTTGACATGCTATTTCAAATGCTACTTGACATTCTATTTCAAATGCTACTTGACATGCTATTTCAAATGCTACTTGACATTCTATTTCAAATGCTACTTGACATTCTGTTTCAAATGCTACTTGACATTCTGTTTCAAATGCTACTTGACATTCTGTTTCAAATGCTACTTGACATTCTATTTCTAATGCTACTTGACATTCTATTTCTAATGCTACTTGACACTCTATTTCAAATGCTACTTGACATTCTGTTTCAAATGCTACTTGACATTCTGTTTCAAATGCTACTTGACATTCTATTTCTAATGCTACTTGACATTCTATTTCTAATGCTACTTGACATTCTATTTCTACACTTGGGATTTAATACGATTTTGTATTATTATATTTTTTTTTGAAGAGTAGGATATGAACTTAACTGTTAAAGTTTATTTTGATAGCTAGTTTTATAATAAAGAATACAGACATGTTCTTATATGTGAGCATCATTAAGATACACAGGAACTTATTAACATCACCCATATTACTCATTTAAGTTCCATTTTTCTAGGTTTGGTTTTCCTAAAATTTCACATTTTATTCCTGACATTTCAGACCGTACTTTGACTATTAGGTTCAGAATGTTGGGCAACAATTCAAGTCCCGCATGTGCTACAGTTCCTGATATTTTCACAGTGCGACTTGGAAGGCTTCTAAGTGGAATCACTATTAATTATCAACACGACTACTCTCTATTCAATGTCCTTGGGGATTATGTTGAGGTCAGAACTTGGCTGGAATTCCCAGACACCAAGTTGTTAAGTTCTCGTTGACCCACGGCGCGCTGGCGTTCACAGAAACAAAGGTGGACACATTGAGGTCACGGCGCATGCTTAATGAACGACGGAAGGAAGACGAAACATTTCAACGGATCGTCTGAAAGGTAGGCTATGGGGGCGGGGGATGGGAAATGGATAGGTTTTTGGAGGGGGGAGACAAACTCCACAAAGCAAAGCGAAGAAAGAATAAATTAAATAAACTAAAGATGAAGATCATCTGCCCTTCAATGAATGTCGTGCTAACAGACCTCAGCACCATACAATTTTTTTTTGTAAGTCTTCATTTTAGTATTTTTAACATTAACATCATTCTGTGTGATCTTTGTCTACACGATTCACAATTTTTAAATTTAAAAAATACTTAAAGTTCTCTACAAACTTTGAAAGATGCTTTTGTCTTTATCATTCGCTGTTGATACATTGGAGAACCTGATGTGGATAAGATAGTCTGGTAGTGACAATGTAGTCCGGTAGTGACAAGGTATTCTGGTAGTGACAACGTAGTCTGCTAGTGACAAGGTAGTCCGGTAGTGACAAGGTTTGAAAACAGCATAGGATGGTTCAGTTTCTCTCTTTGTTGTTTGGACGCTGCTCTGCCTGGAACAGTTTGCGATTACAGCGTCTGTGTCTAAACAATTAAGGAGACCATACATTGTGAGCTAACCATCAAAATGGCCCTTTATCTCTTGTATTTATCACTTAGCAAAGTTCTGATCTGCTAACGCATTAGGAAGTTTAGAAATCTATCGAGTTGTCCTGAATAATAAACATAAAGAGTTCTACGGCCATTCATCTCCGGGCTTAGTTCAAAACGATTCATCAGCAAGGAACATTTCTTTAAGTATGTGGCTTGGGAAGAAAAAGAATTGAACATAATTCTATTTATCCCAGCTGAGAACAGAATTTCTAAGAGATTTCAATAAATTGTTCTCCGCCATTTCATTTATAATTTATTTTATTTTGTGACAAGAACCTTAACTCGATGATTCCGTGCTAACGTGCTACGGCCTGAGTCCCCTGATCTGCTGGCTCTACGGGAGACAATTCATCTCGGCTTTGCAAGACAAAATTAAAATAGATCGAGAGTGTTCGTGACTGTCCGGTTATTAAAAGTTCGGACGGGGAAAACAATGTAGCCGCCATTTTAGTGAGTCAGATAGTAAGGAAAGAAAACGATAGCAGAAGATTAAGATTGGGGCCAATCAATCATTCACAGGGTTTGAAACCCTAAAGCTAAGAAAGAGGGATGTCCGTTTTTTGTATTTGAGATGCAATACATAGTTCAGGGTTTTAAAAAATGTTGAGGAGAAACATTTATATATATATAGCTTAAACTTCGCATTGCTGACAGTCGACAGAAATACCTCTAACAATTAAAATAAGTATATCTAAATGTGATTAAAAATTATAATTATAATAGTAATAATAATAATAAGAAGAAGAACTTAAATAACGCGTTGTCTGTGATTAAATAATTGAAAATAAGATTACAATCTTCGATTGATTTACTCATGTCATTAGTTTTTATGTAACAGGAAGTAATGATCTTAAGTGTGAGTACGGTGAGACAGAGGATATGGTGAGACAGAGGATATGGCGAGACAGAGGATATGGTGAGACAGAGGATATGGTGAGACAGAGGATATGGCGAGACAGAGGATATGGTGAGACAGAGGATATGGTGTGAGAGACAGATGATATGGTGAGACAGAGGATATGGTGAGACAGACGATATGGTGAGACAGAGGATATGGCGAGACAGAGGATATGGTGAGACAGAGGATATGGTGTGAGAGACAGATGATATGGTGAGACAGAGGATATGGAGAGACAGAGGATATGGTGAGACAGAGGATATGGTGAGACAGATGATATAGTGTGAGAGACAGATGATATGGTGAGACAGATGATATGGTGAGACAGAGGATATGGAGAGAAGGAGGATATGGTGAGACAGATGATATGGTGTGAGAGAAAGATGATATGGTGAGACAGGGGATACGGTGAGACAGAGGATATGGTGAGACAGAGGATATGGTGAGACAGATGATATGGTGTGAGAGACAGAGGATATGGTGAGACAGAGGATATGGTGAGACAGATGATATGGTGTGAGAGACAGAGGATATGGTGAGACAGATGATATGGTGAGACAGAGGATATGGTGAGACAGAGGATATGGAGAGACAGAGGATATGGTGAGACAGATGATGTGGTGAGACAGAGGATATGGTGAGACAGACAGAGGATATGGTGAGACAAAGGATGTGGTGAGACAGAGGATATGGTGAGACAGAGGATATGGTGAGACAGACAGAAGATATAGTGAGACAGAGGATATGGTGAGACAAGGATATGGTGAGATAGAGGATACGGTGAGACAGAGGATATGGTGAGACAGAGGATATGGTGAGACAGAAGATATGGTGGTATAGAGGATATGGTGAGACAGAGGATATGGTGAGACAGAGGATATGGTGAGACAGAAGATATGGTGATATAGAGGATATGGTGAGATAGAAGATATGGTGAGACAGGGGATATGGTGAGATAGAAGATATGGTGAGACAGGGGATATGGTGAGAAAAGGATATTGTGAAATAGAGTATATGGTTAGATAGAGGATATGGTTAGATAGAGGATATGGTGAGACAGAGGTTATGGTGAGACAGAATTTTGTGGGACAGCGAATGCGGTGGACAAAGAATTTAAACTGAAAAAAGAAATGTGTAGGTGTAAGTGAAGCGCCAAGAAAAATGTTCCAGGAACACTTTGGGCTAAAAAGATCTGTGGACAAAGATAGGCGTCATGAACTGTCTGATATCCTAATGTGTGCACACTTCAAATAACGTACAACGCAAACATGTGTTGGAGATCCTCGCCACAGCGTAGAGGTAATAAAAGGCAGAAAAAATATCTCGAGTTCAATAATCAACAGCATATACAGAAATAACGGACCCCGGACCAGATTCCAGATCTACATTTCTAACATAGAAAAGGTGATAAAATAACAATTCTGAATTAAAAAAATAATGTTAGTGAATTACAGTATAAATATAATAAGAATGCAGTTTACAATAAGATACAGTAGCTAAAACCCACCAAAGAGTTTTGAAAAATGGAAAATAAATATTTATTTTTTATTTGTCATAAAAATAAAATTTATGAGAATTTTCCGAAGGAGGTTATCTATGTATATTAAAATAAAAGTCACATCAAGTGTGTATTGTAAATAGAAAGTCACATCAAGTGTGTATTGTAAATAGAAAGTCACATCAAGTGTGTATTGTAAATAGAAAGTCACATCAAGTGTGTATTGTAAATAGAAAGTCACATCAAGTGTGTATTGTAAATAGAAAGTCAAATAAAGTGTGTATTGTAAATAGAAAGTCAAATAAAGTGTGTATTGTAAATAGAAAGTCACATCAAGTGTGTATTGTAAATAGAAAGTCAAATAAAGTGTGTATTGTAAATAGAAAGTCACATCAAGTGTGTATTGTAAATAGAAAGTCACATCAAGTGTGTATTGTAAATAGAAAGTCACATCAAGTGTGTATTGTAAATAGAAAGTCACATCAAGTGTGTATTGTAAATAGAAAGTCAAATAAAGTGTGTATTGTAAATAGAAAGTCACATCAAGTGTGTATTGTAAATAGAAAGTCACATCAAGTGTGTATTGTAAATAGAAAGTCACATCAAGTGTGTATTGTAAATAGAAAGTCAAATAAAGTGTGTATTGTAAATAGAAAGTCACATCAAGTGTGTATTGTAAATAGAAAGTGACATCAAGTGTGTATTGTAAATAGAAAGTCAAATAAAGTGTGTATTGTAAATAGAAAGTCAAATAAAGTGTGTATTGTAAATAGAAAGTCACATCAAGTGTGTATTGTAAATAGAAAGTCACATCAAGTGTGTATTGTAAATAGAAAGTCACATCAAGTGTGTATTGTAAATAGAAAGTCAAATAAAGTGTGTATTGTAAATAGAAAGTCACATCAAGTGTGTATTGCAAATTTCAAAATCAAATTAATGGCATGGCTTGGAATATTGAAGACAAATAAACAATGAATCGCTTGTATTATAAAACTATTTTTAAACTTTCATAAAACAACTTATTTTGTTTAATTCCGATGGTCCAAAGATGACATTTTTGGATTATTGGGTGACACGCTGGTTAGGAGTGAATCACTGTCTATATATCACTGTCTATATATCACTGTCTATATATCACTGTCTATATATCATTGTCTATATATCACTGTCTATATGTCACTGTGTATATATCATGTGTATATATCACTGTCTATATATCACTATCTATATATCACTGTCTATATATCACTGTCTATATATCACTGTCTATATATCACTGTCTATATATCACTGTCTATATATCACTGTCAATATTTCACTGTCAATACATCAGTGTCTATATATCACTGTCTATATATCACTGTCTATATATCACTGTCGGAGTATATTTATATGAATTGAACATTTCTGAAATCATAAAAAATTGATGAAATTCAAAATCAATATTTGAGAAAAGGAGACCAACTGTCAGCTATTACTCAATAAGACATAGTATAGTGTTATGTGGTGTAGTAAGATATAATCATATTGTAGTGTTATGTGGTGTAGTAAGATATAATCATATTGTAGTGTTATGTGGTGAAGTAAGATATAATCATATTGTAGTGTTATGTGGTGTAGTAAGATATAATCATATTGTAGTGTTATGTGGTGTATGTAGTAAGATATAATCATATTGTAGTGTTATGTGGTGTATGTAGTAAGATATAATCATATTGTAGTGTTATGTGGTGAAGTCAGATATAATCATATTGTAGTGTTATGTGGTGAAGTAAGATATAATCATATTGTAGTGTTATGTGGTGTATGTAGTAAGATATAATCATATTGTAGTGTTATGTGGTGAAGTCAGATATAATCATATTGTAGTGTTATGTGGTGTAGTAAGATATAATCGTATTGTAGTGTTATGTGGTGTATGTAGTAAGATATAATCATATTGTAGTGTTATGTGGTGTAGTAAGATATAATCATATTGTAGTGTTATGTGGTGTATGTAGTAAGATATAATCATATTGTAGTGTTATGTGGTGTAGTAAGATATAATCATATTGTAGTGTTATGTGGTGTATGTAGTAAGATATAATCATATTGTAGTGTTATGTGGTGTATGTAGTAAGATATAATCATATTGTAGTGTTATGTGGTGAAGTAAGATATAATCATATTGTAGTGTTATGTGGTGTAGTAAGATATAATCATATTGTAGTGTTATGTGGTGTATGTAGTAAGATATAATCATATTGTAGTGTTATGTGGTGTATGTAGTAAGATATAATCATATTGTAGTGTTATGTGGTGTATGTAGTAAGATATAATCATATTGTAGTGTTATGTGGTGAAGTAAGATATAATCATATTGTAGTGTTATGTGGTGTTGTAAGATATAATCATATTGTAGTGTTATGTGGTGTATGTAGTAAGATATAATCATATTGTAGTGTTATGTGGTGAAGTAAGATATAATAATATTGTAGTGTTATGTGGTGAAGTCAGATATAATCATATTGTAGTGTTATGTGGTGAAGTCAGATATAATCATATTGTAGTGTTATGTGGTGTATGTAGTAAGATATAATCATATTGTAGTGTTATGTGGTGAAGTCAGATATAATCATATTGTAGTGTTATGTGGTGTATGTAGTAAGATATAATCATATTGTAGTGTTATGTGGTATAGTAAGATATGATCATATGGTAGTGTTATGTGGTGTAGTAAGATATAATCATATTGTAGTGTTAAGTGGTAAAGTAAGATATAATCATATTATAGTGTATGTGGTGAAGTAAGATATAATCATATTGTAGTGTTATGTGGTGTATGTAGTAAGATATAATCATATTGTAGTGTTATGTGGTGAAGTAAGATATAATCATATTGTAGTGTTAAGTGGTAAAGTAAGATATAATCATATTATAGTGTTATGTGGTGAAGTAAGATATAATCATATTGTAGTGTTATGTGGTGTACTAAGATATAATCATATCATAGTGTTATGTGGTGTAGTAAGATATAATTTTATATTTTGATGTTAAAAAAATTGCTGATACCTCTTAAATTAAATGAAACATAAACTTAATTACGTTAATAATTTCATTTTACTTTGAGGAGACTGCCATAATTGTTAATTCCAAAAAGATATATCAAAATAATTCAAGTTAACAATTTAAAACCACAAGTTTCCACAACGATAACAGGTCGTGTTTATGGATAGACACGCTCAAATCTTTAATCAGAACTGACTTAATGGAGACAGCAGTGGGCAGAAATTTCATTGAAAACCTTCTCGTAAAAGAAACAAAAAAATCCTAACTTTCTAAAAACTGCAAAAGCTCTTTGAAGATGGCGTCCATTGATGGAATGTGAGAATTATTGTTTCATTACATTTGAAGACAGCGGAAGGAACGAGCGCATGAAACTCAATAAGTTTTTATATTCGCCTTTCTAAATTAAATAAATACATTAGCGGACATCATATATTTTCACAAATCTCTTTAAAATGCGGGAATTGAGTAATCTTGATGCACACAATTCATGCTTCATGCGCATTACGGAATTGCTTGAAAACTTTCTTTGAGATATTTTTTTAAAATTTTCTCTTAGCTTGGCAGATGTATTTTTACAGCGATTTGTTAGGGAAAAACATTTTACATAAAAATAACAAAATAAATATTGATTTAATATTTAGTTAGTCTTATTTTAGTATCTCAAATATCAACCTTTCCATTATTTTGTTGGATATTACTCTGTGACATTAATAAACTCTAATAGCACGATTGTCATGTTGTAAAATCGACTTGTCTTTTATTGAATCAATATATAACAACTTTTGAGGCTAGGTAATCAGAGGCACATTAGCATCTGGTTGACTTATTTATATCAGTCGAAACATACATGTATGACTTCTTTAAAGGGGGTAAGTACTGTTACAAGAACATTAATATTATAACGTATTAAATAACCTGCTGGTTGGCAATCGCTACTTTACATTTAAGATTTAGAGTGAGCTGCAGTATGCAACTGATGCATGCTGTAAATATAACGCACACAATAGACACAGTTTATAGGCAATTTGAATGGGCTGAAAAGTACATTTTGTGTTGATGACGTCATTTGCTGTTAGATATGTCTACTTTGTAGTTATTTTAATTAATCGTTCTTGAATATTTTAGTGGCTCGCGTATAGCAGTTCTATACGGTAAGGAACCAGTTACTAAAATAAAAAAATAAAGGAACAAATAAAAAATAATTACTTAATTTAAGTAAAAATATAGTAAATAAATAAATAAAAATAATATGGAATTAACGAGCAACAAAGCCCGTCCAAGGACGTTCCGCCACCGTTCGGTGGCATGTTGTAACTCCCCTCCAACAGCCGTCTCGACCGGCATTACATGTGCATCACGTCAAAAGTAATATTCATTATTGTTAAAATAAAGAACCCGTAAAAACAGAGATTTTTGCTATAAATCCCAACGCGCTTAACTCAAAATAAAGTCCTGGAAGAAATACTGCACCAAAAATATCTCGTTTTGAACGTCCGCGTAAATGGCGTAAACGTGTTCAATATGATTAATTGGCTGTAGGAGTCATATGTGTTTGAGGGACCAATCGCTATAGATGACCAGACAGAACGCACAGAAACTTGCCTTTTATTATATAGGATTGTCTATTTTCGAAAGATAAATTTAAATTGAATGAGAATTAAAATTAAGTAAAAATTAACTAAATTTTCTTGCTTCCAAAATCTCGCAAGGGAAGTAAGGTAAGTCAATGCACAACCAAACATGCACTAATATTTGGATGGAATGTGTCACGGGCTGAATCCTCTGATTGGACGAAAATCTTTCGTCTACGTGTTGTAATTCAGAACAAACGAACTAAAGGTTCTAGAATCCAGTCTATCTGCAGTTCGAGCTTGATTCATTGCAAGTCAAAAATTGTTTGAGCTTCGTGGGGAATGCAGCACAAAGTATCGATCAAATGTCATGTCATACGACATTCAACACTACGTCCCTACTGTATTTATATGCCGCGTATTTTCTGTATGCCCCAGCGGTTTCCTGACCCTTGCAATACATTTGAATTTAAATTAACTTATTATTCTTTAGCTGACTATTCGCGGAGTGTGACCATAAATTGTTCAATTAGTGTTGCAAATTTTCTCAACAATAATTAGCAACTCAACCGCTCATTATCTGCTTGTAACGTCCAACCTCCCGCGGGTCGAGGAATTGAAATCCTTTTTTTTTCAAACACAATTAAGTCCCCTTGATCCTGCTGTCGCCAAAAAGTGTTAGTTACACGGGACGTTTCTAATGAATACAATTACAGGGTCGTTTGTGATGGACTCATGTCCCCGGCTGGGTTAAGGTTACCACATCCCAAAAATAAAGGCCGGTATTTTGTAGTGAGGACTTGTCATGTTCCACTCACAGGGACAGACGAGGTGTTATTACTGGTACCCTTTTCATGTTTCACTCACAGGGACAGACGAGGTGTTATTACTGGGACCCTTGTTGTTATCGTCTGACACTTTACTGGTGTCCATGACATCTTTCAAATATTATTTTCTTAACATTGTATCTCAACTCAGATTGATATAAAATATTTCTGAGCTCCCATCGAATGTCTCGGTCGGTTAGAAGAGGGCGGGGGACAGTGGTCTAGGGTCGGTTAGAAGAGGGCGGGGGACAGTGGTCTAGGGTCGGTTAGAAGAGGGCCGGGGACAGTGGTCTAGGGTCGGTTAGAAGAGGGCGGGGACAGTGGTCTAGGGTCGGTTAGAAGAGGGCGGGGGACAGTGGTCTAGGGTCGGTTAGAAGAGGGCGGGGGACAGTGGTCTAAGGTCGGTTAGAAGAGGGCGGGGGACAGTGGTCTAGGGTCGGTTAGAAGAGGGCCGGGGACAGTGGTCTAGGGTCGGTTAGAAGAGGGCGGGGACAGTGGTCTAGGGTCGGTTAGAAGAGGGCGGGGGACAGTGGTCTAGGGTCGGTTAGAAGAGGGCGGGGTACAGTGGTCTAATGTCGGTTAGAAGAGGGCGGGGGACAGTGGTCTAGGGTCGGTTAGAAGAGGGCGAGGGACGTTGGTCTAGGGTCGGTTAGAAGAGGGCGGGGGACAGTGGTCTAGGGTCGGTTAGAAGAGGGCAGGGGACAGTGGTCTAGGGTCGGTTAGAAGAGGGCGGGGGACAGTGGTCTAGGGTCGGTTAGAAGAGAGCGGGGGGCAGTGGTCTAGGGTCGGTTAGAAGAGGGCGGGGGACAGTGGCCTAGGGTCGGTTAGAAGAGAGCGGGGGCAGTGGTCTAGGGTCGGTTAGAAGAGGTTGGGGGACAGTGGTCTAGGGTCGGTTAGAAGGGAGCGGGGGGCAGTGGTCTAGGGTCGGTTAGAAGAGGGCGGGGGACAGTGGTCTAGGGTCGGTTAGAAGAGGGCGGGGGACATTGGTCTTGGGTCGGTTAGAAGAGGGCGGGGGACAGTGGTCTAGGGTCGGTTAATTTAATCTGAGACAACAATTGAATGTAAAAAATGAATGTAAACAATGAACGTAAACATTGAATGTAAACAATGAATTGCACAGCGAACCAGCCATTAGAACTTCGTAGGAATTATTTTAAAAATTAAACAATGTAAAAGGAAACAAAAAGTGTATAGTTACACATATTTGTGAACAGTTGCTTGCTCAGATTTTGGGCAGCTATTGAATTATTCAGTAATATGTTCAAATTTTCTTTCAAAGTGCAGACAATGCTAGAGTACACACTGGGGCAGACAATGGTAGAGTACACACTGGGGCAGACAATGCTAGAGTACACACTGGGGCAGACAATGCTAGAGTACACACTGGGGCAGACAATGCTAGAGTACACACTGGGGCAGACAATGCTAGAGTACACACTGGGGCAGACAATGCTAGAGTACACACTGGGGCAGACAATGCTAGAGTACACACTGGGGCAGACAATGCTAGAGTACACACTGGGGCAGACAATGCTAGAGTACACACTGGGGCAGACAATTCTAGAGTACACACTGGGGCAGACAATGCTAGAGTACACACTGGGGCAGACAATGCTAGAGTACACACTGGGGCAGACAATGCTAGAGTACACACTGGGGCAGACAATGCTAGAGTACACACTGGGGCAGACAATGCTAGAGTACACACTGGGGCAGACATAGCTAGAGTACACACTGGGGCAGACAATGCTAGAGTACATACTGGGGCAGACAATGCTAGAGTACACACTGGGGCAGACAATGCTAGAGTACACACTGGGGCAGACAATGCTAGAGTACACACTGGGGCAGACAATGCTAGAGTACACACTGGGGCAGACAATGCTAGCGTACACACTGGGGGACGATACATTATTTCCCTTGGCATCCAACCAACCAATCGTTATCACTATTAATAAAACAAACCCGTAAAAACAAAGTTTTTGACTATAAATCCCTTATATATGAGACATTACTAACAGTATTGATTATTTTCAAACGCGACAAACATTTACAGACTGAATCTGTCTTACTTCAGTTTGCTTCACAACCCTGGGGGTGGGTGGGGGGGGAAGATGGGAAGAGTCTGGTCACCGATCGCTTGACCGAGCTCAGCGTGACACGTAAAATGTAAACAAAAGCACGCCGGTACTTCGATGGGTCGCGTCAACGCGTCAACTCAAACTCTCACGTGGGAAAAAAACAATAACAAACAGTGAATTTGAATTACATACGTTATATAAGGATAAACTAAAAATGCATTAATTTAATTACGGTACGTTCGATCGATCTGAAATTTTGATACGATGCATTGTTAGGTGAGACGGGTACGTGTGTCGAATTCCAGCTCGATCGGATTACGGGAAGTTGGTCATTTTTTACTTTTGTTTTTCCGCCCGCCCGCCCACGACAGACGGAGAGATGACGACAGAGGGAGACGGCGGTGAAGTTAATATAAGGGATTTAATTAAAAATAATATAAATGTTTCTTAAGTACTCAGTGGAGATTAAATCCTATGTTGATAGACTTTGTTACTCAGTCTTGGTGATGTAGGATTGAAATGCTACGCTACATAAACTACATAAGCTTTAATCATAGTATGAAACAAATTAGGGCATGCACAGTTAACTGAAGAACGACATTTTGTTTTGAAATAAACGCACTTCTTTAAAATGAGAATACTTTTTTTTACCAGGAACAACTAAGTAGTCTTCGGTAGTTGGATAAGTGAAACAAATTGCACATCTAAAAGTGAGTTAGATTGAAAAAAATACTTTTTTAAATAGTGGCTGTTCGTCTCCACTCATGCAGGTAAGTTAAAATCCTTAAATACGTTTTGTTTTTAAAAAACCCAAATTCAACCCATCATTTCGAAAAATATAAATCCGTTAGAAGAACTCTATCAAGGGAAAAATAAGAATCTCGACACGTGAGTCGTGTTTATACTGCCATATCATGCCACGCAGGGGACCTAACTCTCATCAATACGGCTGCCAGTAATTAAATAAAAACATTGATTAAACACAGATTTGTGCTGGGCGCACGAGTAAGGTGAACCAGCCCGAGTGAGGCATTAAAAACATTGAGTCAATTCTACGTTTTTATGACGTACTAAAGATTGTTATGCGTTGCTTGATACAGAGGTAAGGGAAACGGCGCTTGTGCCTGGATACGTTGTAATAACATTGAGTAAGTACATGTATATAGTTGACGGGTTTTGCTTTAACGGTCTTGGTGGCCGTCCATAAATGACGTCACGCAATTTTGACCGATTTTTCACCCCTCCCCCCCCTTGTCACGCGTCGTCACAATAAATTAGACCCACCCCCTCCAAAAATACGTCACAAAACTTTGCCCACCCCCCAAAAAAAAACCCAAAACAAAACAACACAAAAAACAATTTAAAAAAAAACAAAAAAAAACAACAAAACAAAAAAACCCACCTTATTTTCTATTTGAAAATGAGTATGTTTCAAATCATTTTTTGTCATTTAATTATTTATTTAGTGTATGTCTACATTGTAATATCGTAATACGCGTCAAGCTATGTAAAACGGCATTAAATAAATTGTAAGCCAGTGCTTCTCAAAGTTGTTCGTATTAGACGACCGGCAGGTATTTTTTTAATGCATTTCACCAGGTACCGGTGCATTCTTTTCCCGTTTTGACGTGATTTTCCCTGTACTGAAGTGATAGCAAAATGAGCCCCTACATGGCTTAAAGCCCTATAACATTAAGTATGATTTCGGCTTGTTTTATATAATTTTTTTTTAAATTTGTCTAGTTGCCAAGGCATAGCAAGACAGCTAACGAACAATGCAGCGGTAATTAAAAAAAACATTTGATGTGACTAACCTTCGCGATTAAGCTCGCGAATAATAATAATAATAATAATAATAATAATAAATTGATAATTTATATAGCGCTGTATCCCAGTAAGGAACTGACTATGTGACAATTGATATTAAAAGGATCATTTCATTGTTGATAAACCAAGAATATATAGATACAAGACGATTCCTCAATTGATTTCGATCTTATAATGACAGTTTTCCTGCTATGTATATGCACATCAAAGGCATTTGATCTAAAATTACCACATTGATATCAAGTCTCATGTTTTCTAAAAATTATTTGGTATGCGCTAGAAGAGGAATATGGCGAGTTCTGTACGAACCCCAAATTTGTGCAGGAGAGTAGGGTGTCATCTTGTGCGTCGCAAAATACAGTAATACTGAAAGTTGAAGACTGAAAAATACTATGACATTAATAAAATATCCAATATTATTATAACTTTTTACTCCGAGGCTCACGAGTTGTTGTTTTTTTTGGTTTTTTTTTGTGGTATGGACCAGGAGGCGTGTTTAAATTGTTGCATTCTCTTGTGGAATTTATAAACTAATGAAAAATACATGGCTGCCGCTATCGGGCGGTTTAACCGAGGGGTCTGTGAACAGCGGTAAATTATCTCATTTGGGGTAAAAAGGGAACTCTTGGCGTTTGATCAAAAACCAATTAAACAATTATATCAAACTTAAAACGATTATAATTGTATCAAATAGATTTCCCCCCCTCCCCCCACCCCCACAATTTTTTTTGTAAAAAAATTAAAAATTAATATTCCGTGTCGATTTGACTTAAAATATCCTTACATAATCCTATTCAGATCATTTTTAGACACTTGTCATGCTTGTAAAACTCATCAATTGCATTTTCGCCTAACGACGCTCCCCCAAATCCCCGAGTCATGTGAGCAGGACCTCGAGTCTGTAACGCCCACAGAAACTTGTATATTTTGGGGTAACGGGCAAAAATGTTCGTCCACTACTGCCGTGAGAGAACCAAACGGGGCGGCGGTGATATCACAAATGCGTTGATGTCAACATCAAACGACGCAGGGTAACAATTTCATACATTCTCATGGGTTCTCAAACTTAAGGATTATACTTAGATTTAATTTTCATATCTTGATAACTTACGCCGACCGGCGCCTGATTGCCTACCGACCCTGTACTTTGAGAAGCACTGATTTTTTAAAAAAAATATTAAAAAATCATTAAATAAATTGTAAGTGACCAAATATTTCAGTGGAAGTTTTATTTTAATTTACCCTTTTCATGTAACGTCACATTTCTTCAACTCCCCTCCCCCCCTCGTCACGCATCGTCACAAAAGTGTGACGTCATTTATGGACGGCCCCTTGACGGAAAAAAAAAGTTTTCATGTAGATAACCTACCAAGAAATGAATGAAGCATACACTTAATATACGTACAAAGATGTTTTAGCCGCTATCATCATTTATTAGTAAAATTTTACCACATTTTCAATGTACCATGCCCCCCTCCCCCCAGCTTTTACGAACACACATCTAAGTATTCTAAGCATCCATTTACTCTCCACTTGATCACTATGTGATTCTCTATCGCAGTATATTTCTGTATTTCGACTGCTACTAAATATATTTGTTTCGTTGAATTTTCGTTAGTACTAATGAAGGCATTTGACAAAACACAACACGTTGACATAATTAATGTATTTGTCCATTAGTGAAGCTTTACATTAATTTTTTTAATCATACATTTCATGTGTGTATCTTGTATTAACCATCGAGTGCATTTAACCGGACGATCCAAGAGAACAAAGCTGTCTGTTTTCAGAGGCTGTGCGTATGTAATAAACTTTCATTTAAGAATAAAATATTTTTTTTACAGAGATGAATAACGAGTGATGAATGACGTAATTATCATGGGTAGGTTGGTATAATCAAAGTCTTGAATCTCACGCTATCCAGAGATGTATTCAGTCTCACGCTATCCAGAGATGTATTCAGTCTCACGCTATCCAGAGATGTATTCAGTCTCACGCTATCCAGAGATGTATTCAGTCTCACGCTATCCAGAGATGTATTCAGTCTCACGCTATCCAGAGATGTATTCAGTCTCACGCTATCCAGAGATGTATTCAGTCTCACGCTATCCAGAGATGTATTCAGTCTCACGCTATCCAGAGATGTATTCAGTCTCACGCTATCCAGAGATGTATTCAGTCTCACGCTATCCAGAGATGTATTCAGTCTCACGCTATCCAGAGATGTATTCAGTCTCACGCTATCCAGAGATGTATTCAGTCTCACGCTATCCAGAGATGTATTCAGTCTCACGCTATCCAGAGATGTATTCAGTCTCACGCTATCCAGAGATGTATTCAGTCTCACGCTATCCAGAGATGTATTCAGTCTCACGCTATTCAGAGATGTATTCAGTCTCACGCTATCCAGAGATGTATTCAGTCTCACGCTATCCAGAGATGTATTCAGTCTCACGCTATCCAGAGATGTATTCAGTCTCACGCTATCCAGAGATGTATCCAGAGATGTATTCAGAGATGTATTCAGTCTCACGCTATCCAGAGATGTATTCAGTCTCACGCTATTCAGAGATGTATTCAGTCTCACGCTATCCAGAGATGTATTCAGTCCCTGATTCTCTTGAGAATTCGATTCGCACTGTGCTTGTATTTCTTGAAAATCCTTTGAGACGCTCCCGCATACTGAATGTGATTTACAATCATGTAATCATGATTTAACCTGGTCCATTGAAGAAGTGCGAGTTCTTAGGGAATCAATAAAAGTTTGCACGAAAATAATGTTGTAATAGAGTGGTGCCGAGAACAATGAAAGCCGTTAGAGACTTCAAGGAAGTCAGTGCTTTCAGGTCAGTGTTTTACGAACTGACATCTCAACTGGGGTCAAACAGTAACTTTAGATTTGACCAGTGGTCAAACGGTAACTTTATATTTGAACAGTGATCTGAACGTAACTATGTATTTCATTTCAGGATATTATCGTAATTTTAGATTTCAGCAAATTGTTATATTATATGTCTTCCATCAAATTAGTCAGTCTGATACATATTAAATATGCTGTAAGAGTACGTCGGCAATCCAATATAAAAATAATATTGCATACGTTACAATGATATTAAGAGTTTGTCATGGGGGCCGTCATACATGGTTTGTTCGTGTGATAAATGACTGCATCTTTGGAATAAATGTGGAGTAACATCGTGCAATGTGGAGTAACATCGTGCAATGTGGAGTAACATCGTGCAATGTGGAGTAACATCGTGCAGTCTGTCCGTCGATGTAAGTCAGTGGAAGTCAAGAAGATCTGAGATAAACATTAGGTCAAGAAGATCTGAGATAAACATTAGGTCAAGAAGATCTGAGATAAACATTAGGTCAAGAAGATCTGAGATAAACATTAGGTCAAGAAGATCTGAGATAAACATTAGGTCAAGAAGATCTGAGATAAACATTAGGTCAAGAAGATCTGAGATAAACATTAGGTCAAGAAGATCTGAGATAAACATTAGGTCAAGAAGATCTGAGATAAACATTAGGTCAAGAAGATTTGAGATAAACATTAGGTCAAGAAGATCTGAGATAAACATTAGGTCAAGAAGATCTGAGATAAACATTAGGTCAAGAAGATCTGAGATAAACATTAGGTCAAGAAGATTTGAGATAAAAATTAGGTCAAAAAGATCTGAGATAAACATTAGGTCAGAAATATTGGCACTATTGTGATTGACATTTTATTTTAAGGGGTTATATTTTATGTGACGTCATCTGTTTTATAAAAAAAAATGAAGAGTGAAGGTGATGGTGTAGTCCTTATAAACTTGCAAATTGGTTATTATATGGAGATCTCTCCTACGTTTTGAACAAGTTTACCACGTGATATAAACAACAAATACTGTCTGGTATGACTCAAACCAAACTGTTAAAACGACGACGGATGTAACAGACTGTTACACACGGGAACTCGGGGGTTGCGTTTGTAAAATAAGTCGTCTGGCTTTAGGAGCTACCCCCCTCCCCCATGTATGGCTTTAGTAGCTACCCCCCCCCTGTATGGCTTTAGTAGCTACCCCCATGTATGGCTTTAGTAGCTACCCCCCCATGTATGGCTTTAGTAGCTACCCCCCACCCCCCATGGGAGGCAGCCTCGAGCGTCATGGAACCAACACGTAGACCAGGGGCGGCCACGGAATGACACGGGTGTGGCGACTAACACGCACTCTTAAGCAAGTTAAAAATTCACGACTTGTAAAGATTGCATTTATTATTTAGAGTGGATAAATCTGTCCTAGCCTGACTCCGCTTGCCAGAATGAAGGACAAGTAATCGGGTATGATTCTCGTAATAGGTAGTGGAATCGCCAGATGATAATCCTTATTTCATCTAAATAATGCAACATATTCATTTATTTACAAACGAATGTTTTACACCACATAATTAGCCATGAACTAATGTTGCCCCAAAAGCTGAATTTAAATAGAGAGATTTTTAACATACATTTTTTTTTACAATTAATTTTTTTTCGAATGATTAATTCTCAAAAGTATTTGTAGCGCGAATTAACCCGCAAAATACTATTTAAAAAAAATGTATGTACTATAGTAAGTAGTACATAACGACGACTAAAAGACTGACAAAATCTCTCAGTGTGTTACAATAGCTGAGCATACCAGTGGATATTTTATCTTCTTATCTTATCTGATCTTATATGTAACAGACGGTCCTTATATGCAGAAGCTTATTCTGAAATAGCTGGAAACGTAAGAGGGATTAATGATCTCGGCTTGCATAGTGTTTGCCAAATATTCATAGATGTATTATATCTTAAATAAATTAAATTCGTTATTTCCCTTATAAAATAAATAAAAATAGTTGGAACCACTTTTAAAGGTTGACCCA
Source organism: Ampullaceana balthica (assembly GCA_944989445.1). NCBI lineage: Eukaryota > Metazoa > Mollusca > Gastropoda > Lymnaeidae > Ampullaceana > Ampullaceana balthica. The sequence continues at coordinate 694,357 of CALYLW010000130.1, read as the reverse complement.
ACTGACAAATCAGTCTATATATATAATTCACCAAATCAAGAACGAGTATGTGCAAATAAGCATGACGAATGACCCTTGCTGGGGTCGACCAATCAGTTTATGGTTCGCAAAGAAACTTGTGGAGAGAAGGGGGAGGGTAATCAAGAACAACAATGCGTATTGAGTTCACTTTCGTTGTTCCTTCACAGAACAACATGCATTTCGTGGTGTAGTGGTTATTTCATCGCCTAACACGCAGAAGGTCCTGGGTTCAATCCCAATTATGTTTAATTTTTAAAAAATGTTTATGTTTGTGCCCGATATTTTCTCCCTTTCTTTTCGAACATGACTTCGTAACATGGCTGTAAACTTTGTTTCTCAACATTGTGATAACTTCGGCGACGTGCTCTCCGTTGTTCTCAATGACGGAAAAATAGTCATACACTCTCCTCAACAATACGTTCAGTCATACACTCTACTCAACAATACGTTCAGTACATGAATACTCTAGGAGTATATGGTGGCGAGGCAGAAATTATCGCGATATCCTAAATACTTCCCGCCAGTATCATCATTTACTTCCCGCCAGTATCATCATTTACTTCCCGCCAGTATCATCATTTACTTTCCGCCAGTATCATCATTTACTTCCCGCCAGTATCATCATTTACTTCCCGCCAGTATCATCATTTACTTCCCCGCCCAGTATCATCATTTACTTCCCGCCAGTATCATCATTTACTTCCCGCCAGTATCATCATTTACTTCCCGCCAGTATCATCATTTACTTCCCGCCAGTATCATCATTTACTTCCCGCCAGTATCATCATTTACTTCCCGCCAGTATCATCATTTACTTCCCGCCAGTATCATCATTTACTTCCCGCCAGTATCATCATTTACTTCCCGCCAGTATCATCATTTACTTCCCGCCAGTATCATCATTTACTTCCCGCCAGTATCATCATTTACTTCCCGCCAGTATCATCATTTACTTCCCGCCAGTATCATCATTTACTTCCCGCCAGTATCATCATTTACTTCCCGCCAGTATCATCATTTACTTCCCGCCAGTATCATCATTTACTTCCCGCCAGTATCATCATTTACTTCCCGCCAGTATCATCATTTACTTCCCGCCAGTATCATCATTTACTTCCCGCCAGTATCATCATTTACTTCCCGCCAGTATCATCATTTACTTCCCGCCAGTATCATCATTTACTTCCCGCCAGTATCATCATTTACTTCCCGCCAGTATCATCATTTACTTCCCGCCAGTATCATCATTTACTTCCCGCCAGTATCATCATTTACTTCCCGCCAGTATCATCATTTACTTCCCGCCAGTATCATCATTTACTTCCCGCCAGTATCATCATTTACTTCCCGCCAGTATCATCATTTACTTCCCGCCAGTATCATCATTTACTTCCCGCCAGTATCATCATTTACTTCCCGCCAGTATCATCATTTACTTCCCGCCAGTATCATCATTTACTTCCCGCCAGTATCATCATTTACTTCCCCCAGTATCATCATTTACTTCCCGCCAGTATCATCATTTACTTCCCGCCAGTATCATCATTTACTTCCCGCCAGTATCATAATTTACTTCCCGCCAGTATCATAATTTACTTCCCGCCAGTATCATCATTTACTTCCCCCCAGTATCATCATTTACTTCCCGCCAGTATCATCATTTACTTCCCGCCAGTATCATCATTTACTTCCCGCCAGTATCATCATTTACTTCCCGCCAGTATCATAATTTACTTCCCGCCAGTATCATAATTTACTTCCCGCCAGTATCATCATTTACTTCCCCCCAGTATCATCATTTACTTCCCGCCAGTATCATCATTTACTTCCCGCCAGTATCATCATTTACTTCCCGCCAGTATCATCATTTACTTCCCCCCAGTATCATCATTTACTTCCCGCCAGTATCATCATTTACTTCCCGCCAGTATCATCATTTACTTCCCGCCAGTATCATCATTTACTTCCCGCCAGTATCATCATTTACTTCCCGCCAGTATCATCATTTACTTCCCGCCAGTATCATCATTTACTTCCCGCCAGTATCATCATTTACTTCCCGCCAGTATCATCATTTACTTCCCGCCAGTATCATCATTTACTTCCCGCCAGTATCATAATTTACTTCCCGCCAGTATCATCATTTACTTCCCCCCAGTATCATCATTTACTTCCCGCCAGTATCATCATTTACTTCCCGCCAGTATCATCATTTACTTCCCGCCAGTATCATCATTTACTTCCCGCCAGTATCATAATTTACTTCCCGCCAGTATCATAATTTACTTCCCGCCAGTATCATCATTTACTTCCCCCCAGTATCATCATTTACTTCCCGCCAGTATCATCATTTACTTCCCGCCAGTATCATCATTTACTTCCCGCCAGTATCATCATTTACTTCCCCCCAGTATCATCATTTACTTCCCGCCAGTATCATCATTTACTTCCCGCCAGTATCATCATTTACTTCCCGCCAGTATCATCATTTACTTCCCGCCAGTATCATCATTTACTTCCCGCCAGTATCATAATTTACTTCCCGCCAGTATCATAATTTACTTCCCGCCAGTATCATCATTTACTTCCCCCCAGTATCATCATTTACTTCCCGCCAGTATCATCATTTACTTCCCGCCCGTATCATCATTTACTTACCGCCAGTATCATCATTTACTTCCCGCCAGTATCATAATTTACTTCCCGCCAGTATCATAATTTACTTCCCGCCAGTATCATCATTTACTTCCCCCCAGTATCATCATTTACTTCCCGCCAGTATCATCATTTACTTCCCGCCAGTATCATCATTTACTTCCCGCCAGTATCATCATTTACTTCCCGCCAGTATCATCATTTACTTCCCGCCAGTATCATCATTTACTTCCCGCCAGTATCATCATTTACTTCCCGCCAGTATCATAATTTACTTCCCGCCAGTATCATCATTTACTTCCCCCCAGTATCATCATTTACTTCCCGCCAGTATCATCATTTACTTCCCGCCAGTATCATCATTTACTTCCCGCCAGTATCATAATTTACTTCCCGCCAGTATCATCATTTACTTCCCCCCAGTATCATCATTTACTTCCCGCCAGTATCATCATTTACTTCCCGCCAGTATCATCATTTACTTCTCGCCAGTATCATCATTTACTTCCCCCCAGTATCATCATTTACTTCCCGCCAGTATCATCATTTACTTCCCGTCAGTATCATCATTTACTTCCCGCCAGTATCATCATTTACTTCCCGCCAGTATCATCATTTACTTCCCGCCAGTATCATCATTTACTTCCCGCCAGTATCATCATTTACTTCCCGCCAGTATCATCATTTACTTCCCGCCAGTATCATCATTTACTTCCCGCCAGTATCATAATTTACTTCCCGCCAGTATCATAATTTACTTCCCGCCAGTATCATCATTTACTTCCCCCCAGTATCATCATTTACTTCCCGCCAGTATCATCATTTACTTCCCGCCAGTATCATCATTTACTTCCCGCCAGTATCATCATTTACTTCCCGCCAGTATCATCATTTACTTCCCGCCAGTATCATAATTTACTTCCCGCCAGTATCATCATTTACTTCCCCCCAGTATCATCATTTACTTCCCGCCAGTATCATCATTTACTTCCCGCCAGTATCATCATTTACTTCCCGCCAGTATCATCATTTACTTCCCCCCAGTATCATCATTTACTTCCCGCCAGTATCATCATTTACTTCCCGCCAGTATCATCATTTACTTCCCGCCAGTATCATCATTTACTTCCCGCCAGTATCATCATTTACTTCCCGCCAGTATCATCATTTACTTCCCGCCAGTATCATCATTTACTTCCCGCCAGTATCATCATTTACTTCCCGCCAGTATCATCATTTACTTCCCGCCAGTATCATCATTTACTTCCCGCCAGTATCATAATTTACTTCCGAGAACGTCCTCATACCTCTCCCCGAGTTTACAATGCCAATCAACATTTGTCTATATACACGCTCTTTAGCGGTCCGTCCGATCATGGCCATTACTAAGTTCTCTTGCCTCTCACACGTGATGACTTTCTGGTGCCATCTATTGACAACGTCAGTATGTCCACACAAATTTCACAGCCACCTTATCACTCTGATGTGACGTCACCTTGCCACTAACCTGATAAACACGTACAACCACATTTCAAAACACACTCCAATGAACGAACGGATTCAGCAGAAGAATTTCAATCCACCATCTATTTATATCAATTACCAGAACAAGCACAAGACGAGTGCAAATAAGCATGACGAATGACCCTCGCCAGGGTCGACCAATCATAGTTTATGTTTGGCAAGCTAGGGTGGTGCAGGGTTGGGGGCTGGTAGCTAACCACAGTGTACATGTCTCGAGACCAACAATGCGTCGGCGGTGATGTAGTTTGTGTTCCTTCCTCCATTTCTTTGCACTATCTACGAGCAAGTCTTCTGCATATGCTACACAGATAGTCGCATCTAGTTGTTAAATATTTTTGTAAAGCCCTGCTTTAGTCTCAAACTTTTGGGGATGCCAATATATCTTTATATACAAAACTGGCATTAAGTCACTTTGAAACAAACCCCATTATTATTAAACAGACTTTAGATTAGCGTTACTTATCATTCAGTACAGCGACTTACGAAAACAAAAATCATTTCACAGTTTCCACGTGACCTACTTTAAAACTGACTTAAAATTTACGCACGTGTGGCTACAATGACGCAGTCTCAGCGCTTAACAGCTGAGGTGGACGACCTAATTTCACGGACCAGTAGTCGACTAGGTCTGTATCAGACGACGTTCCGCGGCCAAACCAATCAAATACTTTAACCCCTCAGTGTTATCACTGACGTCCAGACCAGGCACGTTTCACGAGAGAAACCCCCAGCAGACGGAACAATACCTCATCTTGAAATCTTGGAGGAGTTTGCACTCGATTCTTGCCACCCCAAAACATTGTGTCTTTATGTGTCGCCCCCTTTCGGCTGCCTCTGCCAAGCTTCTTTGTGTTTACGCCATAATGAACCACGTGACAACGTGGATGCCTGAAGCGATTACTCGGACGAGAGTCTCTCGTGATTAACTTTGAACAACTTGAAATCGATTACTGCTTTCAGCCAATTCTCGAGCCCTTCGGCAAGTGCCGAATCCGGAAGTTTCAAAAAAAAACACACACAACTTTCCATCCGGTTGAGGAATAAAATGTCGAAATAATATTTTGTCGTTGTGACACGAGGATTATACGTTGTTTCAACGGAATCTTTTACTTTAGAAGGTGGATAAAATATAAATTTTTATAAAACATCCCGGTAATTGGTTGAATAGTAAAAGAGCAATAAATAATAAAAACAAGGAATAATAATAATAAATAATAATAGTAATAAATTGATGATTTATATAGCGCTGTATACCAGTAAGGAACTGGACTCACGATTTTTTTTTAAATTCAAGACCATAACGTCCATCAAATTACATTAATTAATGGAAAAAAAGAGTAGCACTTCATTTTAATTAATTTTACGTAAGTTGTGGGAAAACAATATCATCAGCCAAAGATGGGTTTCCTTGGTAAAACATGACATTTTCCCAAAGGGAGTATGAGATTATCGCTATAAAGAAATAATGCGCTAATTGCATTCTCTGAGCTCTGAAGACAAGCTATAATCAATAAATTATGTTTTTTAAAATAATATTTAAATTAAAACAAACAAAAAAAAAGAAAAAAGTGTGATGTGGTGAACAAAAATTAAACTTCCTCTAAAACATTTTTATAAGAGGTATAGAGAATATAAAATCTAATATAAGAGAATATAAGATGTATAGAGAATATAAAATGTAATATAAGAGAATATAAGATGTATAGAGAATATAAAATCTAATATAAGAGAATATAAGATGTATAGAGAATATAAAATCTAATATAAGAGAATATAAGAGGTATAGAGAATATAAAATCTAATATAAGAGAATATAAGAGGTATAGAGAATATAAAATCTAATATAAGAGAATATAAGAGGTATAGAGAATATAAAATCTAATATAAGAGAATATAAGATGTATAGAGAATATAAAATCTAATATAAGAGAATATAAGAGGTATAGAGAATATAAAATCTAATATAAGAGAATATAAGATGTATAGAGAATATAAAATCTAATATAAGAGAATATAAGAGGTATAGAGAATATAAAATCTAATATAAGAGAATATAAGAGGTATGCAGGTATAGATAAATCCAATGGATTCGGTCTCTTTTCTGTGACACATATTTCCATGAACTCGAGGGGTGTAGAATGTTATTGGATAACAAGCTTGTTGATTAAATATTAAAGGGCGGATACTGTGGCCCGATAATGCCCCCAGAGTTACTCGTAAATGTCAACTCGGGGACCTCCGGTGAGGAAGTATAATGTTTTCTAATACGGATGTCTTTCTGTGGAGTAGCTCCAGGGTAAGGATGAGGGGGGTGGTGGCTTCCTGTGGAGTAGCTCCAGGGTAAGGATGAGGGGGGTGGTGGCTTCGAAGAGAGAGAGATGGGGACAAAAAATGACATGACAATATGGCAGTTAAAAAAGTGAAACAAATGTGTGGGGAAAATAGGGATTGTGAGAGGATAGATAGATACATGATTAGAAAGGCAGACAGTCAAATATATTGGAGACAATAAATATTTGAAATTTAAATAATTTGAGGAATTCGTTAGACGAAAGCAGAAGATATGATAGAGAGATAGAGAAACACCAAGATCGAGATAGAGCGGTAGAGACAGAGTGAGAGAGAGAGAGAGAGAGAGAGATAGTGAGAAAAAAAAGATAAGGATACACTTTCAGAGATAGAGAGAGATAGGGACAGAGAAAGGGGAAGAGAGAGAGCGGGATAGAGTGAGAAAGAAAAGAATTTAAAAAAAATAAATATTTGAGATCTTGCTCTAGTAAGAGAAATCGAGGAGAGAAGCTGGGAGAAAACACTGGAGACTTAAAAAAAGAACGTAAAATCCAAGTAGATTAGAGAAAAGCTGAAACTGAATTGAAATTCCTTGTCCACTCCGCCGATTCCCTGGCCTCTATTTCAATGCCGCACGTGACGGGAATCAAACCGGAAATCGTATTAATCTGTTGGATACTCAAGACTGGGAGGTCCAGCAGTAAAATTTAGAAATCAGATTTTGGAAAATAGATTTCTTCTATCTAAAAAAAGTTATTCTTTCATTGTAAATTATTTATTTTATGAAAGTGAAAAATTGCTCCACCGAACACGTACTATAAAATAAGTATTTACAATAATGACAAACAGTTGACTTTAATGTCAAGTCATGAAACAAAAGGTCACAAAATATAAAATAAAACGATTTTATAGATAAATTTGTACAAATATTTTGACCATTAACACGTTCAACCATCAACTCTATCGTCATCACGACTTAACATCAATTACAGAGGTGGGCAGATATTTGGTAACAAGGAAATACTTGACTCACACTCAGCATAACATTAATATCTAAGAAGCAATTAAGATGTTGATTGATAATAATAAAGATAATAATAAAGTTAAAAAATAACAAATGATGAAAGTTTAATACGAAAGCTACACCCCTTCAGTACCATGTGGAAAGTAGTATGTATTGAGTGGTTTGTCCTTAAAACACAAAACATTGAAAAACTCGGCAGTAATTAAGTTATTCTTTTCTGTTATGAATGGATGCACGGCTGATTTAGCCCGCGGCTCACCACCTGATCTTTTCCGTATTGACCGCTAATAAACAATACATATTTATTTAGGCCTGTCTGGAACACCCGTCACAATGTTTTCATTAAAATTTTTATCAGGCACAAGTTGACACCAAACTTTCTTTGTGCGCACCCGCCTCACTCTTAAAACCACATATCTAGACCCAAACGCACTAAAACAAACCTGTGCGCACTTTCATAATCTCTGCAGAGCTTTCAAGAACTACGCACTGGGGTAGCTTGAAAAAAACAGCGACCGATAACAATATCTTGAGACAATTCACACACACACGCGCACGCCTACACACACACGCAGACACAGAAATAAACCACAAAAGCAATGGCGTCACCCTTATGAAGGACTCTCAGCGAACTTCACATGCATTAACCGACAAGAACCGGAAATTTATGAGAAAGAATCGACCTCCCCTATCCCATCATGCCGTTCATTGAGTTTTTCCCCTTCTTTTTAGTGATTGTCATAAATGCACTCGAGCCGCGAAAATAAAACGCCGAGCAAATTTGGCCTTTCTTTTTCCGTTCTTTCAATTGTACGGTAAACCTTCTAATTAAAGACCGATTAAAACTCAAGGTGAAATTTGAACACACGATAATATTGGTTTCTAATGAGTACAATCATTGTTTGCTCACCCCCATCCCTACGACCGTAAATAAATTGATATTAATTTACGGGACAGCACGTCTGAATTATGTTAATGACGATAAGGACAGGCCTTACAGTAATTTCGGCCATGAAAGCAGACTCGCGCGACACTTCTCGTTTTCCTATCATGCTGGGCCAGAAGCGGTTCCGGAGGTCTCGTGATAAGGAAAAATCAAACAAACTACCCCCGGGGCGCTTTTCCTTTCTCCCTCCACCCCGCGTGCGCGACGCGTGCTCATCGATCTTGTGTGAGCACAGGTTTATTATTTTTAGAAACATTTTTTTTAAAAAATTCAATAGAAACCGCCTAACTGCGGCCTGTGTGTGCTGAAGGACCATTGACTGACTGCTGCCCGGCATGGCAGTAAATTAGTGCAGCCATCCAGTGGTGTGCTAGGTGTGCTCCTGTTGTCCCTTATCTTATTAAGGGTGTGGCCATGCAGTCCATAGCGAACGTGCACGCGGGCGGTGAGCGAGTGGGGGAGGGGGGTCACGGCGTAAAGAGGATGACAAAACTTTTCTTTGATATGAGTCAGTAGTGGCAGATGATCACAGAGGACAGACGTTCTAGAACCACTGTGGAGCATAAACCCTTAAAAGGCAGATCTGTTGTGGCGGTATTATTACGTCAGGCTAGGGATAGCTTGGAAACGGAGGAAGTCAGGAAACTTATCTGGGTCGTAGTTCATTTCATCTAATATCCTTCACTACGCGTTTATTTTTATTTTAAAAAAGAACAAAACATCAATTGAAACATTAATTTAATTTTTGAAAGTTCTCAGTCCGCCATGTGAGGGTGGTCAAATGATGAAAGTAAGACACACATCGTAACAAACGCCACACAGCTGGACATTGTCCATTGTGGTATTCCAAGTTCTTTTGTTGTTATCCACCATTGTTATTCCATGCATCAATATTAAACACGCTGTCACGCCTGAGAAAGGTTTCTCTCTTCATTCAGAGGTTCTTTTACTTTCGAGGAGACAGACCCATAGTCTCACAATTCTGAGGAGACAGACCCATAGTCTCACAATTCTGAGGAGACAGACCCATAGTCTCACAATTCTGAGGAGACAGACCCATAGTCTCACAATTCTGAGGAGACAGACCCATAGTCTCACAATTCTGAGGAGACAGACCCATAGTCTCACAATTCTGAGGAGACAGACCCATCGTCTCACAATTCTGAGGAGACAGACCCATAGTCTCACAATTCTGAGGAGACAGACCCATCGTCTCACAATTCTGAGGAGACAGACCCATAGTCTCACAATTCTGAGGAGACAGACCCATCGTCTCACAATTCTGTTTTACGTTTACTCATCAACTAATCTCAATGTCTTAAAATTAGGGCTGTTAACGATTAATTTAAATTTAATCGTTAAGTTTTGAAAAATTGACGATTGAATAATCCTTAATTTCGATTTAAGCAAATAATTGAAAAGTGTGGTGTCATAAAAAACATTTATTAAAATACTTGTCGAAAATCGAAATAAAACTGGAATGTCTTCTTTAGATGACATCTATTAACCAACGACGCAAACAGACAAATGAATGGACATTATTTGGTTTAAGTGATGAGCTAGTCTTATTGATATTATAGCCAGCTGAGCTGAACAATTGTTCACATAGCTTTAGATTGTCTCAGCTGAAGTTTCCGATACTGTAGTGGATATTTGGTTTGCAGGTGATATGTCAGCGAAGTGTTAGAACCATGGTAGAAATGTTCTTTTTAAGCAGCGCGGCTGCGCAGATATTTGAAATATTTGACCGACGCCACGCAGGAGTTTAGAATCACCGCACAGCAAATTTTAAAAAGTAATGCACAAAAAATAGACGTTGTGCAACTTTGCACACGAGTTTAAAAAAAACAACTTTGCACACGGACCAAGGAAGCTTAGACTTAGAGGGAACATTGCATGGTGGTCAAACGATTTCTCTCAACATTTTGAACGTTCACGTAAGGGAATAGTTTAAAACCAAAATGTTCGTGTAATCGTCCGGAAATTAGTTTATATTAATCGGCCAAACTGTTTTACTTTTTAACTTCCAGTACCTTTATAAGTGGTGAGTAGATTAATCGTTTTAAAAAATTTAATCGTTAACATTTTTAACGATTAATCGAGAAATTAATCGTTAATTTCCGCAGCCCTACTTAAAATGAAAACTTTTTAAAGTTCCCCATTTACAATCTTCCCAGAACTTTGAGGCAGTCTCAGCAGTAGGCGGGATCTTGACGGGAATATCTGTAGATTTATTCAGAAAAAGGCGAAATGGAAGCAGGGCCAGTGGAGATGGCTCTACGCTCTGCAGACATATACACCATTTTGCAGCGCACTTCATACCTGAAAAAAGGGGGGAGGGGTGTGATTCCATAGTGGGAATTCATCATCGGTGACTAAATTCTAGAATATTAAGGCTAAAATTTTTGTTTTGTTCTCATCTTGTTACCTAATGAAAAGATTCTGCCGTCATCATGGGATTATTGCTAATTGTAAGTCCGTGTCTGGCCCCAATTAACCTTTTGATCACTAGGATCACGTATCGTGACACGGGGCACAACTCTTAGCTCTGCGTGGCTATTAGTCCTTACATCATGTTCTTGAACAGGTCACTCCCCGTCCGCTTTATTTTAAAGGGGAATAATGGAGTTTAAAAGAATTTTAAAGGAAGAGTTTTCAAGGGAGTGAAAAATGACATTGAAAGGGAAATAAAGAGAATGAATTTCTTTAACATTCCGAAAACTATTACTTTTTTTTTAAATTTAAAATTAATAATAACAATTAGTAATTACTTATAGGTTACGTCTTTTTTTTTACTTTGAGAATATTTTTGATGTCATAGCAATGCACATGTATGTAAACGTCTAGTAATAGTATTAAGGAGAATCTTTGCGAAACTAACTTTCATTTTACCACGTTTTTATGAACTCACATTTATTTCTGAATGAGTGTCAGTATATCGTCACACTAATTTGTCAACGTAAAATTAAACCACTTCTGATGGTCCTAGAGATCTCAAAATTTTACCACAGATAGATCTTAGATGACAATGCATTGCATCAAAATTTCAGATCGATCGAATGTACCGTTATTAAATTATTGAAAGTTTTAGAGTATCTATATATAAGCCTATGTATTATCCGTCTGCCCTTGCTTACATTAGATTCACGTGCCGAGTTCACACCAACCCCGATCACAAAAACCATGTTAACATCAAGGGGAGGACAGTCACTTCCAATCTGTAAATGTTTGTCGGGCAACGCGTATTATATTTGAACATAATCAATACTTCAAAACTCACCATAGCATACACTTAGACTAAAAAGATTAAAATAAATAGAAGTTTAAAAAAGATGTTTCAAAACCACGTTTTTATAAGCGGACTAAAAAGAAGAAAATAAAATTTTAACATTTAAAATTTAACTACGATATAATATGACTAAAAACGTGGGCGGATGCTTTTTAGGCGTTTGGCTAAATTGATTGGGGTTTACTAGTGACGTGTAAGAAAATTAGTGAATTGAATTAGTTAAGCCTCAGAAGCACCCGCCCCACGTTTTTAGTCATATTACATCATAGTACATAATTTAACTTTTAAATTTTTTAAATTTTATTTTCTTCTTTTTAGTCCGCCTATAAAAAGGTGGTTTTTAAAAATCTTTTTTTTTACTTATATTTATTAATTAATAATGAAGCAAATGACACAATTAATGCATCTGGACATACTGTTAGATTTCGAAAGCGTTTCCATTGGCGCGTTAGTTACTCATTATCACATTACTTTATTTCTGTCATCATTTTTTATTAAAATTTAAATAAATTTAATAATAAATTTTCCGACCGCATAAAATTTGACATCCCGGTTTTACAACTTCCTCTCTGGGCTTGACTCTATCTGTGCCACATCTTCCATCTACTCTTTCTGTGCCACATCTTCCATCTACTCTTTCTGTGCCACATCTTCCATCTACTCTTTCTGTGCCACATCTTCCATCTACTCTTTCTGTGCCACATCTTCCATCTACTCTTTCTGTGCCACATCTTCCATCTACTCTTTCTGTGCCACATCTTCCATCTACTCTTTCTGTGCCACATCTTCCATCTACTCTTTCTGTGCCACATCTTCCATCTACTCTTTCTGTGCCACATCTTCCATCTACTCTTTCTGTGCCACATCTTCCATCTACTCTTTCTGTGCCACATCTTCCATCTACTCTTTCTGTGCCACATCTTCCATCTACTCATTAAAACTGAAATATCCGACAATAATATTTCTCATTCACTCATTAGAGCCGATAATCTCTAAAAGCCAGATAACTCGTGTCCCAGAAACAATTTCAATTTTTCCTGAGTAGAGCAAGCGGCAAGAAGTTAATAACGAAAAAATATGACAGAAATAAAGTATGATGGCAATGAGTAACGAATGGACCAATGAGATGACACTTTCATGACACGTGACTACATCTGAGTCAGAACAGGAGATACTGCGCCATTTGACAACTGCCTTCAAAAATCAATTCAAGAAAAAGTAAATGAAGTCTAATTGAAGTTTTAGACTACAAAAATATATTTGAAACTTTTATAATTAAATGTTTGAAAAGGAGTTTTAAAATAGTTAAATATCATATGTTTTACTAATTCTACCGAGACAAATTTCAAATGAGTTCATGTGTCCGTAAGGCAGTATATTGTTGGTTGTCAGGCGAAGGATTTGTCTCTAAAAGGGAACTCAAACAATGATGCACAAAAATGTGTTTAAAATTGGGAACTGAAATTATGGATTAGTTTTGTTTTTATTTTCTTTTAAAGTATGGAGTCATTAAAAAATGAACAAGAGAAACACATAATGTTTTTTTGTTCTACTGTAATGTCTTGTGCCCAATAAGTAATTACTTGAAAAACATTTATTTTACATTGAGTTATATATTAATAAATAGTTCCCATAGAAAACTTCCCCAGCGTACAGACAATTGAAAAAGGCTTTTATTTAAAATCGTTTCATCTGGACAATTGACTTAAGTGAAATGTTTCCAAGAGAAGACAAGTTTGTGTTTTCCTTCATCTTTCGTGCATCATTTAATGTTTCTTTTACTTTAAAAAAAATTCTTTTCAACTTAAGAAAAAAAATATATTTGTTAGTCCTTTTTAAGCAACAATAATTATATCTTTAACTGCTGTCGCGAGAATTCCCATCTTTAACACCATCTATGTGCGAGTATTTGTATATGTTAGGATTTGATATTAAGTGTTGTTGATGACAAACTCTATAATTAGCTTTATAAAGTCAGGGAGAAAGTAAAATCATCGTTACTAGCATGGCAAGATGGTCAAAATTTCATCATATAAAAAGTATTTTAACTGTACCAACACTTACAATGTCATACACCAACTTCACATGGCTCCTTGGGAGTAATACTAACAATGACATACACCAACTCAACATGGCTCCTTGGGACTAATACTAACAATGACATATACCAACTCAACATGGCTCCTTGGGAGTAATACTAACAATGCCATAAACCAACTTCACATAACTCCTTGGGAGTAATACTAACAATGACATACACCAACTCAACATGGCTCCTTGGGAGTAATACTAACAATGCCATAAACCAACTCCACATGGCTCCTTGGGACTAATACTAACAATGACATACACCAACTCAACATGGCTCCTTGGGAGTAATACTAACAATGCCATAAACCAACTCCACATGGCTCCTTGGTACTAATACTAACAATGACATACACCAACTCAACATGGCTCCTTGGGAGTAATACTAACAATGACATACACCAACTCAACATGGCTCCTTTGGAGTAATACTAACAATGACATACACCAACTCCACAAAGCTTTCATTTACCCAATGATGTCTAGCCTTAATAATCAGATTCTGGTTAATCGGACGGAATTGTCAGCGGCAGATGTCCAATGGCCTTCTAAATGTTGCGTCACGACCTTGCTCTAAATCCGACCGGATCAGCTACAAACTTTTTGATAATCGTACGTCATCGATCACACCACGTGACAACAACGGCCAGGACAATGGTCAGGGTGCTGGGCTGTGAATAATGCAAGGGTGACCGGGGGCTCTTGGGTCTCTGGGCGCGCCTCTGTGCTAGCATTTGTCATCATATACTGTCATGAGTCCGTGGTGGGATGTTGGCCCAGGCTCTAATTAAGGATTGAGTTTCAACGTGACTGGGAGGGTCTGAATGGGTTTCGTCTAATAACTTGAAATTAAGCTGGCAAGAAACGGAATTGGTAAAAGGAATTAAAATCATCGATTTTTCAGACTTTCAATAAAAAACGGAATATTTAAACGATTCTAACTTTTATTCAGTTTTAAATCGATGTATTTTTTAAACAATTTTTTAAAGTATATAATCATAACATGAATTTTTAATTAAAAAAACTAACATTGACATAAAATATATAGCAGGATTAGTTTAAAAGTTATTGTTCGAACATTATATCCCCATAGAAGAGACAAATATCTGAAACAATTAGTCGTGACGTATTTGATGCTGTTAATTACAGTGAATATTTTGACATCATTTGACAATAGTTAAGCATAGAGTTTTTCTATAAAATTTTTAATAAGAATGATTTTAAGGATAAACAGTCGATGTGCTCTACATTTAAATTGTCTTAGTCTGACCGAGTAGCCCAGCTTAATGTCTTCACAGATGGCCGAGAAACATCTCAAAAAGAGATCCTACCTTTTGGTGTAAATAAAAGATTGGAATCGTCAACAAATCGCTAGTCTCCATGGTTACGATGTTTAAATCAATATGAATATAAATATATTTTTAAATGTTAATGTCACTTTAAAAAAGACACAAGATAATTAAAATTTTAGAAAATCAACATCATCCATTTTTTTCTCTGTCGCAAGATTTCCCCCAGGGCTACAATATGACGGCCGTATTGTCTTGTCTAGGTTACCGTCAACCAGCAGAGAAGGGGGGGAATAGCTCAGTCAAAGCGCTATCGCATGAACAACTGAGAGATGCCACTATCAGATCAACTTTTAAGACTGGGTTCAATCAGCTTTAACTGCACAGTAACTCAAACCTGTTGTGCAGCTAAACAATCTTCACACCATCTGGGCAGACAATAATTAAACAAAGTTGAATTAACCTAGTGTCCCTTTTTTGGCAGTAAATTAATATTAAAATGTTGTAATGGATGGAGTCATAAATTATAATCAATTTCAATGTTCATATTGCTAATAATAATTATGTTTTACAATGCAGGTTAAGGAATACATCTTTGAAATGTTCAAAAACTACAGGAATCGTTTGAGTTTCTGGATTTTGTTTTTTAAACGTACTTCCATTAGTGTAAATCTCTTAGATGTCTGAAAAGCCTTGAAGTTTGTACCCAGACTTAGTTACATCCACAAATGTTCACTCAGTTAGACTAAGTCATGTGTATCATATCAATGTTAGACTAAGTCATGTGTATCATATCAATGTTAGACTAAGTCATGTGTATCATATGAATGTTAGACTAAGTCATGTGTATCATATCAATGCTAGACTAAGTCATGTGTATCATATCAATGTTAGACTAAGTCATGTGTATCATATCAATGTTAGAGTAAGTCATGTGTATCATATCAATGTTAGACTAAGTCATGTGTATCATATCAATGTTAGACTAAGTCATGTGTATCATGTCAATGTTAGACTAAGTCATGTGTATCATATCAATGTTAGACTAAGTCATGTGTATCATGTCAATGTTAGACTAAGTCATGTGTATCATGTCAATGTTAGACTAAGTCATGTGTATCATATCAATGTTAGACTAAGTCATGTGTATCATATCAATGTTAGACTAAGTCATGTGTATCATATCAATGTTAGACTAAGTCATGTGTCTCATATCAATGTTAGACTAAGTCATGTGTCTCATATCAATGTTAGACTAAGTCATGTTTATCATATCAATGTTAGACGAAGTCATGTGTATCATATCAATGTTAGACTAAGTCATGTTTATCATATCAATGGATTCCAACTATATAACTGACCTTAACCTCGCTTTGCAAGGATGAAACCAAACAATGGTTGCTCCCTCCGGATACAAGTCCTTGAAGGCGTTACATGAGTCACACCAAGCTAATGCCATGGGGAAATCTTCAATGGTGATTCCCAGGAGAATTGGTGCATAAATGTCCATCAGCTGACCTAGGAGTCGCTCCTGGAAGGGTTACGTTTTATGTGGGATATGAGGCGCTTGTAATCAAACTGACAAGTGTAGGACTCAATGGAAAACCACAAAATTTAAATAAAAATGATTAGTAGCATAGCAATGAATTCAAATGTTTGAATTACAACAGCACTTGTAAACTTCTATTCCTTTCAATACCAAACATGGCAGTTCCAAATAACTCAACGGAAAACAGTAGATGATTGTCACCTGGAATTCACAATAAATATTTAAGAACTTCATACTTTGACGAGATTGACAACATGAAATTATTAGCTCTAGTGGGATCTCGCCTACTTCCCATAAAAAAACACACACACGCACACACGCGCACAAGCCAACAAACACACATCCAATGAACTGTGAATCCAGGCTGGGTATTATTAGGCCATCGCCTTCCATTTGAAATGTTGATGACCTGGTCTCAGTACATACAAAACATTGAAAGGTATCGACTATGTGTTTTATCAAATATTTGCCAATACTGAAACTAAAATTGAATAATGCTTTACAGTCACGTTTAAAACAATATTAAAGAAGTATTATTTGAAAAGGAGATATTGAAATTGCCCCAGAATGAGACCAAAGAAAGTCTTAATCCCTTAATATTACCGTCAGAGTTAGTGATTTTTTAAAAATCATCTGTGCAAAGCCCCGCTAATTTATGCAAATAAAAGCAATACCACCACATTAATAATATCAATCACAGCGGTCTCCGGGCCTCACCGCACCAGTTACCTTGGACGGAAATCTTGTGGTCTCGCTTAATTAGATTGAGTTTCCTTTCTTACATTTTTTTTGTCTGCGCTGTTTTCAATTTCCTCGCACCAATTGTCATAGGCGGACGTGCCTGGACGAGTTGAGCGGACTTCGGAGCATGTCACATGACAGGGGCGTGTCCTTTTGTGCGAACCCCGGCGTACAGTTACCGGAAACATTGACAATGGTTGACCTGTTTGGGAAAAATTGTGTGGGGTGGTCAAGAGCGGGGACAGTAGGGTGGGGGAAGATGTGCTCAATCCAATATTGTCGGTGGTTGGGGGAGGGGGGATCGGGCTGTTTATCACCAGCTGTTGTTGGTTTCTAAACCCGTGTTTCAGTGGCGACTGGTTTAAATGGGTGGAGGACTCATTTGCAGTCAGCTCTACTTTTAAAAGGTAATTTTACCCAGAACGTCGATCTTTTGAGAGTGCAGTAAATGCGGTGACGAAGTCTTCTCCTCCTGGGTTAATCAACTCTTTGACTAACACCACACACAATAACTGCAATGAAAACCCCAAGTTTTCGTCCCTTGGTGGACCCACTTTTTGGCTCACACCACACACAATAATTGCAATGAAAACCACAACTTTTTGTCCCTCGTGGACCCACTCTTTGACCGACACCACACACAATAACTGCAATGAAAACCACAACTGTTCGTCCCTGGTGGACAAACTCTTTGACTCACACCACACACAATAACTGCAATGAAAACCACAACTTTTCGTCCCTGGTGGACCAACTTTTCCTCCAAAAAGTAAAAATAAATTCAATGTCTGATGTTTTGGTAAAATAAGGTATTATCCCCCCCCCCTCACATCCACACACACAAACACATGCAAACACACAAACACACAAAAAGTCAATTTCCAATTACATTCCTTGAATTTGAATCGTTTTGTTATTTTTAATTAGTTCTTTTCAGTTTTTCTAAATTTGACGCATCTATCAAACTTCTAAGACCGATTTAAATGGAGGGGGAGGGGGGAGGGGAGGGGGAGGGGGCGGGTGGAATATGAAGGAATTATCAGGAGTGTGCACAAGTATCGTAGTTTATATTTGTGCACAAGTATCGTGGTTTATATTTGTGCACAAGTATCCTAGTTTATATTTGTGCAGATGTATCGTGGTTTCTATTTGTGCACAAGTATCGTGGTTTATATTTGTGCACAAGTATCGTGGTTTATATTTGTGCACAAGTATCGTAGATTATATTTGTGCTCGCAAAATTTGAAGATGTGAGTACTTAAAGGAGTAGTATATATGATAGAGCTGATGTAAAGAATACAACTTGAAAATTAAACTTTGAACAATAAAAAAATTATAATTTAAAGGAAAAAAAGAGAGAGAAAAGGGATAACATTAAAATAACATTCCGTTAAACCACTTTTTATCCCTCCCAGCGTTGGCATTTTCTGAAAATACGACTTCTTAATGAACATGCAACCACACTGAAAAGACGCAACAGTTAACTGTTAAACCGATAACAATAGCGCAAATCTGGGAACCCATTAATGTTTTTCACATCTTTCAAATCCCATTTTATTTTAAACCTTCGCCATCAAGTTAAAACCTCGTGCTACTGCAGAGCTGGATTATTTCTGTAATTGTAATCCGACCCTCACTGATCCAGTGTAAAGCCGCGGAGACTTAGTAGGCTTTCAAGGCCCTTGATGCAAGGTGTTGAATGCAAGCATTAAGTGTCCTGGATGTGTCTGTCACGTGATGCCAACCCCCTCATCCCCTCCCGACCCCCTCATCCCCTCCCGACCCTAGGCCTTTGATTGAGTCACTTGTGTCTGTCATCAAGTTCTCATGCACGGATTAGTCTTGGCGACAACGGTCCTGAAGCTGGCTGGGGCCGGTGTTAAATATTAAAGCGGGTCCGAGGCTTTACTTCAGCGTGGAATCAATTCACGCGCGTGTTAGTCATGATTATTATTATTTTAATTTTGTTTGGGGGTGGGGGCAGAAGGGAGTTGAGGGAGGAGATGGGCGCCATTTTTAATTGGTTCACACTATAGGTGTGATAGTGAGCAGGGACGGGGTGGGTCGGCGGGCTACACACACTATTGGAATGGCGATCAATAGGAAATGTTTAGACGGTTTTGGAACACGAATATTTGTTGGAATTATTTACACACGCATAGTCTTAGAGCGTGGATTTGCTTATGATGCTTCCGACGCCCATGTTTTCCTTTGATGCTAAGCCGGACTAAATTATAATGTTAAAATGTTGGAACTTTCAAGTAATTGCTGTATACTTTATTTATTAATTCTTAGTCTGAAATTTCATGGAAATTAAACGAAAACAAATATTTATAACAGAAATGATAAAAGCTAATCGCTCAGTCAAATGCTGTAGTGTTTCCATGAACATCGAAGAGTCTTGTAACACTGCCCAGAAATGTTGGGAAAAGACGAATGTTTTATTTTTAAAACATTGATTACCGCAAGTCCAATAACCAAACATGAATTACTATTAAATGAAATTGTTGCTAGACTCTGTCTTTGGTGTCTAGATATCTGACTTACTGAACGGAATCCGTATGAGTGATTTGTTTACTTTACATGACAAATATGCTTGTCTAGATATGTATTTCTAGTTTTAACGTCGTGAATAATAGGCACTCACAATAAATTCCTGGGGAGTAAGCTTTCTGTGACATTGTTATAAAATCGGTTCTTTGTGTATATCATTTCAGTATATATGGAGGTCAAACAATACTTCAAAGCCGTCACAGTGTTGGCTAGTTAACCCAAATTACTTAAGAATTGGAATAGCAAATTAGAAATTATAAAGTAACCACCATTCAAAAAAATAAATTTAAAAAAAAGAACAAAAATATATTTTAAAAAAAAATAATAATAAAAACTCGAATAAGTTTTTAAACGCAATTTCCAACAAGAAATTTCTGATTTTTTTATCAAGAGAAATCATTCTAGATTACATTAAAATCGGTTCAAATAAGTAATTCTGAAACTAAACACAATTTGACGTCATATCCCCTCACGCTACATCACACCAAGAATGTGTCAATATAATGCATACCACACAACAATCAATATACGTTATTCCCGTTGTCTGTATGTATGGATGTAACTAGGTGGCGCTGCAAAATTTGTAATGCTGTTAGGTGGCGATGCGATCAATTTTGTTTTATAGTGCTGCACCAAAAATAACACATTTTCGAACGTTCCGCATAAAATTGTTCAATATGATAATAAAATGAATCAAATAAAAATAAATAAAACAAAAGAAAATTCTGTATTACGTTATTTTTTAATCTGATGTGTATTTATTTTAAAACTTCCATCATTTTTGACGGGTGATACGCTAGTCTAACATAAGTTTTAACAAAGCGGGAAAACTCCATAAAATATATTCTAGATGACATTAAAAGTAATTTCAAATCAATAATTTCAAAACTAAAAAAAAATTGCTTTCTACAAATTGCTGCTAAAATTACGGGACTCTAATAACGAAAATAGATTTTTCAAAAATTATTTCTCCAAAATTGTTCTAAATATTATTAGTTATTGTTTGGAATTTGTTTCAACCCGATAGATGTTATGGTTGTCGAGAAATTGACAAAATACTTATATCTTATTCGGGTTTTTTTGGATTTTCCAGGAAATCCAGTAAACCTTTTCGGTATTTTTTTGGCCGTTGCACATCCTTGGGATCTCCTTAGCATATTTGCAAAAGAACCGAACCCTCTATCTGGTATGGTTCAGGAGGAGTTGCATATGCAAGCTCGAACAGTGCACAAACATTTCAAATGTATAAACGCAATTCCCAAGAGAAATTGCGTTAAAAACTACGGACTTGATTTTTTTTAAACACAGTTAAAACAAATTTTAAAATTTAATAAAGTAGAAGAAAGAATAGACAACTCTGAAACAAGATATTTTGTTCGGATGTTTATTTATGTGCACACCAATACAAGGTTATACATTTATCTTATGAATATATTAAATCAATTCAAGTAAGAGTCTAAAAGAATTGAAAACAAAATGAGAAGACAGCGGATGTCACCACTTTGGTACCTAACAGGACATCAATAATTCACTTGATACTCCCAGCCCTGACGTCATCATAGATAACAAAGTTACTCGGTTGTCGGGGGGGGGGTGGGGGGTGAAAAATTATTGATCCCTTTCAGTCGAGGAGTAACAGTCGCGTCAATGGAGCGAAGGAAATGTGACGAGACGCGTAATTTCCATACGGTCGGACGCTTGCGATACAGATGAAACTGTCACGTCGGAGATCGCATCGTGTGGAGCTAGAGGATGGCGAAGCGTCGATGTCTCACGTGAATCACGATGGGCGGGATCAATACGAGACGTTTATTTGGATGGTTGAATACCGGATACTGGTGGTCATAGCATACCCCCCCTCCATCCCCAACAATTTCAGCTCATTCCCTTATAATGGATGTGGTAACACCGGACGGGAAAGGTGATGTCTTAATCCTACATGTCAATCAAACATTTCGGGCTGTTAGAACACGTTTTAATGAAGTGATGTCTTAATCCTACATGTCAATCAAAAATTTCTGGCTGTTAGAACACGTTTTAATAAAGTGATGTCTTAATCCTACATGTCAATCAAACATTTCTGGCTGTTAGAACACGTTTTAATGAAGTGATGTCTTAATCCTACATGTCAATCAAACATTTCTTGCTGTTAGAACACGTTTTAATGAAGTGATGTCTTAATACTACATGTCAATCAAACATTTCTGGCTGTTAGAACACGTTTTAATGAAGTGATGTCTTAATCCTACATGCCAATAAAACATTTCTGGCTGTTAGAACACGTTTTAATGAAGTGATGCGTACACAACTTAACTTAGGACCATCAATGGGATCTATGATGATGTATCACCTTGTATAGATAAGATCACATGATGATGTATCACCTTGTATAGATAAGATCACATGATGATGTATCACCTTGTATAGATAAGATCACATGATGATGTATCACCTTGTATAGATAAGATCACACGATGATGTATCACCTTGTATAGATAAGATCGTATTTAAACTTTGACGTGTATTGTTAGAAAATATGCTGGGCTAAGTTGGATGAGTGTAGCGTCCCGTAGTGTAGCGTCCCGTAGCATTGGGTCCCGGGGTGTTTCATCAAAGAGTGTAGCGTCCCGTAGTGTAGCGTCCCGTAGTGTAGCGTCCCGTAGTGTAGCGTCCCGTAGTGTAGCGTCCCGTAGTGTAGCGTCCCGTAGTGTAGCGTCCCGTAATGTACCGTCCCGTAGTGTAGCGTCCCGTAGTGTAGTGTCCCGTAGTGTAGCGTCCCGTAGTGTAGCGTCCCGTAGTGTAGCGTCCCGTAGTGTAGCGTCCCGTAATGTACCGCCTCGTAGTGTAGCGTCCCGTAGTGTACCGTCCCGTAGTGTAGCGTCCCGTAGTGTAGCGTCCCGTAGTGTAGCGTCCCGTAGTGTAGCGTCCCGTAATGTACCGCCTCGTAGTGTAGCGTCCCGTAGTGTACCGTCCCGTAGTGTAGCGTCCCGTAGTGTAGCGTCCCGTAGTGTAGCGTCCCGTAGTGTACCGTCCCGTAGTGTAGCGTCCCATAGTGTAGCGTCCCATAGTGTAGCGTCCCTGACGGATCATACCAGAGTGTATCATCCCGGGGTGTAGCGTCCCGTAGTGTAGCGTCCCGGAGTGTAATGTCCCGGAGTTTAGCTTCCCAGACTTGGCGTCGAATGTCTAGCGTCCCGGAGTGTAATGTCCCGGAGTGTAATGTCCCGGAGTTTAGCGTCTTGTAGTCGAGCGCCCCGGAGTGTAATTTCCCGCAGTGTTGGGACCCGGGGTGTATCATCCCGGAGTGTAACGTCCCGGAGTGTATCATCTCAGAGTGTAACATCCCGGAATGTATCATCTCAGAGTGTAGCGTCAATGAGCGTAGCGTCAAGGAGTGTAGAATCCCCGAAGTGTAGCATGGTTTAATGCGGGTGTCATCATTGCTATAAATGGACATCTGTGCCTTACCAAAAGCTGTCAATAGTGGCCAGGGAATCAAGTTTTAAAGACAAGGAAACTCGACCAGCCACAAGAAATAGTGGTCGTTATTTTTAAAAAAAACAAGTAATTTATTTGCTTTCATTTTTATTCGCAGGAAATTAGTAATAATACAGACAAGCTTTACAGACATTATATGTTTAAAAAAATGTAGAAACCAAAGAATCTAACCACTGTCTCCATAAACCAAAGAATCTAACCACTGTCTCCATAAACCAAAGAATCTAACCACTGTCTCCAGAAACCAAAGAATCTAACCACTGTTTCCAGAAACCAAAGAATCTAACCAATGTCTCCAGAAACCAAGGAATCTAGCCACTGTCTCCAGAAGCCAAAGAATCTAACCACTGTCTCCAGAAACCAGAGAATCTAACCACTGTCTCCAGAAACCAAAGAATCTAACCACTGTCTCCAGAAACCAGAGAATCTAACCACTGTCTCCAGAAACCAGAGAATCTAACCACTGTCTCCAGAAACAAGAGAATCTAGCCACTGCCTCCAGAAACCAAAGAATCTAGCCACTGTCTCCAGAAGCCAAAGGATCTAACCACTGTCTCCAGAAACCAGAGAATCTAACCGCTGTCTCCAGAAACCAAAGAATCTAACCACTGTCTCCAGAAACCAAAGAATCTAACCACTGTCTCCAGAAACCAAGTAATCTAACCACTGTCTCCAGAAACCAGAGAATCTAACCACTGTCTCCAGAAACCAAAGAATCTAGCCACTGTCTCCAGAAACCAAAGAATCTAGCCACTGTCTCCAGAAACCAGAGAATCTAACCACTGTCTCCAGAAACCAGAGAATCTAGCCACTGTCTCCAGAAACCAGAGAATCTAGCCACTGTCTCCAGAAACCAGAGAATCTAGCCACTGTCTCCAGAAACCAAAGAATCTAACCACTGTCTCCAGAAACCAGAGAATCTAACCACTGTCTCCAGAAACCAGAGAATCTAGCCACTGTCTCCAGAAACCAAAGAATCTAACCACTGTCTCCAGAAGCCAAAGAATCTAACCACTGTCTCCAGAAACCAAAGAATCTAACCACTGTCTCCAGAAACCAGAGAATCTAACCACTGTCTCCAGAAACCAAAGAATCTAACCACTGTCTCCAGAAACCAAAGAATCTAACCACTGTCTCCAGAAACCAAGTAACCTAACCACTGTCTCCAGAAACCAGAGAATCTAACCAATGTCTCCAGAAACCAGAGAATCTAGCAACTGTCTCCAGAAACCAAAGAATCTAGCCACTGTCTCCAGAAACCAGAGAATCTAACCACTGTCTCCAGAAACCAGAGAATCTAGCCACTGTCTCCAGAAACCAGAGAATCTAGCCACTGTCTCCAGAAACCAGAGAATCTAGCCACTGGCTCCAGAAACCAAAGAATCTAGCCACTCTCTCCAGAAACCAAAGAATCTAACCACTGTCTCCAGAAACCAGAGAATCTAACCACTGTCTCCAGAAACCAGAGAATCTAGCCACTGTCTCCAGAAACCAAAGAATCTAGCCACTGTCTCCAGAAGCCAAAGAATCTAACCACTGTCTCCATAAACCAGAGAATCTAACCACTGTCTCCAGAAACCAAAGAATCTAACCACTGTCTCCTGAAACCAGAGAATCTAACCACTGTCTGAAGAAACCAAAGAATCTAACCACTGTCTCCAGAAACCAAAGAATCTAACCACTGTCTCCAGAAACCAAAGAATCTAACCACTGTCTCCAGAAACCAAAGAATCTAACCACTGTCTCCAGAAACCAAAGAATCTAGCCACTGTCTCCAGAAACCAAAGAATCTAACCACTGTCTCCAGAAACCAAAGAATCTAACCACTGTCTCCAGAAACCAAGTAATCTAACCACTGTCTCCAGAAACCAAAGAATCTAACCACTGTCTCCAGAAACCAAAGAATCTAACCACTGTCTCCAGAAACCAGAGAATCTAACCACTGTCTCCAGAAACCAGAGAATCTAGCCACTGTCTCCAGAAACCAAAGAATCTAGCCACTGTCTCCAGAAGCCAAAGAATCTAACCACTGTCTCCAGAATCCAGAGAATCTAACCACTGTCTCCAGAAACCAAAGAATCTAACCACTGTCTCCAGAAACCAGAGAATCTAACCACTGTCTCCAGAAACCAAAGAATCTAACCACTGTCTCCAGAAACCAAAGAATCTAACCACTGTCTCCAGAAACCAAGTAATCTAACCACTGTCTCCAGAAAGCAGAGAATCTAACCACTGTCTCCAGAAACCAGAGAATCTAGCCACTGTCTCCAGAAACCAAAGAATCTAGCCACTGTCTCCAGAAACCAGAGAATCTAACCACTGTCTCCAGAAACCAGAGAATCTAGCCACTGTCTCCAGACACCAGAGAATCTAGCCACTGTCTCCAGAAACCAGAGAATCTAGCCACTGTCTCCAGAAACCAAAGAATCTAGCCACTGTCTCCAGAAACCAAAGAATCTAACAACTGTCTCCAGAAACCAGAGAATCTAACCACTGTCTCCAGAAACCAGAGAATCTAGCCACTGTCTCCAGAAACCAAAGAATCTAGCCACTGTCTCCAGAAGCCAAAGAATCTAACCACTGTCTCCAGAAACCAGAGAATCTAACCACTGTCTCCAGAAACCAAAGAATCTAACCACTGTCTCCAGAAACCAGAGAATCTAACAACTGTATCCAGAAACCAGAGAATCTAACCACTGTCTCCAGAAACCAAAAAATCTAACCACTGTCTCCAGAAACCAAAGAATCTAACCACTGTCTCCAGAAACCAAAGAATCTAACCACTGCCTCAAGAAACCAAAGAATCTAACCACTGTCTCCAGAAACCAAAGAATCTAACCACTGCCTCAAGAAGCAAAAGAATCTAACCACTGTCTCAAGAAACCAAAGAATCTAACCACTGTCTCCAGAAACCAAAGAATCTAACCACTGTCTCCAGAAACCAAAGAATCTAACCACTGCCTCAAGAAACCAAAGAATCTAGCCACTGCCTCCAGAAACCAAAGAATCTAACCACTGTCTCCAGAAACCAGAGAATCTAACAACTGTCTCCAGAAACCAGAGAATCTAGCCACTGTCTCCAGAAACCAAAGAATCTAGCCACTGTCTCCAGAAGCCAAAGAATCTAACCACTGTCTCCAGAAACCAGAGAATCTAACCACTGTCTCCAGAAACCAAAGAATCTAACCACTGTCTCCAGAAACCAGAGAATCTAACCACTGTCTCCAGAAACCAGAGAATCTAACCACTGTCTCCAGAAACCAAAGAATCTAACCACTGTCTCAGAAACCAAAGAATCTAACCACTGTCTCCAGAAACCAAAGAATCTAACCACTGCCTCAAGAAACCAAAGAATCTAACCACTGCCTCCAGAAACCAAAGAATCTAACCATTGTCTCCAGAAACCAAAGAATCTAACCACTGCCTCAAGAAACCAAAGAATCTAACCACTGCCTCCAGAAACCAAAGAATCTAACCACTGTCTCCAGAAACCAAAGAATCTAACCACTGCCTCAAGAAACCAAATAAACTAACCACTGTCTCCAGAAACCAAAGAATCTAACCACTGTCTCCAGAAACCAAAGAATCTAACCACTGCCTCAAGAAACCAGAGAATCTAACCACTGTCTCCAGAAACCAAAGAATCTAACCACTGTCTCCAGAAACCAAAGAATCTAACCACTGTCTCCAGAAACCAAAGAATCTAACCACTGTCTCCAGAAACCAGAGAATCTAACCACTGTCTCCAGAAACCAGAGAATCTAGCCACTGTCTCCAGAAACCAAAGAATCTAGCCACTGTCTCCAGAAGCCAAAGAATCTAACCACTGTCTCCAGAAACCAGAGAATCTAACCACTGTCTCCAGAAACCAAAGAATCTAACCACTGTCTCCAGAAACCAAAGAATCTAACCACTGCCTCAAGAAACCAAAGAATCTAACCACTGTCTCCAGAAACCAAAGAATCTAACCACTGCCTCAAGAAGCAAAAGAATCTAACCACTGTCTCCAGAAACCAAAAAATCTAACCACTGTCTCCAGAAACCAAAGAATCTAACCACTGTCTCCAGAAACCAAAGAATCTAACCACTGCCTCAAGAAACCAAAGAATCTAGCCACTGCCTCCAGAAACCAAAGAATCTAACCACTGTCTCCAGAAACCAGAGAATCTAACAACTGTCTCCAGAAACCAGAGAATCTAGCCACTGTCTCCAGAAACCAAAGAATCTAACCACCATCTCCAGAAAGCGTTCAGCCTGAAAACTTTAACCATTATCCCAGTTATTACCTTAAGCACTTGAACACGTAAATAGCTCTGAACTAGGGCATCTATGCTGACAGTACAGCTATACAATGGTTATGTTCTATGCTGACAGTACAGCTATACAATGGTTATGTTCTATGCTGACAGTACAGCTATACAATGGTTATGTTCTATGCTGACAGTACAGCTATACAATGGTTATGTTCTATGCTGACAGTACAGCTATACAATGGTTATGTTCTATGCTGACAGTACAGCTATACAATGGTTATGTTCTATGCTGACAGTACAGCTATACAGTGGTTATGTTCATCCTAGTTGAGTGCATTTAATAATTCAGGACTTTTAGACGCGGAATATTGTCAACAAAGTCGTTGAGACTTTACACTATCCACTCCTGTCTGATGGCTAGACAGACAATCTTAAATAATTATGAGTGCAAGGCATTTAATATAACTATGGAAAGTGTTTTCAGGACACGGTGATAGGTAAAAATTAGAATGGGTCTGTAATAAATGCATAAGGCAATCATTATGTCTATACATGCATTTATTTAAATGTGTAATATAAAAACTACCAAAAAAACTATACATACAATCATACATAGAGAATCAGTTCACCCAAGCTCCTAGTTCACTGTTCATGTATCCTTTCGCCTACATTCCTCACGTCGTTATTGCTAGACTCCTAGTTCACTTTTCATGTATTTTTTTGCCTACATACCTCACGTAGTTATTGCTAGATTCGGGCGTCCCAAGCCACAGAAGTTATGTACAAGTCTAATAGTTTCTGTTACAACTCTAATAGTTTCTGTTACAACTCTAATAGTTTCTGTTACAACTCTAATAGTTTCTATTACAACTGTCTGTGCAGCGTGCATACTGGACGGCTGACAGGGTATCTAAGGTCACATACCTTTCATGGACATACGTTCACTCTCTCACTCTCACCTGGTCTCCTTGTCTGTCACTATCTTAAATAATGTCACCTACTCTATCTCTCTGCCTCATACAGCTATTATAAAGAGATCATATTTTGTCTCTTTTAAGAGCGTCAGGTTACTGTAGGTTGTCACCTACTCTATCTCTCTGCCTCATACAGCTATTATAAAGAGATCATATTTTGTCTCTGTTAAGAGCTTCAAGTTACTGTAGGTTGTCACCTACTCTATCTCTCTGCCTCATACAGCTATTATAAAGAGATCATATTTTGTCTCTGTTAAGAGCTTCAAGTTACTGTAGGTTGTAAGTCCAATCAATTATAATTATTTATATTTTTCTTTAAAAAAATATAAAACCACAATTTCTCGTCCTCCTAGAAAATTGTCTTTCATTATCCTACGTTTAGAATGCTAATTTCAAAAAAAAATTCAGATATTTTCCCCATGTATTTTTTATTGCTATAACGATGTTGTGGTTTATGCAGACTAACTGTGATAAAACGCATTAAGTTGTATGAAATTATTTGTATTTATTTAAGACATCTGATCCTCATGAAATCACAACGCACATAATTTATGTTCTAAAAGAACTTTTAAAAACAAAGCTGTCTATTCCTGTATCTAACAATTTAATCAATTTGCAATTATTCGTGAGATTAAGATTTTATAGTTACAGAAATTCTTCTTCAAATTTCATTTGGTAAAAACTGTTAAAATCTAACTATAGCCATACCTAAAACTGTTAAAATCTAACTATAGCCATACCTACAACCGTTGAAATATAACTATAGCCATACCTAAAACGTTACGTTTTTTTATAAACCGTCTATATCTTTGCTATTGCTCCATGAAAATCTACACGTTTTATGCATGGGCGTCGCTAGGAATTTTTCCAGCAAAAAACCTCCACTTTTTAAAATTTTTACTGACAATGCCATACAGGTACAATTTTCAATTAATCTCAAGTTCAGTATAAAATAAGGGTCGAAAAAAGCTTTAGAAATTGATAAGACTTACAAATTAGTGCTGTAATAGCTAAAATACAACATTTATTAATGCATTTAATAAATTAAAAACTTAAGTTCTCACGAGAAAATTGAATTTTGCTGTGAAATAATATACGTATAGAAACTGCAGGATTACTAAGGATGAATATCAGAAGTTTTATTACAGGCTAAAAAAAATCGAAAAGTAAACCAATCGCGGGATTCCGAAATGTCGTTATTAGAAGATTTTGGGGCGTCTGCAGCATCTGACTTATCATTGGCATTGAGGACAACAGTACACGTTCAACAGCCAGACACAACTGAAGCAACTGTTCCTAATTTGATTGTCGCTGACACTTATTCATTTCCTAAATTGGATATTGGAAGGTATGTCTGGACATACGACCTTTCAAATAAATTGAAATTGCAGCTGATTCGTGATTGTTGGACCCTTGATAACAATTATGATTTTAGAGCTGACAGTGAGTGAAGCAGAGTTTTTAGTTTTTAGATATGCATGGTTTTCACACTATTCATCGTGGCTTGTATACTCGCAAATGTTGATAGGTGCCTTTTGCATATATTGCGTGTTGTTTCTGCAAAAAGTAATTCTATGAGTTCAGTGGGTATTTGTCATCAAACCATATACAAAATATAAAGATTTCAACGAAGATGCACGTAGCAACCTGCAAAGCACATTATGGCACAAAGGCTCTCATGAAGATGCAAGCAATTTTATGTGCTTTATTGGAAGCCAAAGCAGTTTCTATAGATGAGCAGTTTGACTTATCATTTAGAAGACAAATTCAAGAAAATCGCAACAAACTGGGTCCCATCATTTCGACAATCCTATTTTGCTGCATAAATGTTTTAGCACTTCGTGGAACAGAATCAAATTCTGGTAATTTATATGAACTGTTAGAGTTTCATGTTGAATCTGGAGATGAAGTTCTTGGTAATCGTTTGTCAATTGGTTCTTGTAGTGCTGAGTATGGTTCACCGAAAAAACGGCCCCGACAATGGGGCTCCGACATAACGGCCCCGACAAAATGGCCCTGGACTAATAGATGGACTAATAGTAAAATGTAAAATCAAATATATTCGTATTTTTACTCACCTATTCAGTGTCAGGTTTAGCTAACAATAAACAATAATAATAACACCACAAAAGTGAATTTAATAGCCTTTACGCGAAATGGTACCAATAACGGTTGTCTGTTGACAAGAAACAATATAATAACATCACAAGAAATAATTTTACAATTTTACCACTTTTTTTAAGGGTGAAAAAGTTGACGAAAGCTTAAAATTCAAAAAAAAATATATATAAAAAAGGGCCTTTTTGACCGGGGCCGTTATTTCGGGGCCGTTTTGTCGAGGGCCGTTTTGACGGGTAACCGCTGAGTGTATCTCGGCAACTACGCAAAACACTATAATCGAAATTTGTGGGTCTTTCTTGCGTGAAGATATTGTTCGTGAAGCAAATAATTCAGTTGCATTTTCTATACTTGCCGACGAGACAAATGACATTTCAGGCATTGAGCAGATGTCACTTGGTGATAGATTTTTCAAAGAACAAAATGGGAAAATGATGGTAACAGAAGAATTCCTCGGATATATTCCCATTGTCAATACAACAGCTGAAGGTTTAACCAACCCCATCATTACTAATTCAATAGAATTTTGATTAAATATGACAAAGCTTGTTGGTCAAGGATACTACTGATGTTCTACAATGGCAGGTAAGGAAGGAGGAGTCCAAGCAATAATTAGAAACAAATACCCAAAAGCAGCATTTGTACATTGCAGTTCACATAAACTAAATCTTGTTGTGAACGATTTAAATAATGTGAATGTTGTACGAAACACAATAGAAACAATTAAGTCAATTATAGTGTTTTTCCGAGAAAGTAATCAGCAAAAAAAACTTATTCTAAATGTTCCTTTGCTATGTGAAACTAGATGGTCACATAAATATAAAAGCTTGCGGATTTTTGCTGAAAATGTTACAGAAATTGTTAAACAACTGGAATATTTAGAACAATCAGTAATGTAATCAGTTATACTTGCAGATATAATTCTTTTTTATGTTTGATAAATGTAAACTGTCTTTCATGTAATAAACTTTCAGGAAATTTAGTTCAGTTTTATTGTAACAACTTTATGACAAATTATGACATTTTTTTCTCAAATGTAAGGGGGGCGCAAATGCCCCCCCTTGCCCCCACTTCCCTACGCCCATGGTTTTATGTATCCATATGCTTCTAGAGATAATCAATAACTCTCGCGAGCAACACCAATTTGATAGCACCTCGAGGGCACAAATTAATCTTGACTTTTTGACATCGACTTTTGTCCAACTAGGATTGAAAATTAACTCTAGAGAGCAGAAAAGAACAGAAAACTTCAGACGGCTCTCTGGAATCGATCCCTCGTCCCTCCATCCCCCACCGATTGTTACAGAGTTGTTCAGTAAAACCGAGGAAATGACATTTAGTGATCTATTCAACAATATTAACATTGTCTTTATTTGATAGATTTCTTTAAAAAAAACTTGACTCGCTAAAGCTCAATCATCATTTATTGTACGTCAATCAAAGCAGATCGTTGTCAATAAGAAACTGGGGGAGGGGGTGTTTGCTTTCTGTTGTAAGCGTTTAGATATGGCTGAAATGGCACAACGCTACCAGTTGAAAATAAATCAGAAATTATTAGCAATTTCATCCGTTTAAATACTTCAGTTTGTTCACTCCATTATTTTTATAAAAACGTCGTTATTGCTTGAAAACACCGACTATATTAAATGTGTTTGTTTAAAAAATATTTAAAAAATTTTATAAACATTTACAAAATGTTGATTCTATCAATTGCTTTCACATTTTTTGTGTTCAATTCTTGCTCTTTAGCAAGCGAAATAATATCTGAAAGTATTGAATTGTATTTGTGCAAATCTTACTTTGGTAGTTAAGAATGTACAGACACTATGTTCCCTCAAGGTCAGTTGGTCCTTATGCAAAATAAAAATCCACTGTGCAGATTCTCAATGCATCTTTTTGGGGTGCAAAATTTTACACTCAAAACACAGATATTATACCAGAGGTGGCCAGGCCCGTTAGTAACTGAGAGCCATTTTACACAGATATTATAACAGGGGTGGCCAGGCCCGTTAGTAACTGAGAGCCATTTTACACTGATATTATACCAGGGGTGGCCAGGCCCGTTAGTAACTGAGAGCCATTTTACACAGATATTATACCAGGGGTGGCCAGGCCCGTTAGTAACTGAGAGCCATTTTAGAAGTTTAAAAAATCGTCGAGAGCCGCATTGAAAAATTCCATTTGTGATTTTGTAAAAAGTATTGTTGGTATATCATGTTTTAAACATTATAATTGTTTTATTAGCCCTAACTGTATGTAGAAGAAATATATGGTTTACAGCTACACAATCGACACATATTTAAATATGTAATTTATGAATAGAAACACTCTGATTTAGACTCATAAATATGGTGAACCTAAAGTATTATGATTCTGCTGAGAAGCCTTTAAACTAGCAAGTTTCTTTTAATCTGGTTGGTAGCTAGTAGTTGAGGTAGCCAGTAGTTGTGGTAGCTAGTAGTTGTGGTAGCTATAGTAGTTGTGGTAGCTAGTAGTTGTGGTAGCTAGTAGTTGTGGTAGCTAGCAGTTGTGGTAGCTAGTAGTTGTGGTAGCTAGTAGTTGTGGTAGCTAGTAGTTGTGGTAGCTAGTAGTTGTGGTAGCTAGTAGTTGTGGTAGCTAGTAGCTGTGGTAGCTAGTAGTTGTGGTAGCTAGTAGTTGTGGTAGCTAGTAGTTGTGGTAGCTAGTAGTTGTGGTAGCTAGTAGTTGTGGTAGCTAGTAGTTGTGGTAGCTAGTAGTTGTGGTAGCTAGTAGTTGTGGTAGCTAGTAGTTGTGGTAGCTAGTAGTTGTGGTAGCTAGTAGTTGTGGTAGCTAGTAGTTGTGGTAGCTAGTAGTTGGGGTAGCTAGTAGTTGTGGTAGCTAGTAGTTGTGGTAGATGGTAGTTGTGGTAGATGGTAGTTGTGGTAGCTAGTAGTTGTGGTAGCTAGTAGTTGTGGTAGCTAGTAGCTGTGGTGGCTAGTAGTTGTGGTAGCTATAGTAGTTGTGGTAGCTAGTAGTTGTGGTAGCTAGTAGTTGTGGTAGCTAGTAGTTGTGGTAGCTAGTAGTTGTGGTAGCTAGTAGTTGTGGTAGCTAGTAGTTGTGGTAGCTAGTAGCTGTGGTGGCTAGTAGTTGTGGTAGCTATAGTAGTTGTGGTAGCTAGTAGTTGTGGTAGCTAGTAGTTGTGGTAGCTAGTAGTTGTGGTAGCTAGTAGTTGTGGTAGCTAGTAGTTGTGGTAGCTAGTAGTTGTGGTAACTAGTAGTTGTGGTAACTAGTAGTTGTGGTAGCTAGTAGTTGTGGTAGCTAGTAGTTGTGGTAGCTAGTAGCTGTGGTGGCTAGTAGTTGTGGTGGCTAGTAGTTGTGGTAGCTAGTAGTTGTGGTAGCTAGTAGTTGTGGTAGCTAGTAGTTGTGGTAGCTAGTAGTTGTGGTAGCTAGTAGTTGTGGTAGCTAGTAGTTGTGGTAGCTAGTAGTTGTGGTAGCTAGTAGTTGTGGTAGCTAGTAGTTGTGGTAGCTAGTAGTTGTGGTAGCTAGTAATTGTGGTAGCTAGTAGTTGTGGTAGCTAGTAGTTGTGGTAGCTAGTAGTTGTGGTGGCTAGTAGTTGTGGTGGCTAGTAGTTGTGGTAGCTAGTAGTTGTGGTGGCTAGTAGTTGTGGTAGCTAGTAGTTGTGGTAGCTAGTAGTTGTGGTAGCTAGTAGTTGTGGTGGCTAGTAGTTGTGGTAGCTAGTAGTTGTGGTAGCTAGTAGTTGTGGTAGCTAGTAGTTGTGGTAGCTAGTAGTTGTGGTAGATGGTAGTTGTGGTAGCTAGTAGTTGTGGTAGCTAGTAGTTGTGGTAGCTAGTAGTTGTGGTGGCTAGTAGTTGTGGTAGCTAGTAGTTGTGGTAGCTAGTAGTTATGGTAGCTAGTAGTTGTGGTAGCTAGTAGTTGTGGTAGCTAGTTGTTGCGGTAGCTAGTACTTGTGGTAGCTAGTAGATGTGGTAGCTAGTAGTTGTGGTGGCTAGTAGTTGTGGTAGCTAGTAGTTGTGGTAGCTAGTAGTTGTGGTAGCTAGTAGTTGTGGTAGTAGTTGTGGTAGCTAGTAGTTGTGGTAGCTAGTAGTTGTGGTAGCTAGTAGTTGAGGTAGCTAGTAGTTATGGTAGCTAGTAGTTGTGGTAGCTAGTAGTTGTGGTAGCTAGTAATTATGGTAGCTAGTAGTGGTGGTAGCTAGTAGTTGTGGTAGCTAGTAGTCGTGGTCGCTAGTAGTTGTGGTAGCTAGTAGTCGTGGTCGCTAGTAGTTGTGGTAGCTAGTAGTTGTGGTAGCTAGTAGTTGTGGTAGCTAGTAGTTGTGGTAGCTAGTAGTTGTGGTAGCTAGTAGTTATGGTAGCTAGTAGTTGTGGTAATTAGTAGTTGTGGTAATTAGTAGTTATGGTAATTAGTAGTTATGGTAGCTAGTAGTTGTGGTAGCTAGTAGTTGTGGTAGCTAGTAGTTGTGGTAGCTAGTAGTTGTGGTAATTAGTAGTTGTGGTAGCTAGTAGTTGTGGTAATTAGTAGTTATGGTAGCTAGTAGTTGTGGTAATTAGTAGTTGTGGTAGCTAGTAGTTGTGGTAATTAGTAGTTGTGGTAGCTAGTAGTTGTGGTAATTAGTAGTTGTGGTAGCTAGTAGTTGTGGTAGCTAGTAGTTGTGGTAATTAGTAGTTGTGGTAGCTAGTAGTTGTGGTAATTAGTAGTTGTGGTAGCTAGTAGTTGTGGTAGGTAGTAGTTGTGGTAATTAGTAGTTGTGGTAATTAGTAGTTGTGGTAGCTAGTAGTTGTGGTAGCTAGTAGTTGTGGTAGCTAGTAGTTGTGGTAGCTAGTAGTTGTGGTAGCTAGTAGTTGTGGTAGCTAGTAGTTGTGGTAGCTAGTAGTTGTGGTAGCTAGTAGTTGTGGTAGCTAGTAGCTGTGGTAGCTAGTAGCTGTGGTAGCTAGTAGTTGTGGTAGCTAGTAGTTGTGGTAGCTAGTAGTTGTGGTAGCTAGTAGTTGTGGTAGCTAGTAGTTGTGGTAGCTAGTAGTTGTGGTAGCTAGTAGCTGTGGTAGCTAGTAGTTGTGGTAATTAGTAGTTGTGGTAATTAGTAGTTGTGGTAGCTAGTAGTTGTGGTAGCTAGTAGTTGTGGTAGCTAGTAGTTGTGGTAGCTAGTAGTTGTGGTAATTAGTAGTTGTGGTAATTAGTAGTTGTGGTAATTAGTAGTTGTGGTAGCTAGTAGTTGTGGTAGCTAGTAGTTGTGGTAGCTAGTAGTTGTGGTAGCTAGTAGTTGTGGTAGCTAGTAGTTGTGGTAGCTAGTAGTTGTGGTAGCTAGTAGTTGTGGTAGCTAGTAGTTGTGGTAGCTAGTAGTTGTGGTAGCTAGTAGTTGTGGTAGCTAGTAGTTGTGGTAGCTAGTAGTTGTGGTAGCTAGTAGTTGTGGTAGCTAGTAGTTGTGGTAGCTAGTAGTTGTGGTAGCTAGTAGTTGTGGTAGCTAGTAGTTGTGGTAGCTAGTAGTTGTGGTAGCTAGTAGTTGTGGTAGCTAGTAGTTGTGGTAGCTAGTAGTTGTGGTAGCTAGTAGTTGTGGTAGCTAGTAGTTGTGGTAGCTAGTAGTTGTGGTAGCTAGTAGTTGTGGTAGCTAGTAGTTGTGGTAGCTAGTAGTTGTGGTAGCTAGTAGTTGTGGTAGCTAGTAGTTGTGGTAATTAGTAGTTGTGGTAGCTAGCAGTTGTGGTAGCTAGCAGTTGTGGTAGCTAGTAGTTGTGGTAGCTAGTAGTTGTGGTAGCTAGTAGTTGTGGTAGCTAGTAGTTGTGGTAGCTAGTAGTTGTGGTAGCTAGTAGTTGTGGTAGCTAGTAGTTGTGGTAGCTAGTAGTTGTGGTAGCTAGTAGTTGTGGTAGCTAGTAGTTGTGGTAGCTAGTAGTTGTGGTAGTAGTAGTTGTGGTAGTAGTAGTTGTGGTAGCTAGTAGTTGTGGTAGCTAGTAGTTGTGGTAGCTAGCAGTTGTGGTAGCTAGTAGTTGTGGTAGCTAGTAGTTGTGGTAGCTAGTAGTTGTGGTAGCTATAGTAGTTGTGGTAGCTAGTAGTTGTGGTAGCTAGTAGTTGTGGTAGCTAGTAGTTGTGGTAGCTAGTAGTTGTGGTAGCTAGTAGTTGTGGTAGCTAGTAGTTGTGGTAGCTAGTAGTTGTGGTAGCTAGTAGTTGGGGTAGCTAGTAGTTGTGGTAGCTGGTAGTTGTGGTAGATGGTAGTTGTGGTAGATAGTAGTTGTGGTAGCTAGTAGTTGTGGTAGCTAGTAGTTGTGGTGGCTAGTAGCTGTGGTGGCTAGTAGTTGTGGTAGCTAGTAGTTGTGGTAGCTAGTAGTTGTGGTAGCTAGTAGTTGTGGTAGCTAGTAGTTGTGGTAGCTAGTAGTTGTGGTAGCTAGTAGTTGTGGTAGCTAGTAGCTGTGGTGGCTAGTAGTTGTGGTAGCTAGTAGTTGTGGTAGCTAGTAGTTGTGGTAGCTAGTAGTTGTGGTAGCTAGTAGTTGTGGTAGCTAGTAGTTGTGGTAGCTAGTAGTTGTGGTAGCTAGTAGTTGTGGTAGCTAGTAGTTGTGGTAGCTAGTAGTTGTGGTAGCTAGTAGTTGTGGTAGCTAGTAGTTGTGGTAGCTAGTAGTTGTGGTGGCTAGTAGTTGTGGTGGCTAGTAGTTGTGGTAGCTAGTAGTTGTGGTAGCTAGTAGTTGTGGTAGCTAGTAGTTGTGGTAGCTAGTAGTTGTGGTAGCTAGTAGTTGTGGTAGCTAGTAGTTGTGGTAGCTAGTAGTTGTGGTAGCTAGTAGTTGTGGTAGCTAGTAGTTGTGGTAGCTAGTAGTTGTGGTAGCTAGTAGTTGTGGTAGCTAGTAGTTGTGGTAGCTAGTAGTTGTGGTAGCTAGTAGTTGTGGTAGCTAGTAGTTGTGGTGGCTAGTAGTTGTGGTGGCTAGTAGTTGTGGTAGCTAGTAGTTGTGGTGGCTAGTAGTTGTGGTAGCTAGTAGTTGTGGTAGCTAGTAGTTGTGGTAGCTAGTAGTTGTGGTGGCTAGTAGTTGTGGTAGCTAGTAGTTGTGGTAGCTAGTAGTTGTGGTAGCTAGTAGTTGTGGTAGCTAGTAGTTGTGGTAGATGGTAGTTGTGGTAGCTAGTAGTTGTGGTAGCTAGTAGTTGTGGTAGCTAGTAGTTGTGGTGGCTAGTAGTTGTGGTAGCTAGTAGTTGTGGTAGCTAGTAGTTATGGTAGCTAGTAGTTGTGGTAGCTAGTAGTTGTGGTAGCTAGTTGTTGCGGTAGCTAGTACTTGTGGTAGCTAGTAGATGTGGTAGCTAGTAGTTGTGGTGGCTAGTAGTTGTGGTAGCTAGTAGTTGTGGTAGCTAGTAGTTGTGGTAGCTAGTAGTTGTGGTAGTAGTTGTGGTAGCTAGTAGTTGTGGTAGCTAGTAGTTGTGGTAGCTAGTAGTTGAGGTAGCTAGTAGTTATGGTAGCTAGTAGTTGTGGTAGCTAGTAGTTGTGGTAGCTAGTAATTATGGTAGCTAGTAGTGGTGGTAGCTAGTAGTTGTGGTAGCTAGTAGTCGTGGTCGCTAGTAGTTGTGGTAGCTAGTAGTCGTGGTCGCTAGTAGTTGTGGTAGCTAGTAGTTGTGGTAGCTAGTAGTTGTGGTAGCTAGTAGTTGTGGTAGCTAGTAGTTGTGGTAGCTAGTAGTTGTGGTAGCTAGTAGTTATGGTAGCTAGTAGTTGTGGTAGCTAGTAGTTGTGGTAGCCAGTAGTTGTGGTAGCTAGTAGTTGTGGTAGCTAGTAGTTGTGGTAGCTAGTAGTTGTGGTAGCTAGTAGTTATGGTAGCTAGTAGTTGTGGTAGCTAGTAGTTGTGGTAGCTAGTAGTTGTGGTAGCTAGTAGTTGTGGTAGCTAGTAGTTGTGGTAGCTAGTAGTTGTGGTAGCTAGTAGTTATGGTAGCTAGTAGTTGTGGTAGCTAGTAGTTGTGGTAGCTAGTAGTTGTGGTAATTAGTAGTTGTGGTAGCTAGTAGTTGTGGTAGCTAGTAGTTGTGGTAACTAGTAGTTGTGGTAGCTAGTAGTTGTGGTAGCTAGTAGTTGTGGTAGCTAGTAGTTGTGGTAGCTAGTAGTTATGGTAGCTAGTAGTTGTGGTAGCTAGTAGTTGTGGTAGCTAGTAGTTGTGGTAGCTAGTAGTTGTGGTAATTAGTAGTTGTGGTAATTAGTAGTTGTGGTAGCTAGTAGTTGTGGTAATTAGTAGTTGTGGTAGCTAGTAGTTGTGGTAATTTGTAGTTATGGTAGCTAGTAGTTGTGGTAGCTAGTAGTTGTGGTAGCTAGTAGTTGTGGTAGCTAGTAGTTGTGGTAATTAGTAGTTGTGGTAGCTAGTAGTTGTGGTAATTAGTAGTTATGGTAGCTAGTAGTTGTGGTAATTAGTAGTTGTGGTAGCTAGTAGTTGTGGTAATTAGTAGTTGTGGTAGCTAGTAGTTGTGGTAATTAGTAGTTGTGGTAGCTAGTAGTTGTGGTAGCTAGTAGTTGTGGTAATTAGTAGTTATGGTAGCTAGTAGTTGTGGTAATTAGTAGTTGTGGTAGCTAGTAGTTGTGGTAGCTAGTAGTTGTGGTAATTAGTAGTTGTGGTAATTAGTAGTTGTGGTAGCTAGTAGTTGTGGTAGCTAGTAGTTGTGGTAGCTAGTAGTTGTGGTAGCTAGTAGTTGTGGTAGCTAGTAGTTGTGGTAGCTAGTAGTTGTGGTAGCTAGTAGTTGTGGTAGCTAGTAGTTGTGGTAGCTAGTAGTTGTGGTAGCTAGTAGCTGTGGTAGCTAGTAGCTGTGGTAGCTAGTAGTTGTGGTAGCTAGTAGTTGTGGTAGCTAGTAGTTGTGGTAGCTAGTAGTTGTGGTAGCTAGTAGTTGTGGTAGCTAGTAGTTGTGGTAGCTAGTAGCTGTGGTAGCTAGTAGTTGTGGTAATTAGTAGTTGTGGTAATTAGTAGTTGTGGTAGCTAGTAGTTGTGGTAGCTAGTAGTTGTGGTAGCTAGTAGTTGTGGTAGCTAGTAGTTGTGGTAATTAGTAGTTGTGGTAATTAGTAGTTGTGGTAATTAGTAGTTGTGGTAGCTAGTAGTTGTGGTAGCTAGTAGTTGTGGTAGCTAGTAGTTGTGGTAGCTAGTAGTTGTGGTAGCTAGTAGTTGTGGTAGCTAGTAGTTGTGGTAGCTAGTAGTTGTGGTAGCTAGTAGTTGTGGTAGCTAGTAGTTGTGGTAGCTAGTAGTTGTGGTAGCTAGTAGTTGTGGTAGCTAGTAGTTGTGGTAGCTAGTAGTTGTGGTAGCTAGTAGTTGTGGTAGCTAGTAGTTGTGGTAGCTAGTAGTTGTGGTAGCTAGTAGTTGTGGTAGCTAGTAGTTGTGGTAGCTAGTAGTTGTGGTAGCTAGTAGTTGTGGTAGCTAGTAGTTGTGGTAGCTAGTAGTTGTGGTAGCTAGTAGTTGTGGTAGCTAGTAGTTGTGGTAGCTAGTAGTTGTGGTAGCTAGTAGTTGTGGTAGCTAGTAGTTGTGGTAGCTAGTAGTTGTGGTAGCTAGTAGTTGTGGTAATTAGTAGTTGTGGTAGCTAGCAGTTGTGGTAGCTAGCAGTTGTGGTAGCTAGTAGTTGTGGTAGCTAGTAGTTGTGGTAGCTAGTAGTTGTGGTAGCTAGTAGTTGTGGTAGCTAGTAGTTGTGGTAGCTAGTAGTTGTGGTAGCTAGTAGTTGTGGTAGCTAGTAGTTGTGGTAGCTAGTAGTTGTGGTAGCTAGTAGTTGTGGTAGCTAGTAGTTGTGGTAATTAGTAGTTGTGGTAATTAGTAGTTGTGGTAGCTAGTAGTTGTGGTAGCTAGTAGTTGTGGTAGCTAGCAGTTGTGGTAGCTAGCAGTTGTGGTAGCTAGTAGTTGTGGTAGCTAGTAGTTGTGGTAGCTATAGTAGTTGTGGTAGCTAGTAGTTGTGGTAGCTAGTAGTTGTGGTAGCTAGTAGTTGTGGTAGCTAGTAGTTGTGGTAGCTAGTAGTTGTGGTAGCTAGTAGTTGTGGTAGCTAGTAGTTGTGGTAGCTAGTAGTTGTGGTAGCTAGTAGTTGTGGTAGCTAGTAGTTGTGGTAGCTAGTAGTTGTGGTAGCTAGTAGTTGTGGTAGCTAGTAGTTGTGGTAGCTAGTAGTTGTGGTAGCTATAGTAGTTGTGGTAGCTAGTAGTTGTGGTAGCTAGTAGTTGTGGTAGCTAGTAGTTGTGGTAGCTAGTAGTTGTGGTAGCTAGTAGTTGTGGTAGCTAGTAGTTGTGGTAGCTAGTAGTTGTGGTAGCTAGTAGTTGTGGTAGCTAGTAGTTGTGGTAGCTAGTAGTTGTGGTAGCTAGTAGTTGTGGTAGCTAGTAGTTGTGGTAGCTAGTAGTTGTGGTAGCTAGTAGTTGTGGTAGCTAGTAGTTGTGGTAGCTAGTAGTTGTGGTAGCTAGTAGTTGTGGTAGCTAGTAGTTGTGGTAGCTAGTAGTTGTGGTAGCTAGTAGTTGTGGTAGCTAGTAGTTGTGGTAGCTAGTAGTTGTGGTAGCTATTTACTGCTCAGTGCTTTGCTTTGATTTGTGGAGTACATCAGTTGGTTACACAGAAAACGGATATAAGTCTGAAACTAGCTTTCTTAAGGATATTTCACTTCTGGCATGTGAGAGTGGTACCTCCTCTCTTATAGCCGCTTCTAATGAAACAGTACAGAGGAACACCGCCGATTGTGGCTTATCTTGAATATCTGTTGATTCATCAAGAGCCAAACTGAATGCTAAACATTTACTCGTTACTAATTTTTCTTTCAATATCGGCGTTAATGTCTGCTATAGGTCACTCAGTGGTGTGGCGTGACATTGGAATTCGTGTTAACAGTATCCGAAGTCTAGAACTATTTGAATCTACTATTAAAATTCCGTTCTCGATGTTCTTCTAAATGAAGTCACCATCAGAATAAGGTCACCATCAGAATAAGGTCGTTTAGCACGAGAAATATTCCAAGCGAATGCATAATTTGACTCGGTTGAAGTGACACTTTGTTTGCTGAAACAGAAAGTAGTGTCTTCTGTTGACACATTTCAGACATTAACTCTGCAAGCTTTCTGTTTCTTTATTTAGATCTAGCCCAAATTATTTTCAAACCTTTGTTTTGGTAAAGATTTATTTTTAAAATTAATAAAAATATTTAAAAAATCATTAACTTTTAAAATTATACATATTATACATTTGGCCACCGTTGTATTATACAGTTGTATTACACTATCACTTTCAAAATTATTAGAGCGCTTATTTTAAACTGCTGCGCGGCGTCGGTCAGATGTGTGCGTGGCCGCGCAGCCATGCATCTTAAAGGGAATTTTCCCTGATGTGCCATATTTTATTTTAAAAATCCAAAACAAACAATAAACAAACACACTAAACAACACAAAGCCGTTTCCAATATTTCCCAACTCCAGACAAACATAATTATCATAATCTAATCACGACAGGACATAGTCCTAATGCTTGAAACCAAGTTTCATCTCATGAGATGAAGCTTTTGGTAAACAAGAACAGAATGAACGGAATGAAAACCTCAACCTCATAATTTTTAGAACAGCTGGCAAGGACGATCTTTCAGACCCTAGTGCTAAACAATAGCGGCGGTAAGCAGCCCTGACAAGTCGTGTGGCCTGTTTCTTGTTTAGATGTAATTTTAGACAAGTATTCCTCCCAGTCTCCGCTCTGATGTAACGTTTAGGAAACTGTCAAGCTAAAACGTCATGAGTCGGGGGCCCTGGATTCTCTCCTCTTTATTATTTGATGAATAGTTCAACCGTCTGCACTAGTCTTTAACGGACGTTCAGGCCGCCATCTTGACCCAATCCCAGAAAACTCTGGTCTGTGGGGCTAGAGTGTCAACGCACAATCTCGCGGGAGAGCAACTTCTCTGTTGGATGGTGTCTTTGGATTTGTCAAAATGACACAAGGGACAATAAAAAATAAAATAAAATTTAAAAAAAATTAAAACGAATCCCTGAAAGAAGAATTAAAAAGTACACTGCGATTAGTATAGCAAAGCTGATATATGCTATTTCTAAGATCCATGCTGACAAAATGAATAGAGTTTATAAAAGAGCACTTCATGGCGTTACCTGTAATACTATATATAAATAGTGTTGACAAATTCAATATCATTTTGAAATTACGTATCAGACAAAACACTTTAAATGAAGATTTATCACAATTATTAACAAAATAGACAACACTAAGCTTGTCATAGAAAATGTTTCCCATTTCTATAACAATTTGTTTATTCTCACTGAACTTATCACCTTGGTACAACGTTCCCTCACTCTGGAAGAAATATCTCCTACAAAACTTATTGTCTGTTGACCCCTGCACTTGACCAGTGTGTATCTAGCGGCTGCCTCGCATGGAACGATAGTCTATGTTTTGTACACCGCAGTTTAACAGCAATGAGAAGACACATAGAACACAAGTACATCCATTTCACCATACATTAACTTGTCGCCCGTAACATTTATCCGAGCAATTTGTAATATAACTCCGTATTTCGTGCTCAACATTGTCTGTGGAGAAGGGTGGGGTAGGGGTGGTGGAATACTACTCTAGAATCTTAAGAAACAGTCAGAGTTTTGCGTTAGGTTTATCTGCGTTATACTTAAGGACTGTGTTGCGAAAAAAACAATTAAAAAAAAACAAAAATAAACTTAATACTTTAGGAGAAATAGAAAGTATGACAGGCAAAAAGACAGAAAGGAAGAATGAGAGAGAGAGAGAGAGGGAGAGGGGGAGAGAGAGGTGGAAGAGAGAGAAAGAGAGAGAGAAAGAGAGAGAGACAGAGAGAGAAAGAGAGTGAGAGAGAAAGAGAGAGAGAAATAGAGATAGGAAAAAAATAGGGAGAGAGAGAGAGAGAGAGAAATAGAGATAGAGATAGAGAGAGAGAAATAGAGAGAAATAGAGAGAGAAATAGATAGAGAGGGAGAGAGAGAAATAGAGATAGATAGAGAGAGAGAGAGACTAAAATTGGCAGTGTCTTTGATCAATGACAACCCCTGACATGAAGGCAGGAAGTAGAAATGTCAGAGCGTTGGCAACAAACCGGAAACATCATGGCGGGGA
The DNA here is from genome assembly GCA_944989445.1 of Ampullaceana balthica. Taxonomy (NCBI): domain Eukaryota; kingdom Metazoa; phylum Mollusca; class Gastropoda; family Lymnaeidae; genus Ampullaceana; species Ampullaceana balthica. The sequence continues at coordinate 650,546 of CALYLW010000130.1, read as the reverse complement.
ACCTACATCAGTTTTGATGAGGGGGGAAACGATATTTCTACAAGTGACATACGTGCAAGGGAGAGAAACCAATGATCACAATATTACTTGAACATTTTTCTTAACAATAAAATATACACAGAAAACTGTGCCTGGTCAAGTTACATTTAAAGCACTAATCTCTTTTGTCATTTAGAAAATGTTATCTATGTTGATTAGCGTCAAGAATTACTTTTAATTTAAAAACTAATACATTAAATAAAATGCACTTTTTGGAGTTAAGTGTGAGAGATGGTGTTTGAAGTTTTGTTGTTCAGTGAGTACAAAATGGTGGTTAAGTGTGAGAGATGGTGTTTGAAGTTTAGTTATTCAGTGAGTACAAAATGGTGGTTAAGTGTGAGAGATGGTGTTTGAAGTTTAGTTATTCAGTGAGTACAAAATGGTGGTTAAGTGTGAGAGATGGTGTTTGAAGTTTTGTTGTTCAGTGAGTACAAAATGGTGGTTAAGTGTGAGAGATGGTGTTTGAAGTTTAGTTATTCAGTGAGTACAAAATGGTGGTTAAGTGTGAGAGATGGTGTTTGAAGTTTTGTTGTTCAGTGAGTACAAAATGGTGGTTAAGTGTGAGAGATGGTGTTTGAAGTTTAGTTATTCAGTGAGTACAAAATGGTGGTTAAGTGTGAGAGATGGTGTTTGAAGTTTTGTTGTTCAGTGAGTACAAAATGGTGGTTAAGTGTGAGAGATGGTGTTTGAAGTTTAGTTATTCAGTGAGTACAAAATGGTGGTTAAGTGTGAGAGATGGTGTTTGAAGTTTTGTTATTTGAGTATAAAATGGTGGTTAAGTGTGAGAGATGGTGTTTGAAGTTTTGTTATTTGAGTATAAAATGGTGGTTAAGTGTGAGAGATGGTGTTTGAAGTTTTGTTATTTGAGTATAAAATGGTGGTTAAGTGTGAGAGATGGTGTTTGAAGTTTTGTTATTTGAGTATAAAATGGTGGTTAAGTGTGAGAGATGGTGTTTGAAGTTTTGTTATTTGAGTATAAAATGGTGGTTAAGTGTGAGAGATGGTGTTTGAAGTTTTGTTATTTGAGTATAAAATGGTGGTTAAGTGTGAGAGATGGTGTTTGAAGTTTTGTTATTTGAGTATAAAATGGTGGTTAAGTGTGAGAGATGGTGTTTGAAGTTTTGTTATTTGAGTATAAAATGGTGGTTAAGTGTGAGAGATGGTGTTTGAAGTTTTGTTATTTGAGTATAAAATGGTGGTTAAGTGTGAGAGATGGTGTTTGAAGTTTTGTTATTTGAGTATAAAATGGTGGTTAAGTGTGAGAGATGGTGTTTGAAGTTTTGTTATTTGAGTATAAAATGGTGGTTAAGTGTGAGAGATGGTGTTTGAAGTTTTGTTATTTGAGTATAAAATGGTGGTTAAGTGTGAGAGATGGTGTTTGAAGTTTTGTTATTTGAGTATAAAATGGTGGTTAAGTGTGAGAGATGGTGTTTGAAGTTTTGTTATTTGAGTATAAAATGGTGGTTAAGTGTGAGAGATGGTGTTTGAAGTTTTGTTATTTGAGTATAAAATGGTGGTTAAGTGTGAGAGATGGTGTTTGAAGTTTTGTTATTTGAGTATAAAATGGTGGTTAAGTGTGAGAGATGGTGTTTGAAGTTTTGTTATTTGAGTATAAAATGGTGGTTAAGTGTGAGAGATGGTGTTTGAAATTTTGTTATTTGAGTATAAAATGGTGGTTAAGTGTGAGAGATGGTGTTTGAAGTTTTGTTATTTGAGTATAAAATGGTGGTTAAATGTGAGAGATGGTGTTTGAAGTTTTGTTATTTGAGTATAAAATGGTGGTTAAGTGTGAGAGATGGTGTTTGAAGTTTTGTTATTTGAGTATAAAATGGTGGTTAAGTGTGAGAGATGGTGTTTGAAATTTTGTTATTTGAGTATAAAATGGTGGTTAAGTGTGAGAGATGGTGTTTGAAGTTTTGTTATTTGAGTATAAAATGGTGGTTAAGTGTGAGAGATGGTGTTTGAAGTTTTGTTATTTGAGTATAAAATGGTGGTTAAGTGTGAGAGATGGTGTTTGAAGTTTTGTTATTTGAGTATAAAATGGTGGTTAAGTGTGAGAGATGGTGTTTGAAGTTTTGTTATTTGAGTATAAAATGGTGGTTAAGTGTGAGAGATGGTGTTTGAAGTTTTGTTATTTGAGTATAAAATGGTGGTTAAGTGTGAGAGATGGTGTTTGAAGTTTTGTTATTTGAGTATAAAATGGTGGTTAAGTGTGAGAGATGGTGTTTGAAGTTTTGTTATTTGAGTATAAAATGGTGGTTAAGTGTGAGAGATGGTGTTTGAAGTTTTGTTATTTGAGTATAAAATGGTGGTTAAGTGTGAGAGATGGTGTTTGAAGTTTTGTTATTTGAGTATAAAATGGTGGTTAAGTGTGAGAGATGGTGTTTGAAGTTTTGTTATTTGAGTATAAAATGGTGGTTAAGTGTGAGAGATGGTGTTTGAAGTTTTGTTATTTGAGTATAAAATGGTGGTTAAGTGTGAGAGATGGTGTTTGAAGTTTTGTTATTTGAGTATAAAATGGTGGTTAAGTGTGAGAGATGGTGTTTGAAGTTTTGTTATTTGAGTATAAAATGGTGGTTAAGTGTGAGAGATGGTGTTTGAAGTTTTGTTATTTGAGTATAAAATGGTGGTTAAGTGTGAGAGATGGTGTTTGAAGTTTTGTTATTTGAGTATAAAATGGTGGTTAAGTGTGAGAGATGGTGTTTGAAGTTTTGTTATTTGAGTATAAAATGGTGGTTAAGTGTGAGAGATGGTGTTTGAAGTTTTGTTATTTGAGTATAAAATGGTGGTTAAGTGTGAGAGATGGTGTTTGAAGTTTTGTTATTTGAGTATAAAATGGTGGTTAAGTGTGAGAGATGGTGTTTGAAGTTTTGTTATTTGAGTATAAAATGGTGGTTAAGTGTGAGAGATGGTGTTTGAAGTTTTGTTATTTGAGTATAAAATGGTGGTTAAGTGTGAGAGATGGTGTTTGAAGTTTTGTTATTTGAGTATAAAATGGTGGTTAAGTGTGAGAGATGGTGTTTGAAGTTTTGTTATTTGAGTATAAAATGGTGGTTAAGTGTGAGAGATGGTGTTTGAAGTTTTGTTATTTGAGTATAAAATGGTGGTTAAGTGTGAGAGATGGTGTTTGAAGTTTTGTTATTTGAGTATAAAATGGTGGTTAAGTGTGAGAGATGGTGTTTGAAGTTTTGTTATTTGAGTATAAAATGGTGGTTAAGAGCTCTGAAAGCACACTTGTATAAAGTGCGTCTGTGGTCGTGTGCCATGACGTAACCTTACAGACCTAATGGTGACGAAGTCGAACCAGCAATTTTTAAAATAATTTGTACTTTTTTTTTCAAAAAATACATGTAGAACAAGCACTGAGGTCTAACACAAGTTTCCACCTATAACAAAAAAAATCTATTGTTCAAGGTTTCTTCTAGGGTGTATATTGGGAGCACTTCGGTGAGACTTGTACTAGAATATGCTACCTCCCCTTGGTGAGACTTGTACTAGAATATGCTACCTCCCCTTGGTGAGACTTGTACTAGAATATGCTACCTCCCCTTGGTGAGACTTGTACTAGAATATGCATCTTCTGTATGGGACCAATCAACTAAAGAAAAAATTGATAAACTAGAACAAATTTAAAAAGAGCTGCCAGATTCATTACCGGAGAAAATTTAAAACTGACAAGAATAACCCCATTAGTTAAATCATTAAACCTTAAAGCACTATAGGATAGAAGAGCCAAGAGTAATAATAATACATAAAGCAATTAATTCTAATCTAGAAATGCAACAAAAATATAACTTATTGCAACCCCCAAATAGACATAAGGATAAAAACACATTTCTTATTCCCTATGCAAGAGCAAGCTAATACAAATTACCGCTCAGGAACCGGTGCAATATTTTCCATGTACTGACGTGGTAGCCAAAATGTAATGAATTTTATTTTATATGTTTCATTGTATGTGCCTATTGCTGAAAAAAATGATTTTTTTCTATGTGGTTAGTACCAATGGATGAAAATGGAGAATAATAATTAGATTTTTCGGTCCTTTCGTGATAACTTCTGCGGACCGGCAGCCGATGGCCCACGGAATGGCATAGGTTTTCGGACAGCAGCTCTGGTTTACTGGACACTACTGCCGGGGGAGGTCACGCTTCTCATCTCAAAAACGCAATAGAATAAATAACAGATGAGTTGTCACCCCTTGGTTTAGTTTAGGCGGACAAATTGAGAGATCAATAAACATAGGAGTGCTACCCGACTTTGAGCCACGGATGTAAACACAGGAGTCTATATGACTCTGAGCTATGGATGTAAACATATGAGTGCTACCCGACTTTGAGACACGGATGTAAACATAGGAGTGCTACCCGACTTTGAGCCACGGATGTAAACATAGGAGTGCTACCCGACTTTGAGCCACGGATGTAAACATAGGAGTGCTACCCGACTTTGAGCCACGGATGTAAACATAGGAGTGCTACCCGACTTTGAGCCACGGATGTAAACATAGGAGTGCTACCCGACTTTGAGCCACGGATGTAAACATAGGAGTGCTACCCGACTTTGAGCCACGGATGTAAACATAGGAGTGCTACCCGACTTTGAGCCATTCATATAAAAATAGGAGTGCTACCCAACTTTGAGCCACGGATGTAAACATAGGAGTGCTACCCGACTTTGAGCCATTCATATAAACATAGGAGTGCTACCCGACTTTGAGCCATTCATATAAACATAGGAGTGCTACCCGACTTTGAGCCACGGATGTAAACATAGGAGTGCTACCCGACTTTGAGCCATTCATATAAACATAGGAGTGCTACCCGACTTTGAGCCACGGATGTAAACATAGGAGTGCTACCCGACTTTGAGCAATTCATATAAACATAGGAGTGCTACCCGACTTTGAGCCACGGATATAAACACAGGAGTGCTACCCGACTTTGAGCCACGGATGTAAACATAGGAGTACTACCCGACTTTGAGCCATGGATGTAAACATAGGAGTGCTACCCGACTTTGAGCCATGGATTTAAACATAGGAGTGCTACCCGACTTTGAGCCATTCATATAAACATAGGGGTGCTACCCGAATTTGAGCCATTCATATAAACATAGGGGTGCTACCCGACTTTGAGCCATTCATATAAACATAGGAGTGCTATCCGACTTTTTGAGCCACGGATATAAACATAGGAGTGCTACCCGTCTTTGAGCCACGGATATAAACATAGGAGTGCTACATGACTTTGATGCCATGGATATAAACATAGGAGTGCTACCCGACTTTGAGCCATGGATATAAACACAGCTTAAAGCAACATGGAATACTTGGCCAATACTAAATGTGAAATACCATATCAGACAAATGGACATATACCCTAAATAATTTAATCTACATCTTGTTTTTTTGCATTCCAGTTACTAGATTTTAAGAATAATAAATCTGGGTTTATGTTATACTAGATGACCCGCGGGGTAGCTTCCGCCGCAGACTTACTCATCATAGACAGTTCAAAGAATGGTGTGAGAGAACAGACACAAAAAGCAGCACTAAGTAAATAAAAAATAGGGAGTAAGCGTAAAGACATGCACACTGAGGTTGTTGTTACCCGCCTCCCATTTATTAACCGACGTTCACCCGCGTTTTATTGATTTCTTCGTGCTGTAATTTGTGTCCGTTCTTTCTCCACTTTCTTTGCACTCTCCATGAGCAAGTCTGCGGCGTAAGCTACGCTGCGGGGCGTCTAGTTTCATAATAATTATAAATCATCAAATCCTATTTTTACATCGTTCCCTTTTCAAAAATTAAAATATAAGCCTAAAAGAATGACGTCATATAATATTTTATACAAAATCGATCGCAGCGCCACCTATCAACATTATTCCATACATACATACATACAGACGACGGTAATTATGTATATTGATATCAAAATTAAGAATTATATAATAATTGAAAGCGCTTTCTACGTCAATATGATTTTATTGGACCTTTTTTATTCCCATAGAAGTGAGACAATTTCACTGTTAAAAAATACCAATATGAAAATGAAACAAAATACAATAATTTATGTGGTTAAATCATATATTTTTGAAATTATGAGACAGTCGCAGTAATAGAATTAACACAGTGTAAGATCAAATATACAGGTTGAAAGATCAAATTGACAGGGTGTAAGATCAAATTGACAGGTTGTAAGATCAGATCAAATTGACAGGGTGTAAGATCAAATTGACAGGTTGTAAGATCAGATCAAATTGACAGGGTGTAAGATCAAATTGACAGGGTGAAAGATCAAATTGACAGTTTGTAAGATCAGATCAAATTGACAGGATGTAATATCAAATTGACAGGGTGTAAGATCAAATTGACAGGGTGTAAGATCAAATTGACAGGGTGTAGGGTCAAATTGACAGGGTGTAAGATTAAATTGACAGGTTGTAAAATCAGATCAAATTGACAGGGTGTAAGATCAAATTGACAGGGTATAAGATCAAATTGACAGGTTGTAAGATCAAATTGACAGGTTGTAAGATCAAATTGACAGGGTGTAAGATCAAATTGACAGGGTGTAAGATCAAATTGACAGGGTGTAAGATCAAATTGAGAGGGTTTAATATAAAAATGACAGGGTGTAAGATCAAATTGACAGGTTGTAAGATCAAATTGAGAGGGTGTAAGATCAAATTGACAGGTTGTAAGATCAGATCAAATTGACAGGTTGTAAGATCAAATTGACAGGTTGTAAGATCAAATTGACAGGTTGTAAGAACAAATTGAGAGGGTGTAAGATCAAATTGACAGGGTGTAAGATCAAATTGACAGGTCGTAAGATCAAATTGACAGGTTGTAAGATCAAATTGAGAGGGTGTAAGATCAAATTGACAGGTTGTAAGATCAGATCAAATTGATAGGGTGTAAGATCAAATTGACAGGGTGTAAGATCAAATTGACAGGGTGTAAGATCAAATTGACAGGTTGTAAGATCAAATTGACAGGTTGTAAGATCAGATCAAATTCACAGGTTATAAGATGAAATTGACAGGGTGTAAGATCAAATTGACAGGGTGTAAGATCAAATTGACAGGGTGTAAGATCAAACTGACAGGGTGTAAGATCAAATTGACAGGGTATAAGATCAAACTGACAGGTTGTAAGATCAAATTGACAGGTTGTAAGATCAAATTGACAGGTTGTAAGATCAGATCAAATTGAGAGGGTGTAAGATCAAATTGACAGGTTGTAAGATCAGATCAAATTGATAGGGTGTAAGATCAAATTGACAGGATGTAAGATCAAATTGACAGGGTGTAAGATCAAATTGACAGGGTGTAAGATCAAATTGACAGGGTGTAAGATCAAATTGACAGGGTGTAAGATTAAATTGACAGGTTGTAAGATCAGATCAAATTGACAGGGTGTAAGATCAAATTGACAGGTTGTAAGATCAGATCAAATTCACAGGTTATAAGATGAAATTGACAGGGTGTAAGATCAAATTGACAGGGTGTAAGATCAAATTGACAGGGTGTAAGATCAAACTGACAGGGTGTAAGATCAAATTGACAGGGTATAAGATCAAACTGACAGGTTGTAAGATCAAATTGACAGGTTGTAAGATCAAATTGACAGGTTGTAAGATCAGATCAAATTGAGAGGGTGTAAGATCAAATTGACAGGTTGTAAGATCAGATCAAATTGATAGGGTGTAAGATCAAATTGACAGGATGTAAGATCAAATTGACAGGGTGTAAGATCAAATTGACAGGGTGTAAGATCAAATTGACAGGGTGTAAGATCAAATTGACAGGGTGTAAGATTAAATTGACAGGTTGTAAGATCAGATCAAATTGACAGGGTGTAAGATCAAATTGACAGGGTATAAGATCAAATTGACAGGTTGTAAGATCAAATTGACAGGTTGTAAGATCAAATTGACAGGGTGTAAGATCAAATTGACAGGGTGTAAGATCAAATTGACAGGGTGTAAGATCAAATTGAGAGGGTGTAATATAAAATTGACAGGGTGTAAGATCAAATTGACAGGTTGTAAGATCAAGTTGAGAGGGTGTAAGATCAAATTGACAGGTTGTAAGATCAGATCAAATTGACAGAGTGTAAGATCAAATTGACAGGGTGTAAGATCAAATTGACAGGTTGTAAGATCAAATTGATAGGGTGTAAGATCAAATTGACAGGGTGTAAGATCAAATTGACAGGTTGTAAGATCAAATTGACAGGTTGTAAGATCAAATTGACAGGTTGTAAGATCAGATCAAATTCACAGGTTATAAGATCAAATTGACAGGGTGTAAGATCAAATTGACAGGGTGTAAGATCAAATTGACAGGGTGTAAGATCAAACTGACAGGGTGTAAGATCAAATTGACAGGGTGTAAGATCAAACTGACAGGTTGTAAGATCAAATTGACAGGTTGTAAGATCAAATTGACAGGTTGTAAGATCAGATCAAATTGAGAGGGTGTAAGATCAAATTGACAGGTTGTAAGATCAGATCAAATTGATAGGGTGTAAGATCAAATTGACAGGGTGTAAGATCAAATTGACAGGGTGTAAGATCAAATTGACAGGTTGTAAGATCAAATTGACAGGGTGTAAGATCAAATATACAGGTTGTAAGATCAAATGGACAGGTTGTAAGATCAGATCAAATTGACAGGTTGTAAGATCAAATTGACAGGGTGTAAGATCACACTGACAGGGTGTAAGATCAAATTGACAGAGTGTACGATCAAATTGACAGGGTGTAAGATCAAACTGACAGGTTGTAAGATAAAATTGACAGGTTGTAAGATCAAATTGACAGGTTGTAAGATAAAATTGACAGGGTGTAAGATCAAATTGACAGGGTGAAAGATCAAATATCTTTTGGAAATGTTCTTGACTGAGACAGCAATTAATGCAAACAAGAAAGAAGGAGAAGGTCACAGAAGATAGGGAAGTAAATTGTAAGTGACAAGTCCAATACTTGCAGGTGATATTAGAAAGTAAGATGTACGGCCGAATAAATGGTGCTAAGAGACAAAACAATTTTTTTTCAAATATAAATTTAGAAAAGAAAACCCACAATAACGTATTTTGGATTACATAAACAATCAGTCACATCGCTTTGTGATAAAATATCTGGTGCGCATCGATAGGTAGTGAAGTTTTATTGTAACTAATCTAGTAACAAAGAGTTCAAAGGTTCTAGTGAAGTTTTATTGTAACTAATCTAGTAACAAAGAGTTCAAAGGTTCTAGTGAAGTTTTATTGTAACTAATCTAGTAGCAAAGAGTTCAAAGGTTCTAGTGAAGTTTTATTGTAACTAATCTAGTAGCAAAGAGTTCAAAGGTTCTAGTGAAGTTTTATTGTAACTAATCTAGTAGCAAAGAGTTCAAAGGTTCTAGTGAAGTTTTATTGTAACTAATCTAGTAGCAAAGAGTTCAAAGGTTCTAGTGAAGTTTTATTGTAACTAATCTAGTAGCAAAGAGTTCAAAGGTTCTAGTGAAGTTTTATTGTAACTAATCTAGTAGCAAAGAGTTCAAAGGTTCTAGTGAAGTTTTATTGTAACTAATCTAGTAGCAAAGAGTTCAAAGGTTCTAGTGAAGTTTTATTGTAACTAATCTAGTAGCAAAGAGTTCAAAGGTTCTAGTGAAGTTTTATTGTAACTAATCTAGTAGCAAAGAGTTCAAAGGTTCTAGTGAAGTTTTATTGTAACTAATCTAGTAGCAAAGAGTTCAAAGGTTCTAGTGAAGTTTTATTGTAACTAATCTAGTAGCAAAGAGTTCAAAGGTTCTAGTGAAGTTTTATTGTAACTAATCTAGTAGAAAAGAGTTCAAAGGTTCTAGTGAAGTTTTATTGTAACTAATCTAGTAACAAAGAGTTCAAAGGTTCTAGTGAAGTTTTATTGTAACTAATCTAGTAAAAAAGAGTTCAAAGGTTCTAGTGAAGTTTTATTGTAACTAATCTAGTAAAAAAGAGTTCAAAGGTTCTAGTGAAGTTTTATTGTAACTAATCTAGTAAAAAAGAGTTCAAAGGTTCTAGTGAAGTTTTATTGTAACTAATCTAGTAAAAAAGAGTTCAAAGGTTCTAGTGAAGTTTTATTGTAACTAATCTAGTAACAAAGAGTTCAAAGGTTAGTAAACATGGAATGAATCGTGCAGAAGTTTTTAGACACGCTCTATGCACACCATTATTGTCTGCGACACTTCATTTACTTTGCACGATTCGCATCATTACCTCCATCTGGTGAGATTGTTTTATGACACAACACACACACACACACTGTTACACACACACTTTTATACACACACTGTTACACACACACTGTTATACACACACTGTTTCATAAGATTAAAAAAACAATAGTAACAAAGCTTCATCAATTCAATTTTCATCACTTTAAATACTTTAATAAAAAAAAAGAAGAAAAAACAATTCAAGAAAACTTATAAAAAACTCCTATTTTTCATTAATGACCTGGCGCAGTTTTTGACAAAAATAATGCATTTTGTGCCACACCCTTCATTAACAACACACTACTAGCTATTCTTATATTATAATACTGGTGTCATAAATTAAGAACACATTCTTGGAGTTTTATCATTTAATTAATCTTGGTGGTTGACATATTTTTATATTCAAGCCATGAAGTTTTATTTTTCATTGAAGTGCAACTAACTCTCCATAAACTTTAAAATGAAAGAAAATATTTTTTTTTAAAATGCGACATTACAATATTGCCCAAACTCTTAAATAAAAAATAAAAATTTTTCTTAATTAGATTTTACATCCATTGACCGCGTTCAATCTAATGACTTTGTAAAATGTCGTTAATATTACTGGCAACATCTTTGTGACATCTCGACTTTCATCTCTTACTCTCATTTACGAAAGCAATTTATTTTTGTTTGAGAGTTTTAATTTAATAGCCGTTTATTTAATTTTCATCAACTTATCTTCTTGGTGTGGAAATAATCGAGGAAATGATTGCCAGCATGTACGTCAAGAGTTCGAGGAAATGATTGCCAGCATGTGCGTCAAGAGTTCGAGGAAATGATTGCCAGCATGTGCGTCAAGAGTTCGAGGAAATGATTGCCAGCATGTGCGTCAAGAGTTCGAGGAAATGATTGCCAGCATGTGCGTCAAGAGTTCGAGGAAATGATTGCCAGCATGTGCGTCAAGAGTTCGAGGAAATGATTGCCAGCATGTGCGTCAAGAGTTCGAGGAAATGATTGCCAGCATGTGCGTCAAGAGTTCAAGGATTTATTGACAGTTATTCACATCAAAAGAACTAAAATTAACACATCAAAATGCCTACATAAATAGCATTGAACACATCAGGTATTAAAACATTTCCTTAAGTGTGTAATGACTTCTAAAAGTTTTTTTTTACTTAGATTATAATGACCTGCTTAATTGAATTTCTATTTGTGTGTCCATCATAACCTTATTTGTAAAAACTTATGAACTTTGAATTTAGTTCGTCATTTTAGCATCGTTAAGTGAATTGTCGTCTGTACATGGTATTACTTCTTACGTCAAAAATGTAACAGCTAAGTAAAATGTAACAGCTAAGTAAACATCAGAAATGTTTACAAGTGTGATTGAAGTTGGTCAATGAGAAAATGGTGTTACCGGAACAAGGTCATTACACCGGGGCACATCATTACACCGGGGCAAATCATTACACTGGGGCACATCATTACACCGGGGCACCATTTGGGTAAAAGTAAAAATCTAATTTTTAAAAAGCTTGCGTTTCACCTGCTTTTCTTGAACCAACATCTTTTGTAATTTAAATAAAAAGCTGCTGCTCTATGGATAATTGAACCCATCCCTATCCAGTCAGTAGTAGTGCTGTCAATATTATTGAAAAATGCTTCCCGGGTACCCGTCCCAATTTTGACAGGCCTAGTCAAAAGTGTTATTTTGACAGGGCTAGTCAAAAGTGTTATTTTGACAGGCCTAGTCAAAAGTGTTATTTTGACAGGCCTAGTCAAAAGTGTTATTTTGACAGGGCTAGTCAAAAGTGTTATTTTGACAGGCCTAGTCAAAAGTGTTATTTTGACAGGCCTAGTCAAAAGTGTTATTTTGACAGGTCTAGTCAAAAGTGTTATTTTGACAGGCCTAGTCAAACGTGTTATTTTGACAGGGCTAGTCAAAAGTGTTATTTTGCTGACGATTGCCGCATATAATTATAATACAGTTTTTTTCTATTAAATCCTTTAAGCCCCATCTGAGCCCATATTCTGACTGTGTTACCCCCCTTTAACCACTCTAACAGCAGACTTCATTAATCACGAATTTTACTGGCGGTCAAATAAAAGAACGAAACAAGACACTCCAGCCAGTGATGTACAAGATTATTTGGATAAGAATGAGAAGAAAATAGCTAATATACTTTAAAAAAATTAAATATATAACATAAAATATTTGACAAATACATTTAAATTGAAAGTTTATTTATCATCAACTCCCAGCCATCCAGCAGTAAGGAATGTTGATTTACACAAAATTCAGAAGCAATTCCTCTACACAAAAATTTTGCATAAAAAAGCTATAGATTCTAACTAGGCTTGCGTTTCCAAAAAATTGTTTTGGTTTTTTTCTAGACTCAATTAATATATTCTTATACTTCATAATGCTTTTGAATGTAAGTTGACTTTCTGGTATATTACACCAGCAAAAGTTTAATTCTTATTTTAAATAATTAATATTATATTAAAAAAAACAACGAAAAACCTCAACAAATAGAAACTAAATGATAATTAATTAATACGGATAACTTATTTTGATAACGTAAGATGAAATATGCCCCCACCCCCAAACCACACACAAGCAATTTAACCTCCCCCCCCCACCAGCGCCCAAGTTATTCCCGTGAAATGTATAATCCTCGTGCGCCGAGTGAGTATCGCCTGACAGGACGCGGTCAAACATCCTCTAAATAACTTAACTAACAAGGTTTATCCACTAGTCGGACCACGCGATGGTTTATCATTTATTTGTATTAATGGTCGCTTGTCACGGGCGGACAACCCGGTTTGGTTTTAGTACAACGTGAATTGATGTAGGTCGGACCCAAGAACTGTAACTCTAGTCGGATGGAGGGACCATGGGATTTTCTTTCATGAAAGAGTGTAAGAGCGATAAATATTTTTTTTTAAATCACTTTAAAAAAAATTCAGGCAGAGGTCAAATTATTTGGATCATGTCGCAACAATTAAATTCTAATACGTGTGTCTTGTCATGAAATACCATTTGGACTACTTCTTGTGGACGTGTGTAGTCCAGCTCATATCCTTTACAATTCGCCTTTATGTATAATTTACGTTGATATTAACATGGTCATTAACCCGTGTTTACTCGCACACATTAATGTTGTTTAATATAAGAGGGGAAAGTTTAGGAGCTAATAAATTGAGTGCTAACTTTTAATATTTGATTTAATTGCCAACCTACCAACATTGACAAGTTTGTCCTCACAATTAAAAAGAAATAATTACCGTATATACTCGTTGTATCGCCCGTTCTTTCATAAGCCAGACCCCATCCTCTTTTGGAAGAGAATAGTGTAAAAAGTGTGTAACCTACTTGTGAGTCCACCACAAAAAATAATTGGACATGGTAAAAAAATCGGATATTATGAATGAAATTTACGAAAATGTATTATTTGATTCAGCAAAGTTAACTACTTTCAGATTACATGCTGTATCATAAGCCGATCATTTTCTCGTACACTGACTATTCATTTTTAAGAATATGGTTAGTATTTTGAATACTGTTGTTCCGAATATTATTATATGAAAATATGTTATATTGGTGACTATATATAGTACTACCCACTCTTTGTATAATACTTTTCTTAGTATTTCCTACTACTTTGTACTAACTATCCCTCTTTGTCTTTATGCTCTTTGTTAGGCAAGAAATACCGGTATTTTTGTTTATAATAATTTTTTGTAAACGGTAGTCAAAGCGCATACATTTAAATTCGTTTTGTTGAAAACAAATTTTTAAAAATAATTCATTAAAACCTTCACACAAATAAGTAAAATGAATAAATAAGGTAAGTGCAGATGTTTCATAATATTTTATAGCTTCTGGTAGAGCAGTCGAATCTTGTAGAATGTAGACAAGGACCTTGATATTCTACAATAACAACACCGATATTCAATGTACATGCAGAAATCACGTATAACCCGCTCGTAAGCCGACCCCCAAACTTTCACCCCTACATTTTGTCCAAAATAAAATTTGGCTTAAGAACGAGTATATACGGTTTGTTTATTAAAAAAGAATATTTTTTTAAAAGGATAGAAATGATTACAACGTAAAAGTGATTTAACCGAGTAGAAGTAATAATAAAATCATTTCCACTATTGGGATGAAAATGGAATAGTTACTTCATAAAATGTCATTATAGTAGCAGCAGTAGTTTTGCAATCATTCAAAAATGTTGACCTGTAATCGACTTCACATTAAGTAAGACGTATAAGAAATGAGTTGTGTAGTCAAAACTGTTATGTGCTAAAGGACCTGATCTGCCATACAATATATGCTGGTCTTTTAAGATAAAGGACCTGATCTGCCATACAATGTATGCTGGTCTTTTAAGATAAAGGACCTGATCTGCCATACAATATTTACTGGTCTTTTAAGATAAAGGACCTGATCTGCCATACAATGTATGCTGGTCTTTTAGGGTTAAAATGACATAAAGAACACACATATTTTGTTTTATTTATATTTAGTGATCCCTTAAAAATGTGGGTGTTAGAGCTATTTAAAAACATTTTCAAGCTGTTAGTTCCAATGGTCCTGAAGAATTATAAATCAATTTGAGTTATACTTTTCAAATAAATTACTCCAGTTAAACACCGTTATCGTTACTATTTAAGACATATTGTAATGTTATGTTGTCTTTCGTCATATACATGAGTAACTGCGGACAGTTCAAAATGATAAATCGTTGTTTAATTAAAATAGAGAAACTCTGGTGTACACGTTTCATCAATGTCCCAAATTCATTAAAAAAATTTTTTTTACTTTTCAGGACTTTGCATGTTTATATGTCTATATGTGTATATGTGTATATGTGTATATGTGTATATGCTCTCACTAGAGAATTCGATAGAAATGCCAACTTACCGTTGTAAGAAAATCCAAAATTTGTCAGCACCACCATCAGCACCAACAAGAGCAGCCAGGCGTGAGAACATTCCAGACGGTGGGTGAAGGGGACCTGGTACCTCTGGTGATTGGACATCATGTTACACTGACCGTGAGAGTCTACATTCTTTCAGCTTCATAACAGACACGCTCCGTTGACATAATGCTATCCGTGTGATGCTGATTTATCGGTCGGGTAGATAGGACGCTAACCGTGTAGTAAGAACGTTCGCCATGTAAGGAGGTAGCTGCACTTTTCATGTCACATTCACCATGGCTTTGTTTGGGGAACTTCTACTCACGTGAACTGAGAAAATAAAGTTATTGAAATTAAAGGAAGTTAAAAACTGTGAGAAAACAAGGAACACGGGAAAGCGGTAAACGTCATGAAATGTTTCCCCAGTTTACTGTGTTCTCGAACTACCCGCGTGTGTTAGATCATTGAGAAAAGTTGTAATCTTAAACTGACCGAACTTCGCACTGTGCCTATCAGTAGCTGGCATTAACGTCTATACCGGGATTAGGATAATCAGAATGGAGTCGAGGATGTTTGAAGATGAACAAACAACGGAGAGGGGAGGTGTCAATGATTGTCTTATGATGATGAAAATAAAAAAAGATTGTTTCCCCATTGATTCCATATGTTAGCTTGTAAAGTTAATTTAGGATTATGCTAATTATTTACAGTTTGGTGTCACGTTTAGTGATGACATCCCAAACCCTGATCCCAGCTTTTACCCTAAGACCCTACACCTACATCACGTATATATAGTAATTAATTTACAAACACACACACACACACACACACACAAACACACACACACACACACACACCAAAACGCACACACTGATAGATGTTGAGAGAAGTTAAAAAGTAGAGAGATGGGGGAAATAAATGCCCATTGATAAAGAGTGAATAAAAAACTTTGTGAAAAACAAATCCGTTGTGCGGTGTGGAACAAAATAGAAATAAATAAAACGAAAATAGAAATAAATAAAACGAAAATAGAAATAAATAAAACGAAAAGAGAAATAAATAAAACGAAAAGAGATTAACAAAGAGGAAGAAGGAGAACAAAAAACCAAGACGACATGAAAGGAACAATGCAACCTTGAAAAAAAAAGGAACCCTCCATTACCGGAAGTTGTTTCTGATGCACAATAAAAGAAAACCATCTCTCAAGAACGCACCATTTTTTGTTTCACGCTAAAGGAACGAGCTCGGAATGAAGTGCGCATTTGAGCGTTCAACAGTTGGTCTTGTGTCTTGAAAGGAATCTCCGCACTGGCCAGAATGCGCACTGATCAATAGAAAATATTTGCACGGCTGCTGTTTTTGTCCAGCCACGACCCGGTGCGCAGCCTTTCATCGGGAAACTCGTGGCTCAGTCCACGACCCGCCCAGTAATCCCTGGTAATCGTGGGATAATAAAGCGTGTAAGGATGGGCGTGGAGGGGGTCGAACAAAGTCCGAAAAAGGTCGGGGGGGGGGATGTGGTTATGATAGATGGATCTCTCGTGTCATTGTCACCAACTCCGGCTTACGTCAATACTGATACAGTGGCGCCCTCGGGTTCATTGGGTGGGGCAGAAGTTAGACGGACATTAGGGGGGGGGATTGGGGGTGGTGGTCCTCAACTATTTTAGGAAAATGGCATTTTATTATGACAAGAGATGCAGTAAGTGGGTTTTTTGCTGGATAAAGCCTATATTTATTCTACATGCACAAATAAAGATAACGAAGAATCGATGTCAAGATATTCGTAGACTCCGTATTATAGTAACATTTTTACATGAAGTTTATTGAGGGCATATTTGTAATTGGTATTTAGGGAATATATTACTTTGTTAGGGGCTTGTCAAAATACACATTTCTCTCGTCAAAATAGACATTTCTCTTGTCAAAATACACATTTCTCTCGTCAAAATACACATTTCTCTTGTCAAAATACACTTTCTCTTGTCAAAATACACATTTCTCCCGTCAAAATAAACATTTCTCTTGTCAAAATACACATTTCTCTCGTCAAAATAGACATTTCTCTTGTCAAAATACACATTTCTCTCGTCAAAATAGACATTTCTCTTGTCAAAAAACACATTTCTCTTGTCAAAATACACATGTCTCTTGTCAAAATACACATGTCTCTTGTCAAAATACACATTTCGCTTTCAAAATAGACATTTCTCTTGTCAAAATACACATTTCTCTTGTCAAAATACACATTTCTCTTGTCAAAATAGACATTTCTCTTGTCAAAATACACATTTCTCTTGGCAAGTGAAATTCATCAAATCAAACTAAGACTTCTATAATTAAACCAAAAGTAAATATTGATAACATAACGTGTGATGTGAAAGTGTTGAGCCACTAAGTTGTAAAGTTGTACTGACGATTTTGATTAAAACAGTTACTTGAGTGCATATTCTGTCAGGTCATTTTGGAAACTAGGACTTTCTTGCATGATCCCCTTAGTCTAAGGCTTAGTTTTCGCCAATTTTCAAATAATTTTTTTTTAAAGTTGCAAGAATGTGCCTCACATCTGCAACGTTAACTTTTTTAAAAATTTAATAAATCTTTCGGACTGTGGGGCATTTCTTTTTGATTATCGCATCTTTTCATTATTTCTAACTAAGCTTAACCTACAAATAGATGATTGGTGGCAAGAAAAAAGAAGAAAATGTTCTCTTCTCCTATTGTCAATGTTAGCGTTTTCAGGAGTTTGTGTCTGATGGTCTTGCCTGGATGTGTGTACGACACTATTTATTTATCGTGTCATTTGCAACTTGAATTATTAGGAACTATTTCCGTTGTAGAAATAATTTCATGTGTCATTCCGAGACAGATCCGAGACACAGAAATGAGACACGCGATTTAACTGTGTCTGGCACCCTTTAACACATAATCAATGGCACAGAGAACGAGGCTAGAGCAAACAAATCTAATTAAACAATGTATAAACAAAATATATTTATAATAAAAAACCCGTAAGAAACCAAGTTTTTGCCTATAAATCCTTTATATAAGAGACATAAATAAAAGAATGTTCATTATAATACGCAGCGCAAGACAATCCAAACATACAAATTTTAGTTATGTCTCGTAAAACATGTTTAATATAATGCGCACCGATCGGTAATATATTTTAAAAAAGTATTTTCATATAATACGCACCTTATTGCGCGACAGGAAAGGTAGTTCAATAAAATACGCAAGACGACACTATAGCACAAAAATTAACATGACACATAGAGATAAATAAAATAATCTAAAAATTCAATAATTTAATAACAGTACATGCGATCGCTCTGAAATTTTGATACATCTTTTTTATTGTCGACACAAATCTGCCTGCAAAATTTCAGCTCGTTAGCTTACGAGGAAGTGGGTTAAAAATCGATCCAAAGTTTTTCGACACTCAAGCAAGCAAGCAGACACCACGAGTTAATATAAAGGATTTTAATTTTTTTTTATCTATTTAGCAAAAAGCCAGGATAAGTGTAAAGGCTATTCTCCTACCCGGACACACTGGATAAAGGGACATTTAAAGATAAACCCAAAGCTAATGTCCGGAAAGATGGACAATGGCGTTCACTAGACATAATCCTCGGAGGAAAATCAATTTTCTGGCATTGCGTTGGGCTGACCCCTAACATAAAGTGTTTATTAAAAAACAACATCACAAGAAGAAAAAATGACGAGGAAGGCAGAAGGATGTTGGGACAGAATGGTGTGGGTGTATTTGGGGATGATGTATGATAATAGAGTGTTTGATATGACATAGGAAATATAGTGTGCTGAAGCGATAGCAGTATTTCCGATGTTCACAAAGGCAGGGAGGGGTGGGATAGGACAACCAATAGAACGGAGATTGAGAATAAAGGGAGGAACTGTTTATAGACAGACAGACAGACGAGCGGATACACAGACTAGATAGATGGATAGATAGACAGACAGACGGACGGACAAAAGGACGGACCCACGAAAAGACGGACGGATGGACGGAAGTTTGGATGGATGGATAGATAGATGGATGGATGGATAAATGGATTGATGGATGGATAAATGGATGGATGGATGGATGGATGGATGGATGGCAACAGTAAACAATAGTTGAAGGAAAGAATTTACGGCTTGAGAAACAGAATAAGGAAAATGAAATTGTTTAAATATCATAATGATTGAATTACTAAAAAATTTAATTGTGTGTAAAAAAGATAATGTATGAAAATAAAATGATTTACGTGCTGTAGGCAAATAAAGATGGGGTTTTCAAACGAGTTGATTTCTAGCCTAAACTAAACGGGAATAATAATTAAGTTAGGGAAAGTTTTGATTACAGCGGAACCTTGGTTAAAATAATAATTGTGGAAGACAAGGATAAACAGAAATTCTTGGATAATATTAGTTGATAGCCAACGACAATGATAAACAGAAAATAAATGATAATAGTAAAAGTAAAAGTGATGGAGATGGTAAAAACGTGCTGATAGGAATGAATGTGAGATGGGAGAAGAAGGGAGAGCACGAGAGAGAGCGTCCGAGAGAGAGAGAGAGAGAGAGAGAAGGAGAGAGAGAGAGAGAGAGAGAGAGAGAGAAGGAGAGAGAGAGAGAGAGAGAGAGAGAGAGAGAGAGAGAGATGAAAAGAAAGATGAGTTAACGTTGAAACTAGAGATATAAAATTAAGAGAACAAGTTGAGAAATGTCGTTGGTGGCGAGATAAAAGCTTTGAAGCCATCATCATTGTCTGGATGTCAGAGATTTTTGCTTGCTTTTCTGTTTGGGTATCGGAACTGAAATGCTCATTAAAATATATGGTAAACATTTATAGATATTACACGTTTATTATCTGTAGATATTACACGTTTATTATCTGTAGATATTACACGTTTATTATCTGTAGATATTACACGTTTATTATCTGTAGATATTACACGTTTTTTATCTGTAGATATTACATGTTTATTATCTGTAGATATTACACGTTTATTATCTGTAGATATTACACGTTTATTATCTGTAGATATTACACGTTTATTATCTGTAGATATTACACGTTTATTATCTGTAGATATTACACATTTATTATCTGAAGAAAGATGTCAATGTAAAATGAGTTTGGATGACACAGTGTGCTTACGTGCACGCGGTGAGTGAACGCCTCTGCACGTGTGTGTGTGCACGTGTGTGTGGGGTGGGGTGAGTGGATTTGTTAGAGGGTTGTTATCAGCTGACTAAGGTGACATGGATATATATCAATATGTCACGCGAGCTAAGAATGCACAGGCAGGCAACAACGACATCATTAAAAATGGAAATACAAATAATTGCCCGTCGGAACGATAAAGCCATGTGGATATATTCAGAGGCGGAGACAGACACAAATAATGGAATGTAGGTGTTTGGGTTTATTCCCATACGTGACTAAATCTTCTGTGGGCGGAGGGGGGTGGACTTTGTTCTATTGAATATTAGCATTTCTATTTTATGTTTATATACAAACGAAAATTAGTTTTAGTCATGAATTTTAGGAAGGATAAACATCGCATTCTGGTCTGAAAATGATTTTAAAAAAAAACCAATAATAAAAAACTTTGAATTACAATATGAAGTTTAATAAATTAATCCTAAAATTGATTTTAAAACTGTTATTACAATAAATCAATAAATGATCCCAGGTCGCTGACCTATATCGTGTAACAATCAAAACTGCACATAAATCGAAGTTAAATGGACGGTTTCACCACAATATCATGCATATTTTAGTAACATTATGCACATATATGGATTGTCTCAAATGTAAAACATTATGTAGCGACCGCTGTGACTTCAACTCATAAAAAAGAGAATTAATGAACCACACGACTTATATTACTGAGTTTCGTTAAAATATTTGACTTTTTTTCTATCGGACTTCTGTGTAAGTTCTTCTTCTTCTATATAATATAGTCATACCATCAAAGTTTGGCTCACTCTGGCTGCTATATACAATTTTTTATTTTCCTGACCGTCTACATTCGTCTTCCGCTTCTGCATTGCTCATCAATGGGATGAGTTTAAAATAGCGTTGAAATCGCGTAAGCTTAATTGAACCTAGTATGTAGCAATGTCAGAACAGAGCACGTAAACAATAAATCTAGTTGAAAGTATGTTGAGTTGAATGACTGATGTCAGAGAAGTCAAAATAGTTGAGGCCGCACACAATCAATTATTTATGTGATGAATTGTATGGCATAGGTTTCAGTTGCAATAGAAAAGGTGGGAGTTTAAATAAGATACAAAACAAGCAGGAAATGAGAAGAACATTTTTTAAAAACCCGTAAAATACTAGTTTTTGACTATAAATCCTTTAAATACGAGACGCAACTGAAAGAATGTTCATTATAATACGCAGTGCAAGACCATCCAAAAATACAACATTATAGTTGTGTCGTAAAACATGTTTAATATAATGCGCACCGATCAGGAATTATTAATTAAACAATATAATTTGCAATGTCTGTCCATGACGCTGCTAATTTTAAAAAGCAGGGAAAACCAAATTACTGCACCAATGCATTAAAAGGTGTGCAAGTTAAAGATGTGATGTAAAAATATTATATTACGTCATTGTTTTCGCTTATACATGTATTTTAATTTTGGAAAAGGGATCAATGTAAAAAGAGGATTTGATGATGGTTATTTATAAAATAAAAAAACAAAGGGGGCGCCATAGGCACCCTACAACCCCTATTATAAAATACTTTGGGTACATTTCAGAAAGTTTAATATTTCTTATTTATCAAACAAGGACAAGGTAGTTTGGCTTTTGAAAACGTCGGCGCCGTAGGCGCCCTAAAAAAGTGCATTTTTTATAAAATAAATAGATTTCAGCTGAAAACTTCCGTCATTTTTGACGGGTGATACGCTAGTATGTTTATAAAAAGTGTTGTCAATAAAATACGCACCTTATTGCGCGACAGAAAGGTTGTTCAATATAATACGCACCGCGACACTCTATCTCAAAAATTTAACATGATTCATAGAGATAAATAAAATAAACTAACAATTCAATAATTTAATTACAGTACATGCGATCGATCTGAAATTTTGATACATCGTTTTTATCATCGGTACGAAACTGCCTGCAAAATGTTAGCTCGCTAGCTTACAAGGAAGTGGGTTAAAAGTCGATCCAAAGTGTTTTCGACAGGGGCTCAAACTAACACTCAACCAACCAGACACCACAAGTTAATATAAAGGATTTAAAAAACATGAATGCATGGTCGGTGTACTTAAACATTTTAGACAGTTCTTTTAACAAAAATGTTAACACATAATATTTGGCTTCAGTTATGTTTAAACACATTTTTATTAATATTAAGGTACGTATTATGAAATACAAAACTTTATTCTACATATTTGACATTATTTATCAATTTACACGTATTTGTAATGATGGAATTAGATATTTTTAAAGTCTCTATAATCCCTATAGTGTCGTTCAATATGTGTCTAAATAAATTATATATCACTCTTACAATAATTATACATCACTCTTACTGTCACATGTGATTAACATAATTTTGTGACGTAAGGTCACGTGAATGGTGGACGCGGGAAGAAAGGAGCATTCCTATTGGTTGAAAGTGTTGGGCGAGAGTGGTTAGAAGACTTCCGTCAAGGAAGGATGTGTGTGTGCCTCAAGATTTCCACGTTATATTACCTCAAATGATATTTATGTGTACATAGTATATATATTAAAGTTGTTTTGTATAAACAAGTTCTTCAGTGGATTATTGTGCACAAGATTATGTACTGTGAGAACGCCTACATAAAGAGAAACATATATAATAGTTACACTTACAATAATTATATATCACACTTACAATAATTATATATCACTCTTATAATAAGGTTCTAACAACAAATCATCGATAATTAAACAGATTGTTACTCAGTTTAAGTGTTAATAATTTTCGTTAATTATCTTGATCCGGCCCACAATTTTTACATCTAATGAATTGAGAAGAAAAATTAATATATCAATTTAATGAAAAGATCGACACATGAGTTTGGTATATTATCTAGAACTATTTATACACTAGGAATTATATTTCAAGAAATATATCTAAGGAAAAGTTCAAACAGACAAAGTAAAAGGAATGGATTAATTGAAACATAGTTTTAAGACTTCTGACATCACCACAAATTAAAACTTACTGCTAGAAAAGGGGGGAAAACATAAATAAGAAAGATATGTAGTTAGTGGGGAAATATGAAGTTTTGATAAAATACATTTGTAAATAAATTGAGCTTTAGAAATGAACCGTTGGGAAGGAATATGTTTTGACATCATGTGGACGAAGGGGAAAAAAGCTTTCCTTTAAGAAAAAATATTTCCCTGACAAGAAAGGAAAGATAAATCAAACCAAAAGTCGAGATAACTCTGCCTGGGATAGTGACGGTAATACGAAGCTCGAAAATTGAAAGCTGGAAGGAAAAATGTGAGGCTAGAAATGTTCAATTACTGGTTCAGAAATGAGGTTTTTGATGAACTGTCATTTAACCACGGTGCTATACGTTAACTAGATGTGTCGGTGATATGGCTGGGTGGGTGCTATACGTTAACTAGATGTGTCGGTGATATGGCTGGGTGGGTGCTATACGTTAACTAGATGTGTCGGTGATATGGCTGGGTGGGTGCTATACGTTAACTAGATGTGTCGGTGATATGGCTGGGTGGGTGCTATACGTTAAATAGATGTGTTGGTGATATGGCTGGGTGGATTCTATACGTTAAATAGATGTGTCGGTGATATGGCTGGGTGGGTGCTATACGTTAACTAGATGTGTTGGTGATATGGCTGGGTGGGTGCTATACGTTAAATAGATGTGTTGGTGATATGGCTGGGTGGGTGCTATACGTTAACTAGATGTGTCGGTGATATGGCTGGGTGGGTGCTATACGTTAACTAGATGTGTCGGTGATATGGCTGGGTGGGTGCTATACGTTAACTAGATGTGTTGGTGATATGGCTGGGTGGTTGCTATACGTTAACTTGGTGATATGGTGGTGCTTGCTGGTATAAGTTGTCTTGCTGTGTCTTTGATGTGGCTGTTTTGCTATTGTGAGTTTATTGAGAGTGAAATTATCCTTTGAGTCATTCAATTTATTAAGACTGTTCTAATTTACATGAAATATATGATATGAAACCATCTTAACATCAGACTACGCCTTGCTGGGCACGGCGGGAAATTCTCCTGTTTGTCATTTTGTGTTAACCATACAAAGTAAAGTTGGCGTAATTTAATAACCATCAGAATTTTGCGGCTCGAATTGAAGCGCGTATTGGGGGACGGGGTGAGGTGGAAGGTGAGGGTGAACCTTCCATATTATTAATATCTTTGTATTGGGTGGGTTTGGTAGGAAATGGGCTTTAGGATATATTCTAAAAGGATAAAAAAAAATATTTGATTAAATGATAAACAAAAAACAGTCGTTGATAGATCAAATATCCGGTTAGATGCACTTTCACGAAGGTAATATGTTTTATATAAGAGATAAGAGTTTGGTTGTTCCAAAAAAGTTTGGTTGCAAGTAAGGGCCTGTCCATAAAGTACGTCACGCTCCAGAGGGGGGAGGGGTGTAAGAAAGTGTGACAGTTTGTTACAGGAGCAGCGGGGTGTCCGACCATGTGTGACGTCGCGGTGTTTTTTTAAAATTAAATTTTAATTCTTTTGTTAATAAAAACAACATTTTTGTTCGAAAGTGTGACGTACTTTAAAGAGGGGGGGGGGTCAAGATTTTTGACAGGTTGTGACAGGGGAAGGGGGAAGTTAAAAATTGTCAAAAATAGCGTGACGTACTTTATGGACGGCCCCTAATGTCTGATATTTAGCAGATGTGAAAATTACGCAATTGTTGATTGTCACAGCCGTTAGTGATTCAAATTATTCCTGTAATAACACATTGCATCTAAAAACAAGTAATAAAAAGTCGAATGAGTATTTAAACGCAATTTCCAACAAAGAATTTCCGCTTTTTTTATTCAAGCGATTTATTCTAGATTACATTAAAAGTAATTTCAAATCAATAATTCTGAATCTAAACAAAATAATTGCTATCTACAAATTGCTGCTAAAATTACGGGAGTCGAATTACAAAAGTTTACTAAAAAATTCCTTCTCCAACATTGTGCTAAATGTTATTAGCTATCGATATATATTATGGTTGGCAAGAAATTGACCAAATACTTTGTAAAAAAAAAGTGATATTTTTTCGTTTTTTTCTTTTAAATTTAATTATTTTTTTTTCTGGGAAATCCAGTGAACCTTTGCGGTAAGTTTTTTAGCCCGTTCACATCCTTGAAACCTCCTTAACATATTTACAAAAGACCCGAACCCTCTATCTGGTATGGTTCAGGAAGAAGGGGGAGTTTCATGATGACGCTCGGAAAGACAGGCCAGACATTTCAAATACAAAAACGCAATTTTTCCACATGGGAAATAGTGTTTAAAATAAAACAAACATGTAAAAACAAAGTTTTTGACTATAAATCCCTGATATATGAGACACAACTAAAAGTATTGATTATGTTCAAACGCGACAAATATTTACAGACTAAATCTGTCTTAACTCCCCTTTTCTATTAACCCGGAAGGGGGGGAGGGTAAGAGAGGGGAAAGGTCTTGTCACCGATCGCTGGACCGAGCTCAGCGTGACACGCAAAATTTAAACAAAAGCACGCCGGTATACCTGGTGAAAACACGAGATGTGTTCACCTATGGCTGGGGTGAGGTCAAGTGACCCGTAAAATGTAAACAATAGCGACCGCTACATATAGTTTATATAGATAAACTAAAAATGCATTAATTTAATAACTTTAAGTTGAATCGATCTGAATTTTTGATACGATGCATTGTTAGGTGACACGGGTCCGTGTTCCAAATTTCAGGTCGATGGCATGACGGGAAGTGGGTCATTTTTGACTTCTGTTTTTACGCGGTGCCCGCCCAAGACAGACAGAGAGACAGAGACGGCGGTGAAGTTAATATAAGGGATTTAATAAAAAGTGACTAATTTTCTTAATAGATTCGTGCTAAATATTCATTTATTTATCTATCGGGTTAAACTATTTGCTCTGAAGTCTGAGGTCGTGTAATGAAAAACAACTAAATCTGACCTCTATTGTCACCTCTTTACTATTGGTCTTCTTATCGTTCTAATCCTAGACAGTATCTGTCACACAACAGAATCTGTCACACATCAGTATCTGTCACACAACAGAATCTGTCACACAACAGTATCTGTCAGACAACAGTATCTGTCAGACAACAGTATCTGTCAAATAACAGTATATGTCATACAACATTATCTGTCACACAACAGTACCTGTCAGACAACAGTATCTGTCACACAACAGTATCTGTCAGATTCCACCATGCGGTTCCTAATTTTCCTGTGTCTTTGTCCGAGTAATCGCTTGACACGGGCTTTCTGTAGCCATCGATTCAGTCAAAGTTCACGGCGGGTTCAAATAATGAGTCCACATCATATCCACATGCCACATGTGGACACCACACTGTCGTGAGATCAGTTGGGTCTACGGTCGTGAGTTTTATACTTGGCTCTAACTGTTGATATGAGATGTGAAGGGGTGAGCGTGGCAATCAACTCTCTATTAAAAAATCAATTTCAACGTTGTCGATATAGATTGAAGCGGCCTCATTTTATTTGCGTTAGACACACAGTGAGAAGAGCACATTTGATGTGAAACAAGAGTTTAGTGCGAGATGTTGATAACCAGTGGCGTAGCGAGGTGGATCGGAAGGGGGCACATATGTCCTCGGTCATTAAAACAAAGAGGCTTACAACGTCAATTATAATAAGTAAACAAGGGTAAACAAGATTTTAATTAAACCTTTTTTTTTGGGGGGGGGGTTAGTTTGTCCTTGGGCGTAAAATATCACAGATACGCCCCTAATGTTTGAGTAGAATACCAATACAAAGCTTAAAAACGTAGATTTAACTTTTGAGAATAAAAGACATCGTAGTATCTTTTTTTTAAAAATATAGTAGTTTGGTCATGACCAACGCATGAAAATAAAAATGAGTGTGTGAGGAGAAGGAATGGGAAGGTAAAGGACAGATGTCTAACTACTTTCAATAATATTTGAAGTGAATTGTGTCGGTTACTTGTGAATTGTGTCAGTTACTTGTGAATTGTGTCAGTTACTTGTAAATTGTGTCAGTTACTTGTGAATTGTGTCAGTTACTTGTGAATTGTGTCAGTTACTTGTGAGTTTACATAACTTTAACCTCTAACTAAACAGGGGCAATAATACATTTACATGTTTATCACACTTTGAAGGTAAAAACCAAAGAGAAGACGTATTGTGTTACTACCTCATTGCTGGGTTTCAAATTCAAGTACTCCATGTCGTCTAACTTTAAAATGTTTTTTTTATAGATATTTTAGTTTGAAACATTTTATTTTTTAAATAATGAATTAAAAAATGAAGAATTAGACGAAAAGTCCCGGTGACAGACAGGCAGAAGTAATGTTTGCCCTTCCTCCTCATTTTCCATGCAAAATCCGTCGGATTCTGGGGTTTGTGTTTTAAAACAACAGCGTCTGATACCGTTAGAAGTTGTATTGAAAAATATATTGAAATATGAGTACACATTTCTTTTTCTGCTTTACAGTATAATTTTTTTATCTTGAACCTTGAAATTTAAGGGTGATGCTCCACTTTGAAACACAAATAAACACATCAGCAAAGTCTCCACACGCATTTCTTAACTTATTTTTAACCTTTCTTCGCTTGTTTCGTTCTCTTTTTTTTACTCTCTTCTTTTTTTTGCGGTAACTAAACAGTTATTTTCCATTAGGTAATTAAGTTTGGTCTCAGAGAAGCCAAGAAACAGGCAACGGTACAAGCTGGCAATTAAAGAAAGCAACCCTCGCGCACGTCTCCATCTGCTGTTTCTGGATATCCGGTCTCGTGGGACTTTGGGCACGTAAAACACATCGTAAAAGAAGCTCGGAGACAGACGGAACTGACGTCACACACAGAGCTCTTGGCCCGAGAGTACAGAACTGTCGTAACACACAGACCTCTGGGCTCGGAGATAGACGGGACTATCGTAACACACAGTCCTCTGGGCTCGAGAGTCTGGAACTAACGTAGTACAGTGCTTTTGGTTCAAGAGTGCTGCATATTTAAAGGTGAAGATAGGTTTTAGCGTCCTTGATGTTGGTCGTTCTAAGATATTTGCTTTCGTTTTAGACTAGGATCAAGGGCTCTGAAGATACCTATGGGTTTATTTCATGCTCTGAAACTCTAGTTCCAAATTCCATAATGAAATGAATTGACTAAATTTGATGTGCTTTTTTAAAATCAAATAATGAATGCAACAAGGGTTACTCTGGAACATTTCTTTGCAATTATAAGTGAGCAAAAACTAATTTTACATTCATTCTAGTTCTCTCTTAGTAGTAAAAATGCATTTAATGCTACCTCGACCGGTGTTACTGACTGGCAGCCAGAGTTTAGAAGTGGTTGCTAACGTTACTGACTGGCAGCCAGAGTTTAGAAGTGGTTGCTAACGTTACTGACTGGCAGCCAGAGTTTAGAAGTGGTTGCTAGCCATGCTATAAAACATTCCTCGCTTGGTCAATTTATATGATGATTTGTTGTTTTTCATTTTACATTTAATATGGACCTCTTTATCAATATTACGAGTTTTTTAGCCAGGTCCACAGCAGGCCAAATTTTACAGAAATCCTCTTGGGTTTGTTTATTATCGTTTACCTAAGCTGGGAACATAAAAGTTAACTGATGATAATGAGTAAAAGAAAACATTTTTATATGAGCCAAAAATAACGCTTAATTGTTAAAGACGTTACTAGAAAGCGGACTTTTAAAAAATTCACTCAAATCTTTTGGATCTTAATTTGATTACAGGTCAAATCCATGCGCTCTTTTATCATTGCAAATTAAGTTAAATAATTATTCTATCATGAAGATTTCCTTTTTACCAGACGCTAACAAAAAATCAGCATAAGTTTTTTTCAAATAATTCCTCGGGACTGAACAGGAAAGCTGCGAATATCTTGAAACAAATATTTAAAAGACTTTGTTACCCTCATAATGAATAGATTTTAAAAAAATACTTTCACAAGATTACTCATAGCTTTAACAATGCGGTAGCACCATAATTTATCCCCCCAAAAAGGCCTTAAACATAAAATGACACGTTCCAAAGTTGTATGCTATTATCATGCAGTTCTCTATTCCTTAAATTCTAGAGTGAATCAATCAATAGTTAACCTTATGATATTAAAATAATCGCAATTTTGAATCTACTCCACTCAGAAGTAGGCCTGTCAACAGGTACCCGGGAAGCTATTTTCACCAATATTGACGGTCCCACTCACGAGTTACCAGGACAGAAACTCCAGACAATTCAGAGATTAAACTATGGATACAACTAACGAAAGCGTACATATTATGACGCAAAATTTTTATTTCCACGTAAAATGTATCCATTATTTTTCCTCTTCTAAAAGTAGGTTTGACTCTGTCTTATGGGGTATCTGATTCGACGGTGAGGCAATTCATTGTCTGTGTTGCGATTCAGTTTTAAGTCTCCACTAATCTATAGCAGGTGTCGACCGGATTAATTGAAACAGTATTTTTCATGAAACCATCTGGCCATTATATATTATGCTAGTGACTTCAATATTTGTATGTTTCAAGAAACTTTAAACGACTCAGCAATACTGATGACATATTTCGTTTAGTCTTATGTCTTTATGTCGGACGCCCCTCACACAAAGCCATGGGTGATGTTGGCTTGGACCAGTCTATATTTCACGTGGTTTAACCAAATAAGGCCATCGCTTTCGAAAAATCGCGATTAAAAAGTTTCCTTGACGAAAACGAATAATGTAGCTGAACACTATGTGATGATATATGTAATTATAGAGTTGAACACAATGTGATGATATATGTAATTATAGAGTTGAACAATATATGATGATATATGTAATTATAGAGTTGAACAATATGTGATGATATATGTAATTATAGAGTTGAACACTATGTGATGATATATGTAATTATAGAGTTGAACACGATGTGATGGTATATGTAATTATAGAGTTGAACAATATTTGATGATATATGTAATTAAAAAGTTGAACACGATGTGATGATATATGTAATTATAGAGTTGAACATTATGTGATGATATATGTAATTATAGAGTTGAACAATAGCAATATGTGATGATATATGTAATTATAGAGTTAACCAATATGTGATGATATATGTAATTATAGAGTTGAACACCATGTGATGATATATGTAATTATAGAGTTGAACACGATGTTATGATATATGTAATTATAGAGTTGAACAATATGTGATGATATATGTAATTATAGAGTTAAACAATAGCAATATGTGATGATATATGTAATTATAGAGTTGAACACCATGTGATGATATATGTAATTATAGAGTTGAACAATATGTGATGACATATGTAATTATAGAGTTGAACAATATGTGATGATATATGTAATTATAGAGTTGAACAATATGTGATGATATATGTAATTATAGAGTTGAACAATATGTGATGATATTTGTAATTATAGAGTTGAACACGATGTGATGATATATGTAATTATAGAGTTGAACAATATGTGATGATATATGTAATTATCTGACAATTTCCTCCTCAATTTTTACCAAAATGTCATCCTGTTCAAGGCCAACAACAACTTGACTTCATGCCCTCTACCACTGCCCCGGGGAACTTTCAGCAACAAAAGTCTAGATGACTGATCACTGGTCACATGGCTAGATGACTGACCAGTAGTCACATGGCTAGATGACTGACGATGGTCACATGACTGACCACTGGTCACATCCCTGGTTGTAATCGGGTTGTTTTTGACGGGATGGGGTGGATTTGGTTGCAACTTTTTTTCTGGTTACTTCCGTTTCTTTCACTAATGAGCTTTGTCTTGGGCTGGCGGGTTTTGAGACTGACCTGTGTCCAGCGGTAATTAAAGGATCTCGGAAGTACGTGATGGCCGGCTAGTGTTAGGGTCTGGTCTCAGGGGATTCGGCTGAAAGTCATTTTTTTGGGCAAGGTTCTCACTCATGAGTAAAAAACAACAACTGCTTTTGGCTTAAGTTATCGACATACTATTGTCATTGTTCATATTTATTCATTAAGCGCATATCTTCTAATATATTATAATATTCTTCTACAATATTATAATATTCTTCTAAAATATTATAATATTCTTCTAATAATATATTATAATATTCTTCTAATATATTATAATATACTCCAATAAGTCTAGAGAATCTCAATATTTTAAACAATGTTTAAATCATCATTTTTCTCTTTCTATTTCTCTCTTTCTCTTTGTCTCTTTCTAAACCCCCACCCTCTCTGTCTCTCTCTCTCTCTCTCTTTCTAACTCACTATCTCTCTCTCTTTCCCCACAAACACAAACACACGTGTATGCACTACACACACAAAAACATAAAGCTTATAACGACAATATGTTATGCCTGTTTGAATTCCATTGGCTGAGAGAGAACTGATGTATATGTTTAGGATCAATTTGATTGGCCAAATTTGTTTTCCGCATTCTCTTGGTTAAAGACGCAAGCACCCATCAAGGATGTAAAAACTCGATCTTGCCATCAAAGAAAAACCAATTTTATTATCCCAGTAACGTAGTTTAGACAAAAATAGCACTCGCTGGAACGTGAGAAAACAATGCTCATTGCTTACATGAGGGAACAACACGAGGCAGGAAATGACAACAATAAGGCATGATGGGACGGTGGTGACGATGAGAGGAAACAAACATCAAGATAAAGAAATACCACGCCATTATCACCACATCCTCACAGATATCCCGGCTAACACTGCTGCGTGACGCAGGCATCGTCCAGTGGAGGTCAACGAGAGAATAACCTCTTCAATCCCACCACCTCGTCCACCACATCACTTCCCCTATACATCCCCCCCCCCACGTTGCCCATGCCGGGCCCTGGCGATCTGAGCGACATAATCATTGTCCCCAAGGACGACCATTACATCGGTGCGTGGTGTCCGAGACGGTCAGCTCGGCGAAGGTGCCTGGGACTTGGGATCTGGCTTTAATTATTGAACAGATTGACCAGAGCCCAAGGATTTGGTGGGGGTTGGGGGAGGCGGGAGACAATCTTTTGAGGATGTACGCGTTGATGAAGTGGACGGAGGAAATGGAAGATGTAAGAAAAGTGAGGAGTGTGAGGAATGAAGTGAATGGTCAGTGGGTGATTAGATCCCCATAGCAGCCTGTTGGGGTCAATGTTTGTTGATTAAAGTGACAATAAAGTTAAGTAAAATATTTGTTGTTGGTTTCTTCGTTTATATGAAAATGTTTGGTCAATTTCTTAATTAAGGAAGAAAATATATTCAACAGCCTTTCACTTGTTAAAAATATTTAAAGAACAAAACACTTGTAAATATAAATGGCTTGTGCATTTGAGCAAAGTCTTAAATAAAAAAGAAGCTTGGCCTGCACCTACTCAAGTCAATAACATATATTGATTGACAAGTGAACTTATGTGATACGGAGGAGAAGGGCCAACACACAGCCAGCAGAGAGATTATGTGTACATCCTGAGATTGTCATTACTTGACACTCAGAACTCTACTCGTGTTAGACACAATCGATTTTCAATTCCGAGACGAGAATGATTTAATGTTTGCTGTTGGATCAAGCGGGAACATCTTAATTACTGTAAGCGATTGATGTTACTGTGAGCAGTAGGTTGCAGAAGGGATTTTTTTTCTTTTGTTTTTAAAGCGCTGCTGCAAGCGTCTTTGACCTGCGTTTGTTCAGTGGAGCCGCTATGTGCATTTCTCTGTGATCGAGAGCATGGAATAATAAATCTATTGATCAGCGACGCATCTCTAGCATGAAAATGTCGGGATATGAACAAAATAGACCAGGGCTAGTGATAACATTGGGTGTGTTTCTAGATGATATGTGTCAACTGGATAGCTTTTCTACTTCATTATTCTATGAATCATTATTTTTTTAACCATAAGAAAAAGAAAGTGGAAATTTTTTTTTAAATTTCTTGAGACAAAGAGACGTGTTGTCCAAAAATAATGGCATCATGTTATACAATTCAATTTAAAAAAAATTAAACTCATTTACAAAAAATTGTTTATGATTTAAATATTAATTACTTTTAATTCCAAGGTAGTCATTTGTTCCATCCCTCTATCACATCCCGCCACCTATTATCAAACATGAGAGACTGAAGGTAACGGAACCATTCAACTTGTTTGTAAACCACCCATTGTCCCACCACTCATTTTGTCAACCACCCATTGTCCCACCACACATTTTGTCAACCACCCATTGTCCCACCACACATTTTTTCAACCACCCATTGTCCCACCACACACTTTGTCAACCACCCATTGCCCTACCACACATTTTGTCTCAATTCCTCCCATCCATTTGTCTAACCCACTTTTCCTACCCTAGTCCCAGTTTCACGCCATATCGTTTGTTCCACTCCTGCCTACAAAATCCACCCCTACCTAACCATGTGGCCCTATCTTATTCCACCCACAACATCGCATCACAACCCTAACTACTTAAAGCTCTGTCCCATCCACCCCCCCTATCTTATTTCCCCTCTATCTTATTGCAGTCATGTTCAACTACACTCTTTGTTACT
This sequence comes from Ampullaceana balthica, assembly GCA_944989445.1. Classification (NCBI taxonomy): domain Eukaryota; kingdom Metazoa; phylum Mollusca; class Gastropoda; family Lymnaeidae; genus Ampullaceana; species Ampullaceana balthica. The sequence goes on along the minus strand of CALYLW010000130.1, from coordinate 616,563 downwards.
ATCTCATCCCATCGACCAATCATAATTCCTCACGGCCATCTAATTACTTCATCCCAACTTGTTACATCACTGCAATGGTTTCCCGGGCTAACTCTCTTATTATCTTCTTATTTCCGCGCTCAGACACACATGCGCTTGGAGAGAACAAGAACTGCTATCCCATAAGGCACAGAATAACTTGGCCCGGCATATCAAAGATCAGTGCTGATCGATCCAAGCTAATGATAATAACAGGTTTTCGGCTTGTTCATGATGCCACTGACTGCTGTTCGCGGGCTGAGCTTTCACAAGGATGCAATCGCGGATACAGCCAAGCCTGTCTTTCTCGTCATGACTTTGTGTTAAGTTAGAAAGGCATCTAGTTTTGTTTGTACAAGGTTGTAGAGAATGTGTAAGATAAGCATGTGGTAACAAGTAAATTAACATAGCTGTGGTTGGAGCCTATCAGTGCGGAATAAAACACGATCAACTTGAAAAGGTTGATCGTGTTAATCCTTGAAAAGGTCCGGACATTCTTGTTAGCCACTTACTACTCTTTCTCCTACCCCACTAGGCAAGCTATCGCGGATGAATACTGTGAATGGCTTGAGTGTCTTGTATCAGACATTATGTTGACCAACCAAAGTAATTTTAAATATAAATAATTTAAGAGCGATAAAAAATTAAAATTAATTAAAGTTAAAGCTCAAAAATTAAAATATCTATATACCACATTCGATCTTTGAGAAAATAAATGTTTAGACAAACATTAATGATATAACAAAGAACTCCGAATGATTGCAAAGTAGTATCTTATCATGGGTTTTGAGAATGCAGCGTTGGTTATTTGGCTATTTGAGAAGCTATAGAGTTTAGAAGTTGTAGTAAATTCTTTTATTGCCCCCGATGGTATTAAATCAAGCCGAGCCACTGCATGTTTTCTTACCGGGCAGAAAAACGGAGAGAAAAAAACTCCCTTTGAATGCAAGTTGTGTTTTCAGTGAGCCGAAAAAAAAATCAATGAGCCGCAAAACAATAACCAAATATTTGATAATGAAAACCAATGTTGCTTTTGCTAAGCAAATATAACTGTAAATTGAAGTACTAAAACGGAACAAATGCGTTAGTTTGTCATTGTTTAAGATGTCAGTCATGTTAACAACTCTCAACTTTGTCTAAGATGACATTTGTCACTCAGAGGGAAGATTGAATCGTGGGGCATCTGTCACCGGAAGTGACGTGGTAGCACGAGTTATTATACCACTTAATGTGAGCGAGACGCCGGCCTCGGACCACAGTGCTGGTAGCCGGGCGGCCAGCCGGCATTAAAAAGTGATCCACAGAGAGACCGTGATAATGACGGAAACAGAAGGCCTCGCACGAGCCTGGCTAGTCGTCCGGAGTGAGTCATAAACTTTACCCTCAGATCTGGAGAAAGGTTGACACGTGACCCGCTGGTGCCGCGACGGTCTAATGGATCCTGATCGCCATAGCTATGGTTGGGCCCAGGAGGGAGGAGACAGGCAAAGAATTATTGTGTGTGTGTGAGAGAGAGATAGAGAGAGATATGGAGGGTGAGAGGGAGAAGGAGAAACTTAGCAAGGGAGACGGATTAAATTCATTTTTCAAATTGGTTTTGGTCTTGACGGAAAGTTGTAGCACATATTAGTCCTGTAGTTAGTTACACAACAAAGAAGGCGTTCTTAAAGTCTGTCACATGCTGTGGTATTGTAGGATTAGATCACGTGACGTGCGTGCTGTAGCCTTCATGAAGATAGCTCTAAAAATGTATAAGTTGAACTCACAAAGTTAAACTCACTAAGTTAAACTCACTAAGTTAAACTCAGATAATCTTTTAAAATATTAGCGGGTTTTTAGCCTTCAAAAGGTTATTAAAATGTTAGCATTGAATCTTTTTTTTTAAAATAAATGTTCATGGGCTATTTATGTGACGGTAATTTCTATGATATTATCTCCATAATAAAGACATCGCCTATGCATAATATACTGGGCCGGAATGAAAAATAAACGGAGTCACATGATGGTTCATTTACATCAACGTTGACTTCCATCATCCGATTCTCTACAGTTGAGTCTAAAACATCAGATTGGCGTCTCAGAGTCTTAACAAAGAAATCACTTCAAATGTCCTGGGCAGCGCGTGTTTCATACTCTGAAATATATCTTCGCAGTTGAAATCGGCGCTGACCGCATTAATCATCGCATGTAGTTGTTAGATTAGGGTTTATGTTAACTTCGTTGTACATTATCAAAACAAGTTACGCCAAGTGCTTAGAAAAGAACCCTAACTAATTAGGAAAAAATGCAATAATAACTGAACATATCGCTGTCTCATTGATTATTTTAGAGACGAAAAAGTAAACCTTTTTGTTTCAAACTGTCAGCCTTAATAAATGTGATTCTAGACTTGGTGAAAATGTTAGACGTGCAAAAAGTTCAATTCAGTGTTGCGGTTAGGTGCGGTCTGTAATGTTGTCAACAAGGAGCATGAACTAAAGGAGCATGAACTAAAGGAGCATGAACTAAAGGAGCATGAACTAAAGGAGCATGAACTAAAGGAGCATGAACTAAAGGAGCATGAATTAAAGGAGCATGAACTAAAGGAGCATGAACTAAAGGAGCATGAACTAAAGGAGCATGAACTAAAGGAGCATGAACTAAATGAGCATGAACTAAAGGAGCATGAACTAAAGGATCATGTACTAAAGGACAATGAACTAAAGGAGCATGAACTTCGCTAAGGAGCATGAACTGCGCTTTCCCGAGTATTTTACAAAGACGAAGTGTGGGATTATGTAAACCTTCGACAGTTTTTTTATTGATTGTAAAATTACGAGCTGCAGTTTATATGTAATGTGTTAGAAATCACCGCAGCCCACAGAAGATATATTCCTGCATTATTGCGCTTGTGTATGTGTATATGTATGTGTAAGCATGAGTATGCGCGTGTTCCTTAAAGGAATGTTCAGTTTTCTAGGACTTGTGCTCATTCATTTTCCATTTCTGTATTTATTTATCACTTTTGTCCAATTGACAGTACTTCTTTTAAATAATTTGTTTTATGTTGAATTTCTTTCTATATTTAAATTCACATTCTGGTTGACATATTATTAAAAATTTACCTTTATAAATACATTTAAAAAAACATCTTGAATAATAGTATTCTCAAAAGTAATAGAGAAATACAAGTGATGTTTTAGTTATTTCATTATTTCTTCTGTTTTGTTCGTCTATTTATAGTCCTTAATTTACCATGACAAAGTTTATGATCGAAAGGGAAGTCAAAAGTTGAACAGATAGAACAATGACGACAGTTAGAGAATGTTGATTAGTTGAACAGTTAGAACAATGACGACAGTTAGAGAATGTTGATTAGTTGAACAGTTAGAACAATGACGACAGTTAGAGAATGTTGATTAGTTGAACAGTTAGAACAATGACGACAGTTAGAGAATGTTGATTAGTTGAACAGTTAGAACAATGACGACAGTTGGAGAATGTTGATTAGTTGAACAGTTAGAACAATGACGACAGTTAGAGAATGTTGATTAGTTGAACAGTTAGAACAATGACGACAGTTGGAGAATGTTGATTAATCGGTCTTGAGAGTGAGCTGAAACTGGAATGAAATTTTGTCAAAACTGACTCCCCCCCCCCATATGATAATTTTCAGTCTGTATAAAGGAGCCCAACTTGTGACTAGTCTTCTTGTCAACAGCCGTTGCTAGGCAACAATTTAAACACTCATATTCGCTCGCCTCACAACAGTCTCTGGAAACAAGCAGAAAATGTTAAAATACACTCTCCTGAAAGCGCCGTCATGGTCCGGTAATTATAATCACATTCTTGTTTTTTTTAAGGTAAAATCTTCCGTGTGAGGCATTCAACAAAGAAGCAAAATATTGATTTAGTCCAAGTTGTTCAAAGATGTTCGGATCTTAAAAATACCAAATAATTACTTAAGAAAAAAGTATCTTTGTATTATGCTTACAGTTTGTTTGTTTTTTTAATATTTCGGATAGCTTTGCAAAATAAAGTCGTTAAAATTAATCCAAGTGTATTACGTTCTCTTTGAATTTTTTTTTCAAGTTTACAGGAAAGTAGGTCAGTTTTACTCAGTACGTGTCAGGTCTACTGCTTGATGTGGCGGCGTCAGAATCCGGGACACGGAAATCTGGGAGACTTAATTGGACCATTATACACCATGATCTCTGAGAGTGAAATGTCAGTCTCCCTTTGCCGTCCTCCTCATCAAACGTGAGCCTGGCCAGTGGCGTCACTAGGGGGGGGGCGGGGGGGGGGCGGGCCGCCCCGGGTGACACCCAACAGGGGGTGACACCCGAGCCTAAAATTTTACTGTGTACGATTTTATGTCAGAAAACAAAAGATGACACATTTTTTAATCTAGAAAGAAATTAAGAAATACAATGAAATACGTGAAACGTGAAAATTCTTATTAAAAATATCAGTTAACTTGCAATAATAAAACAGTCCCAACACACGAACAACATTAAAACAAATTAGGAAAAAAAGAAAAGAAATAGTCGCAGCAGAGAGATCTTTAAAAAACGGCTGGAATGAAAAAGATATAAAGCCATGAACGATTCCCACCTCACGAATCCCTCCACCACAAGGGGGTTGGGGGGGGGGATACGATTTTTATCACCCCCCCTCCCAAAGAAAAAAAATCAAATGATGGGTTTTCTTTGTTGATGTTTTTCTTGAGGAAAATTATGATTTCCATGTCTTTGAGTTAATATTTTGTATATATATATTTATTAAAGGCGTGAAAGCATAGATATGCATGTTTATATACAGGTAGTCCTCCGGTTACGACGGTCCCATCCCAACTTACGCTGTTTAGTGCTTACGAACGCGCTTAAAGAATAGTATTAGACGTTATTCCATATTTTTAAAAAAAAATTCATGAGGTAACGAATTCTTTTCTCTATTTGAAATAACAAAAATTATTGAAAAATATGTATGATTATTATTTCAACCAACAACTTTCGTTTGCCAATTTTTCAAATGGCGAAGTTTTCAATCAAGTCAATAAAGCTGAGTAAGCTTATAAGTTCCTTTTCAATGCTCATTAGAGAGAGCATATTCAGCTTTTTTCGTCCCATGCAAATTCTCATTAGATCTATATATTCTTTTCAACTTTGAAAAGGATCGCTCTCAGCTGCAGTTTGATGTCATCATTGAAAGATAGATGCGAAGTGCGATGTGTACATTTGTAAAGGACTGTGTGAAATATAGCTCATTCAAAAGCATAATTTTTTTTTAGCTCTGTGCAAGTTTTTTGAGTTTCGCTTTGTTCTAATTCCTTTTCCTAACCCTGAGCCTGGGGCTGGACAATAACTTTTTTAAGAGTTCTGAAAATTGGACTAATTCTGAAGGTAAGCAGTCTTCGAAATCACGCATGAACCTACATGTGGAAGAAAATTAGAAGCCCCGAGCCTAGTGCTCTTTATGGGTCTTCCCGGAAGACCCCTTTAGCCATCTGGCCACCAAAGGGACGTAACAGCTGATGAACCCCCCAAAAGCGGTCGCTTGTGAAGCGGCCACCTGGGCATCCAGGACATACAGTCGAAGATGCCTCCCACTAAGTTGCCCTAACAAGGAGCTGGTGGAATTTCCTACTACGACCCGCTACCACTTTGGCGCCATCCCGGCAAAGCACACGGGTCTCCATGGTTAGGACCGCCGCAGACCGGGTGATCATCAAAGACCTACCTAGGGTGCAACTCCCACTGGAAGGTTTCCTCAGAGCTGGCGTCCAATGCGTTCTTCGCGGCACTTTTTGCTAATCCGTACAAGCGCTCCTGGCCCTAAACCGGCACCGCTCGATGGCGTTGCTAGTAAATTGAGGGGGGACGAAACGGTTGCTTCGGATTTACCCGACCCCTTCTTCGAAATCACTTGAATAATCTTCCATTAACTTGGCTGCTGCCCATCGGGTGGCGAAAATGCTGAGCTCAGTTAGGTTTGTAAGAAAGCCAAATTTCTCATGGATGTATTTATATGCACCTAACCAATGTTGTAGGGCTTAAGAAAGTTTGTCAATGGTTACCAGAAATACCTCAATCTTGAATTTTTTTCTCCAGGAGAATGCTGTTTTGTTGATGTCACTTTATCAAACTGACGCTTTCTTTTTTGTTTGATAGTATTGAAGATTGTTAACACTGTTTTTACCACGGACTTTTCCTTTCCTTTGTCCTCATTGGAATAAAATTAAGAATGCTATTTTTTTTAACAAACTCAATGAAAGACTTCCTTTCTAAAATTGTTTCCCAAATTTCAAGTAAAATAGCGACTTCCAGTTGTTCAATTTCCTTTAGAAATCCTTCTTCTTCAAGTCGGCAATCACGTGGCTGATTTTCATTCGTTGCTAATTCTTCTAGAGTTGCGATATTCTCATTGTATGAGCTATTAACAGACCTTACAGCATAATGTCAGGCTGACCATCTTTTGTCAGACAAGGCTTTGTTAGCATGTATCAATTTCATATGTTTTTGAAGTACCTGTCAACGATGAGTAGATGCAACAAGTCGGGTATAAAGATTTTGCAGAAGACAAAAAATCTGACCGCAGTAGGACAACCTGCTGATCTTTTCCCAACCAAATTAAAGGAATGAGCTGTGCACGTCACATAATGAGCTACAATGCACTTCTCACGAAGTTTCCTGGTTTCCGTTATACTTCCTACTCATTTGCAGCATTGCCGTATGACTGTCCAAGGCATTTTCAGGGATTCGTACAAACATAATGGCCTGCATCTTTATTATACACTATAATTCATAAAAAGTTTGGGGGCCCTTAAATTATTGGGGGCTTTAGCCCGTTCAGAACACCCCCCCCCCTTTTTAATCCGCCATAGGGGTCCACACATCTGTGACGATGTGGTACGAGGAGGGGGGTGTTTAAGAAATGTGACGTCACATCAAAAACACGAAACTTTAAATAAAAGTTCCACTTAAATATTTGATTGCTTACCATTTATTTAATTACGTTTTCAATGACTTCACGCGTGTTACGATATTACAGTGCAGACTTACCCTAAATACATATTTAAATGACAAAAAATAATTTGCAACATGCTAACTTTTATTGAGAAAATACGGCTTGGGTGTGGGGTGTCAAAGCTTTGTGACGTCATAACGTAAAAAAGGGGTGGGGTCTAAGTTTTTGTGACAAAGTATGACGCTGGGGGAGGGTGGGGTAAACATCGGCAACCTCGCGTGACGTCATTTATGGATGGCCCCTTCAGTCGTGAAGGGGTGACACCATGAGCTACTGCCCCGGGTGACACCAACCCTAGTGACGCCTCTGAGCCTGGCCACTGTCCACTTTGGCCACTATTTACAAGCTCGATTCTATTTGAAAGATTCAACTATCCTCTCTGACATACATTCTTTAGTGGAAACTTAAATAAGAAAAAATATGAATAATGATAACCAAAAGTTGTTTTAGGCAATTATTTTTTATTATTGTTTTTAAATTTTTCGTTTAATTCCTAAAACGCAGGAATTCCAACGTTTTCGTATGAATCCAAAATTTGACTAAGGATAATCGATTCCATTTTTTTTAATAAAGAGAAGATATTTTAGATTCAGCAAAAGACAAGACGAGCTGAGATAAAGACGTGCTCTTATGGTAGATGAAACACATAACTTTCTTCATAAAAAATTAGTACTATATCAAGAACAAAACGACGTGTGAACGAAACAATTTTGAGTAAAAAACAAACAAAAAAACTGAAAACATATTTAGAAATATGTTACATCGCTTCCATAAAAAAGAAAACGCTGGATAATTTGTATATTCAAAGGTCCGGATAATCTACATGTTGCCATATCGCTGTAGGATTAAGAATTTGACAAGACGTCGCTCACACCACTAAGATACTATGAATTATTCAGCATAAGCGGCGTCTTCTTTTTTAGGGGGGATAAATGGAAAATGTTAACGTTTGCTAACAAAATCTCAGAGGTTAATTATCTGCCTGCCTTGACCTTGGTAGGAATATTTGTAACTTTGCTAGAATTTCTATAATGACTGACTCAACATTAGGTAAATAACATGTTATGGGCAGAAGGCTATGGTAGCCTCCAAACACCACACTGTAGTACAAGATGGCAAGTGAAGGGCAATTCATGAGAGGGACAAAGAGGATGAAACAGATGAAGTGCATCATCAGACAGTTCCATGAAAATATACAGGGCACAGTGCAGTTCGATGGAGCTACGTCAGAAGCCTTTGCAGTCAGTAGCGGAGTTAAACAAGAGTGTGTACTTGCACCAACACTCTTCACAATATTCTGCTCTGTACTGCTTCCGTACGCATTCAGTGGATAGCAGTGATGGAATCTGGCTACACACCAGAGCTGATGGAGGACTGTTCAACACTGCTCGCCTCCGAGCCAAAACCAAAACGACAGATGTCCTAATTCGTGAGCTCCTTTTTGCGGATGATGCTACACTAACAGCGCACACAGAAACTGGTTTGCAACAACTCGTGTCAGGCTTCTCAAACGCCTGCAAAGAATTTGGTCAGCAAATCAGCTTGAAAAAGACAAACATCATGTCACAAGACACATGTTCTACTCCTACCATCAAAATCGACAAATGAAAACTTGGAGGTTTTGGACAGCTTCACCTACGTAGGTTCCAAGGTTTCCAACTCACTGTTTATCGAGGATGAAATAAACAGGAGAATTGGCAAGGCAGCTGCCACACTGGCTAAACTAAATAAACGGGTCTGGCAAAACCCCAAGCTAACGGAGAAAACTAAACTGTTTGTCTATCGAGCCGGCATCATCAACACGCTGCTATAAGGGAGCGAAACATGTATCACTAATATATCCTTTAAGCGCAAGCTTAAGAACTTCCACTTGAGGTGCCTGCGTCACATCCTTGGCATTAAATGACAGGACAAAGTGCCAAATAGTGAGGTCTTGATGCGTGCCAATATCGAAAGCATGTTCTCAATCCTTAGCGAAAGACGCCTCAGATGGCTAGGACAGGTAAAATGAATGGGCCCTGGTCGCATCCCCATGGACCTTCTGTATGGAGAATTGCCATCGGGGAAGAGAGAGACAGGTCGCCAACTTCTCCGATTTCAGGATGTCTGCCAGAGATAAATGCAAGCAGCCAGAATAAGCACAAGTGACTGGGAATGTAAAGCAGAAAACCGATCTACCACAGTTTGGATTTTATTGAGGACAGACCACCGCTGTTTAAAACTTGAGTCTTGTCATGAATATCACCACACAAATATGATTGTAAATAATGTACTGAATACATCAATGTCGATTATTCCTCTCCGCCTTGAGGAGCCTTAAATCTAACAATGTGACTGAAGTATCTCAGTATTGAAGGGAAAAAAGGACAGGATAAAATCCATTGCATACTGTATCTTCTTATGGGGCTCATTATACCATTTAACTGGAGACTGAAAATTGTGAAGGTATGCCTAGAGACTGAACATTGCGAAGGTCTGCCTAGAGACTGAACATTGTGAAGGTATGCCTAGAGACTGAACATTGGGAAGGTCTGCCTAGAGACTGAACATTGTGAAAGTCTGCCTAGAGACTGAACATTGCGAAGGTCTGCCTAGAGACTGAACATTGTGAAGGTCTGCCTAGAGACTGAACATTGTGAAGGTCTGCCTGGAGACTGAACATTGTGAAGGTCTGCCTAGAGACTGAACATTGTGAAGGTCTGCCTAGAGACTGAACATTGTGAAGGTCTGCCTAGAGACTGAACATTGTGAAGGTCTGCCTAGAGACTGAACATTGTGAAGGTCTGCCTAGAGACTGAACATTTTGAAGGTCTGCCTAGAGACCGAAAATTGTTTAAACTCTTTTCCCCATAATACCAAAAGTTTTTTTGGGCTAAACCGTCAGAGGCGTTATTTGTCTTTATTATCATCTTCGTTGTAGTGACAGAGTTGGGGTTAATGCAACGAGATGGGACCTAAAATATCAGTATGTCGTCATCATTAGGCAACGAAACTGTTCAGTTTATGCAACCAGTCAAATTCTGTCACTCTTAGTTCCCTAAAATGCACCACCTGTCCCTAAACAAATTAACATCTTTATTTTTCTTGATCGTCTTATATTATTATTATATCTATATATATATACATATAAGACGCATTTGTTGTCTGTCTGTCTGTTCCCTAATAACACAAGATCCAGAAAACCATATATGTAACTTGAAATTTGGTACACATACACAAAATTACATGGGAAAGGTTCTTAAACAGGTTTTGTTCAATATACATAAGATACTCGGGGCTGGGGGCCTAAAATGTAGTTTTTTCTTAATATGAGCTATATAAAAAATAAAAATAAAAAATTATCTTATTTCCAGTGTAGGTAGAAGCATGACACTTTCGGTGGTTGTTAAATATCATTTGGCGATGGTAACAGGTAAACAAATATATATAAATTATCACTTGCTGTGTGCCGGGGGCCCTAATGTAGTTTTGTTTCTTATATTTAAAACTGACTCAACAATTGCTGTGTGCCGGGGGCCCAAATGTAGTTTTTTCTTAAATGAGCTATATAAAAGAGGCTCATCATTAATTCTCCAATTCCCCGTGTCGGTAGGAGCTTGAAACGTTGGGAAGTTGTTAAGTACCCTCCTAAAATGGTAACTGGCGAAATAATATTTATATTATCACTCTGAAAATAAAAAGTCCATACCTGCCTGTCATTTTCATTGGATTCTATTTAAAGCAAAGCAAATTGAGCTTCGTGGATATTTAGCCAAAACGGTATTAAGTGCTAACAGGTTATTACTAAGACTTCTATTTTCAGCACGTTATTTGGTACACGTACACACAATTACACGGGGAAGGTTCTTAAACAGGTTTCGTTCCATGCCAACCTAACTCTGACCTCCTCCAGACAAAAGTAGTGCTCCATATGTCTGTTCTGATCCGTGGGTACATTTTATAGAAAAGTTTACTAAACAAAAGTTGCTCAGTGCCCCCAAAAATGGGGGACCAGATAAAGGTTCAAAGGTACTCCGGCGCCCCCTTTGCCTCCGCTAGCATTTGGTCTAAGGTGTCCCTCTACATCCATGTGGAGGCATTTTGGTGAAACGTTTGCTAAACAAAAAATGTTTAGCAAGCTCAGAAGGCATTCGTTATCTTATAACTGAAACTGTGCTTTGCCATGACAGTCAACAAGTCACACGACCAGTCTCTTGGCATAGCTGATATAGACTTGCAGACACCATGCTTTTCTCATGGGCAGTTGTATGTGGCCTGCTCGAGAGTGGGCAAAGAGGAAACTCTTTTTGCACACACTCCATATGGAACTGCCAAAAATGTTGTCTGTCACATTGTACCCTTTTATTGCATGCAGATAAACAGTTTTGTACGCTTCTGCAGAAAACCTTATTTTAAACCCGGGAAAGCCGGGTAATTGCACCTAGTATACACATGTAAGTCACATTTGTTGTCTGTCTGTCTGTCTCTTTGTCTGTTACCTTATAACTCAAGATACAGACAACCAAATAACGTGAAATTTGGTACACGTACACAAAATTACATGGTGAGGGTTCTTAAACAGGTTTCGTTCCATCCCAACCTCACTCTGGCCTCCTCCAGTAAAACATAACATACATAAATCAGTCACGTCTATTATTAATGTTAACAATTAACTGGCTAATTACAATGAACACATAAAATATACAGCTTTAAGTAGGGATTTTTTTCAACCACGTTTTTATTAACTTGCTTTCGTGTCTGTCTGTCTGTCCGCAATTGTTCAAATTTGCCAACGTAAAATTAAACCACTTGTGATGGTCCCAGAGAGCTCAAATTTTTACCACAGATAGATCTTTAATGACAAAATATTGTATCAAGATTTCAGATCAATCAAATGTACCGCAATTAAATTAATGCATTTGTTAGTTTATCGCTATATAAGCATCTGTATCCGACTGCCGTTGTTAGATTTCACGTGCGGAGTTCCCCCTTGTGACCTAACTGCCGTGGTATTAACGTTGGGCGGGTGCTGATGAGGTGTTTGTTAAAATTTTTCTTATTTTTAGTCCACTTATAAAAACGTGGTTTCTAAAAATCGTCTTTTTAGCACGTTTTTATTTTTTATTATTTTTTAGCTGATGTTCCGGATTTTCATTTCGGTAGATGTAATTAGTAAAAGACACGTGGTGCTTCTATGTGTCTTAGTTTAGGTTGCCTTTGTTTGGAGTGCACGTTAAAATTATGTCATTGTTACTTATCAAATCATACTTTCATTTATAACTCCAATCTAACAATTAGTTTTAAACACACAAATCTTAACATATCATTTAGGGTTTAATTAAATCTATTTAGGCTCATTATTTAAAAAAAAATCAATATAAATAAATTTAAAAAACAACATTTACAGCACATAAATAAAGATTTATGTTCAATTTTCAAGCAGGACTTTACTTTCATATCCTATTGCTACTAAGTAAAGATATGTAATTAAAAAGCCATGTAATAAATGGATAATACTATTATAAAAATTATAACAGATTTTTTTTGGGAATTTCACCAAATACTAAATTAAATCAACAATAAAGGATTGAAAAGCCCAGTTAGCTCTTAATTGATTGTTAATTTAGATTCATTGTCTTTCTCTATCAATTCTCATTTAAATGTTGACATTTTCAAGTATTTGAATCTCGTTGAACCCTAAATAATATTTAACATCTTTTTCATAAAGAAATGCCTCGTTTTTTTTAAATAGTTCTTCTTTTCTAACTAACTTGGAAAGATGAACCAATGAACCTAGAAGATTACTCTTAGATATTCAATGGATAAAATCAACTCCCAAATGTTTGCGTCAATATTTGTTTGATGTATTCACATCTTACCGACAAGGAACACGGCGAGAGAAAAATGGTTGTGGAGTAATTAAAGAAAGTATAAAGAAGGCTTGCAATATTGCCCTAGGAATCTCAAGGAAATCATTTTGTTTTATAGTTATGATTGGAACAGAGAACTCTTCAGTTTTCAAGTTTGACAGCAATCCTGCACTGAGAGCCTCTCTAACACTAACATCCTCTTATTCCGCCGATGTTATGGGGATATGGCAATGTTTGCACTTCATCAACATTTGTTTTGTTCACACAGCACTTGTTCATCTTCATCAACATTTGTTTTGTTCACACAGCACTTGTTCATCTTCATCAACATTTGTTTTGTTCACACAGCACTTGTTCATCTTCATCAACATTTGTTTTGTTCACACAGCACTTGTTCATCTTCATCAACATTTGTTTTGTTCACACAGCACTTGTTCATCTTCATCAACATTTGTTTTGTTCACACAGCACTTGTTCATCTTCTTGTCTCTAATTATTTCAACGACGTGTCCCTTCCATGTTTAATTCAATTTATGTTATTCGGCTATTTCTCTTCTCATGAAATGCGTGGAACGTGATTTCAATAGCGCGTATTTATATCTTACTTCCTTCAAAACAATTCACTTTCTGAATAGTGAAGGCTTTTTATAATATTCCTCTATTTTAATGTCTTGAAATTTGAATATTGATTGGCATTGAAAATCCATTAAAAAATGATGACTATTGACACTATTGACACTATTGACAATATTGACCATTTAAGTTTTCGTAAGACAGAAAAATAAGTAATATTGAAACTGATATTAAAAGGAATTCACACGAGATTTTTCCATTTAAATAATTACAAATGGAAACCAATGCCAAAAGAACGCGATCTCTATCTATAAGTGTTGTTATATCTGTTGTTATATCTGTTGTTATACCTTTTGTTATATCTGTTATTATATCTGTTGTTATATCTGTTGTTATATCTGTTGTTATATCTGTTGTTATATGCGTTGTTATAACTGTTGTTATATCTGTAATTATATCTGTTGTTATATCTGTTGTTAGATCTGTTGTTATATCTGTTGTTATATGTGTTGTTATAACTGTTGTTATATCTGTTGTTATATCTGTTGTTATAACTGTTGTTATAACTGTTGTTATATCTGTTGTTATATGTGTTGTTATAACTGTTGTTATATCTGTTGTTATATCTGTTGTTATATCTGTTGTTATATGTGTTGTTATAACTGTTGTTATATCTGTTGTTATATCTGTTGTTATATCTGTTGTTATAACTGTTGTTATATCTGTTGTTATATCTGTTGTTATAACTGTTGTTATATCTGTTGTTATATGTGTTGTTATAACTGTTGTTATATCTGTTGTTATAACTGTTGTTATAACTGTTGTTATATCTGTTGTTATATCTGTTGTTATATCTGTTGTTATATCTGTTGTTATAACTTTTGTTATATCTGTTGTTATATGTGTTGTTATAACTGTTGTTATATCTGTTGTTATATGTGTTGTTATAACTGTTGTTATATCTGTTGTTATATCTGTTGTTATATCTGTTGTTATAACTGTTGTTATAACTGTTGTTATAACTGTTGTTATATCTGTTGTTATAACTGTTGTTATATCTGTTGTTATAACTGTTGTTATATATGTTGTTATATCTGTTGTTATAACTGTTGTTATATCTGTTGTTATAACTGTTGTTATATCTGTTGTTATAACTGTTGTTATAACTGTTTTTATTGTTAGGATTCTCCTAAACTCAGTTGTTGGATGATGAAATCTTAGTTTGAGACGAAGATAAAACAATAATTTTTTTGTGTAGATTTAAAGAAACGCATGCAACAAAGAAGTGACTGAAGCCAGTAGTAAAAATAGTTTAGAAAACTTATCTTTGGCATTGATGACGAGAAAATTGAATGTAGAACTAAATGATCTATTTACAGTATAACTAAATGATCTATTTACAGTATAACTAAATGATCTATTTTCAAATGTCAATCATCTTCGGGATTGAATGACTTTGTGTGAACAACAAGTCAACAATTCTGTTGTAAAATGTGTTGGAAAGCACCACTAATATAGCTTTAACAAACTTATGCAAATCTATAATTTAAAGTTGATAATGAAAATGATCACAAGCTTCTTGATACGCCATTAATTACAAAAGATTGACGCCATTAATTACAAAAGATTGATCCTCTCCCTAAATCTTCTTGCACAAATTGTGTGGCTGAAAGGTAATTATAAAACAGACAAGTTCCAAGAACCTACGTATCCCAAAGTTGACAGAACAATGATATAACTCAAAAGCACTATTATTAGAAGGAATAGTCGAACAATTTGACCAGATTTATTTATAGATTCATATCTTAAACCTTCTCGAAATAGATGCTCGGGGGCGTGATAAACAAAAGGTTCATAATAATTCACACCAACAATAACTTCACTTGAATGTCGATAGGACAACTGTCGACTCAAAAATATTCACTTCATTGCAAATTTGCTCTATTTTGTAAAAACTTTATTTCATGGGGGTCGCGGGTCACATGGCTTTTATAAAAAGCGGTCACCACCCAAAAAAGGTTGGGAACCACCTATCTAAATAATAAAACTGAACTACATTTACTTTATTGCTCCTGTTCTTGAAACACTACTTCAATCAGAGTTGATGACATACAAGTGGAACTCGTTATAATTACATAGGCTACAGTGTTGAGGAAAACACGTTTATTGTACGTACGTGTGTCACAACAGCGCTGCTTTGAGTTGTAAGTACGTGTGTCACAACAGCGCTGCTTTGAGTTGTAAGTACGTGTGTCACAACAGCGCTGCTTTGAGTTGTAAGTACGTGTGTCACAACAGCGCTGCTTTGAGTTGTAAGTACGTGTGTCACAACAGCGCTGCTTTGAGTTGTAAGTACGTGTGTCACAACAGCGCTGCTTTGAGTTGTAAGTACGTGTGTCACAACAGCGCTGCTTTGAGTTGTAAGTACGTGTGTCACAACAGCGCTGCTTTGAGTTGTAAGTACTTGTGTCACAACAGCGCTGCTTTGAGTTGTAAGTACGTGTGTCACAACAGCGCTGCTTTGAGTTGTAAGTAAGTGTGTCACAACAGCGCTGCTTTGAGTTGTATGTACGTGTGTCACAACAGCGCTGCTTTGAGTTGTAAGTACGTGTGTCACAACAGCGCTGCTTTGAGTTGTAAGTACGTGTGTCACAACTGCGCTGCTTTGAGTTGTATGTACGTGTGTCACAACAGCGCTGCTTTGAGTTGTAAGTACGCGTGTCACAACAGCGCTGCTTTGAGTTGTAAGTACGTGTGTCACAACAGCGCTGCTTTGAGTTGTAAGTACGTGTGTCACAACAGCGCTGCTTTGAGTTGTAAGTACGTGTGTCACAACAGCGCTGCTTTGAGTTGCGCCTATAAAACAAATTGTTCAATATTGATTGAACTATTACAAGAAATCTGTTTTTATTGAGCAAATCAATACCTGGCTACTCATTACATGTGAGCTTTGGAACTTAAAGAGGAAATTATACCAATAAAGTATTGCATTTTTATAATTTAAGTAACCCTATAAGTATATTTATTGATGTGTTTGATGCGTGATACAAGCAAACGTCGATTCTAGTTAAATACTGTAGGTAACTTTAGGATTGTAGCTATTAATACTATCAATTAACAAGAGTATTTAGGAACATTGAAATGTATACTGGTTGGGGAGAGTAAACTAAGATAATGTTAAAAGAAACACTAAAATTTGTTGTTATATATTTGATAAATAAATATTATTTAAAAAAAATATATGTATATATGTGACAAATCAGAGGCACAATAATATTTTTAAAATCTATCCGCCATTCTTCCTTCAAGTGTCTATTTACTATTCTTTGAAAATGTATACTTTAGATATTCTTCTTGAAATGAAATTATCTTTCAACACCGTGACTGCCCTGGACATTTGTTGGCGGGGCGGGGAAAGGTTGCAGGAATGTCCGACGTTCAGAAAAAGTTATCTGTCTCTCCCCAGTACAAAGAGCACATTTCAAAGTTAGCCGTAAGCTGGAGCCAAAGCATATTTGCTCTAAATTATCACAGCAGACTCTTCAGAATATAACTGTTTATATTACTTGAAATATCCACTACTTGTACAACGAATATGAAATCAATTCAACGCCATGCCCTTTGAAAACAATACATGTTATAAAGTTACTTGAAATCTGAGGTTCATGTTACAGATCTGAGGTTCGTGTTAAAATAAAATGCTGTGAAAATATCAAACACGTGTTATCATGAGACGAATCAAAGGTTTAACTATTACAAGTGTTTGGATCACTATGGATTGAGATAGAATAAACTAGCGGCCACAGAGACGATATTCTGAACCTAGAAATGGTTGTGATCCTAGATTACATTCTGCATCATTTATATATGTGAGATAAATGATATATTTCATGAAAAAATGTAAGGTCTTGAATTTCTTGTATCAAGCTATAGAAAGTATCTTCTCATTTTATTTGTTAAAATATTCTAAAACGAATCAAACCAAAACAACTTAGAACGGTACAGGGTGCTCCTAATTTGCATCCCAAAAATTGCCTAATACATACATATACATTTGTAGGTTGATACTGATTTCTAGTATGGCAGCTGGTTAGTGAAGTCAATAGTGCGCTCGCCTCACAAGCTGATGGGCGTGGGATGTATCCCACGTTAAAGCCACAATAAATAAGTTGATGAATGACTATTGCTAAAAAGTCCTCCGCTGACCTGGAGAGGAGATGGGCGCCGTCAAGGTCTACCAAGCCCCGAAAAAGTTCTAATGGAAACAGAACCCCCTACGACACCGAGGTTATGGGACACACACACTGGTTTCTTGTAATGCAAGAGACTTGTGCGGCAATCGTTTTCAAACGTAAATATAGACATAACAATATTTTTTTAATTAACGATATTTGTAACAGTTTCAGAGATTTCAATTGTGATGAAATGTCTTCTAGCCATCTGGCTTATGGCAGCTCAATGTCTTCTAGCAATCTAGCTTATAGCAGCTCAATGTCTCTAGCAATCTGGCTTATGGCAGCTCAATGTCTCTAGCCAACTGTCTTATAGCAGCTCAATGTCAATAGCCATCTGTCTTATAGCAGCTCAATGTCTCTAGCCATCTGACTTATAGCAGCTCAATGTCTCTAGTCATCAGTCTTATAGCAGCTCAATGTCTCTAGCCATCTGTCTTATAGCAGCTCAATGTCTCTAGCCATCTGTCTTATAGCAGCTCAATGACTCTAGCCATCTTTCTTATAGCAGCTCAATGTCTCTAGCCATCTGACTTATAGCAGCTCAATGTCTCTAGCCATCTGTCTTATAGCAGCTCAATGTCTCTAGCCATCTGTCTTATAGCAGCTCAATGTCTCTAGTCATCTGTCTTATAGCAGCTCAATGTCTCTAGTCATCTGACTTATAGCAGCTCAATGTCTCTAGTCATCTGACTTATAGCAGCTCAATGTCTCTAGCCATCTGTCTTATAGCAGCTCAATGTCTCTAGTCATCTGTCTTATAGCAGCTCAATGTCTCTAGTCATCTGTCTTATAGCAGCTCAATGTCTCTAGTCATCTGACTTATAGCAGCTCAATGTCTCTAGTCATCTGACTTATAGCAGCTAAATGTCTCTAGCCATCTGACTTATAGCAGCTCAATGTCTCTAGCCATCTGACTTATAGCAGCTCAATGTCTCTAGCCATCTGACTTATAGCAGCTCAATGTCTCTAGCCATCTGTCTTATAGCAGCTCAATGTCTCTAGCCATCTGTCTTATAGCAGCTCAATGTCTCTAGTCATCTGAATTATAGCAGCTCAATGTCTCTAGCCATCTGTCTTATAGCAGCTCAATGTCTCTAGCCATCTGTCTTATAGCAGCTCAATGTCTCTAGCCATCTGTCGTATAGCAGCTCAATGTCTCTAGCCATCTGTCTTATAGCAGCTCAATGTCTCTAGCCATCTGTCGTATAGCAGCTCAATGACTCTAGCCATCTGTCTTATAGCAGCTCAATGTCTCTAGCAATTTGGCTTATGGCAGCTCAATCCCTCTAGTCAACTGTCTTATAGCAGCTCAATGTCTCTAGCCATCTGTCTTACAGCAGCTAAATGTCTCTAGCCATCTGACTTATAGCAGCTCAATGTCTCTAGCCATCTGTCTTATAGCAGCTAAATGTCTCTAGCCATCTGACTTATAGCAGCTCAATGTCTCTAGCCATCTGTCTTATAGCAGCTAAATGTCTCTAGCCATCTGTCTTATAGCAGCTAAATGTCTCTAGCCATCTGACTTATAGCAGCTCAATGTCTCTAGCCATCTGTTTTATAGCAGCTCAATGTCTTCTAGCCATCTGTCTTATAGCAGCTCAATGTCTTCTAGCCATCTGTCTTATAGCAGCTCAATGTCTTCTAGCCATCCGTCTTATAGCAGCTCAATGTCTCTAGCCATCTGTCTTATAGCAGCTCAATGTCTCTAGCAATCTGGCTTATGGCAGCTCAATGTCTCTAGCCAACTGTCTTATAGCAGCTCAATGTCTCTAGCCATCTGTCTTATAGCAGCTCAATGTCTCTAGCCATCTGAATTATAGCAGCTCAATGTCTATAGCCATCTGACTTATAGCAGCTCAATGTCTCTAGCCATCTGTCTTATAGCAGCTCAATGTCTCTAGCCATCTGTCTTATAGCCGCTCAATGTCTCTAGCAATTTGGCTTATGGCAGCTCAATGTCTCTAGCCAAATGTCTTATAGCAGCTCAATGTCTCTAGCCATCTGTCTTATAGCAGCTAAATGTCTCTAGCCATCTGACTTATAGCAGCTCAATGTCTCTAGCAATCTGACTTATAGCAGCTCAATGTCTCTAGTCATCTGTCTTATAGCAGCTCAATGTCTCTGGCCATCTGTCTTATAGCAGCTCAATGTCTCTAGCCATCTGTCTTATAGCAGCTAAATGTCTCTAGCCATCTGACTTATAGCAGCTCAATGTCTCTAGCAATCTGTCTTATAGCAGCTCAATGTCTCTAGTCATCTGTCTTATAGCAGCTCAATGTCTCTAGCCATCTGTCTTATAGCAGCTCAATGTCTCTAGCCATCTGTCTTATAGCAGCTCAATGTCTCTAGCCATCTGTCTTATAGCAGCTCAATGTCTCTAGTCATCTGTCTTATAGCAGCTCAATGTCTCTAGCCATCTGTCTTATAGCAGCTCAATGTCTCTAGCCATCTGTCTTATAGCAGCTCAATGTCTCTAGCCATCTGTCTTATAGCAGCTCAATGTCTCTAGCCATCTGTCTTATAGCAGCTCAATGTCTCTAGCCATCTGTCTTATAGCAGCTCAATGTCTCTAGCCATCTGTCTTATAGCAGCTCAATGTCTCTAGTCATCTGTCTTATAGCAGCTCAATGTCTCTAGCCATCTGTCTTATAGCAGCTCAATGTCTCTAGCCATCTGTCTTATAGCAGCTCAATGTCTCTAGCCATCTGTCTTATAGCAGCTCAATGTCTCTAGCCATCTGTCTTATAGCAGCTCAATGTCTCTAGTCATCTGTCTTATAGCAGCTCAATGTCTCTAGCCATCTGTCTTATAGCAGCTCAATGTCTCTAGCCATCTGTCTTATAGCAGCTCAATGTCTCTAGCCATCTGTCTTATAGCAGCTCAATGTCTCTAGCATCTGTCTTATAGCAGCTCAATGTCTCTAGCCATCTGTCTTATAGCAGCTCAATGTCTCTAGCCATCTGTCTTATAGCAGCTCAATGTCTCTAGCCATCTGTCTTATAGCAGCTCAATGTCTCTAGCCATCTGTCTTATAGCAGCTCAATGTCTCTAGCCATCTGTCTTATAGCAGCTCAATGTCTCTAGCAATCTGGCTTATGGCAGCTCAATGTCTCTAGCCAACTGTCTTATAGCAGCTCAATGTCTCTAGCCATCTGTCTTATAGCAGCTCAATGTCTCTAGCCATCTGAATTATAGCAGCTCAATGTCTATAGCCATCTGACTTATAGCAGCTCAATGTCTCTAGCCATCTGTCTTATAGCAGCTCAATGTCTCTAGCCATCTGTCTTATAGCCGCTCAATGTCTCTAGCAATTTGGCTTATGGCAGCTCAATGTCTCTAGCCAAATGTCTTATAGCAGCTCAATGTCTCTAGCCATCTGTCTTATAGCAGCTCAATGTCTCTAGCCATCTGTCTTATAGCAGCTCAATGTCTCTAGCCATCTGTCGTATAGCAGCTCAATGTCTCTAGCCATCTGTCTTATAGCAGCTCAATGTCTCTAGCCATCTGTCGTATAGCAGCTCAATGACTCTAGCCATCTGTCTTATAGCAGCTCAATGTCTCTAGCAATTTGGCTTATGGCAGCTCAATCCCTCTAGTCAACTGTCTTATAGCAGCTCAATGTCTCTAGCCATCTGTCTTACAGCAGCTAAATGTCTCTAGCCATCTGACTTATAGCAGCTCAATGTCTCTAGCCATCTGTCTTATAGCAGCTAAATGTCTCTAGCCATCTGACTTATAGCAGCTCAATGTCTCTAGCCATCTGTCTTATAGCAGCTAAATGTCTCTAGCCATCTGTCTTATAGCAGCTAAATGTCTCTAGCCATCTGACTTATAGCAGCTCAATGTCTCTAGCCATCTGTTTTATAGCA
This sequence comes from Ampullaceana balthica, assembly GCA_944989445.1. Classification (NCBI taxonomy): domain Eukaryota; kingdom Metazoa; phylum Mollusca; class Gastropoda; family Lymnaeidae; genus Ampullaceana; species Ampullaceana balthica. Next base: position 595,014 of record CALYLW010000130.1, on the reverse strand, counting down.
GCTCAATGTCTTCTAGCCATCTGTCTTATAGCAGCTCAATGTCTCTAGCCATCTGTCTTATAGCAGCTCAATGTCTTCTAGCCATCCGTCTTATAGCAGCTCAATGTCTCTAGCCATCTGTCTTATAGCAGCTCAATGTCTCTAGCAATCTGGCTTATGGCAGCTCAATGTCTCTAGCCAACTGTCTTATAGCAGCTCAATGTCTCTAGCCATCTGTCTTATAGCAGCTCAATGTCTCTAGCCATCTGAATTATAGCAGCTCAATGTCTATAGCCATCTGACTTATAGCAGCTCAATGTCTCTAGCCATCTGTCTTATAGCAGCTCAATGTCTCTAGCCATCTGTCTTATAGCCGCTCAATGTCTCTAGCAATTTGGCTTATGGCAGCTCAATGTCTCTAGCCAAATGTCTTATAGCAGCTCAATGTCTCTAGCCATCTGTCTTATAGCAGCTAAATGTCTCTAGCCATCTGACTTATAGCAGCTCAATGTCTCTAGCAATCTGACTTATAGCAGCTCAATGTCTCTAGTCATCTGTCTTATAGCAGCTCAATGTCTCTGGCCATCTGTCTTATAGCAGCTCAATGTCTCTAGCCATCTGTCTTATAGCAGCTAAATGTCTCTAGCCATCTGACTTATAGCAGCTCAATGTCTCTAGCAATCTGTCTTATAGCAGCTCAATGTCTCTAGTCATCTGTCTTATAGCAGCTCAATGTCTCTAGCCATCTGTCTTATAGCAGCTCAATGTCTCTAGCCATCTGTCTTATAGCAGCTCAATGTCTCTAGCCATCTGTCTTATAGCAGCTCAATGTCTCTAGTCATCTGTCTTATAGCAGCTCAATGTCTCTAGCCATCTGTCTTATAGCAGCTCAATGTCTCTAGCCATCTGTCTTATAGCAGCTCAATGTCTCTAGCCATCTGTCTTATAGCAGCTCAATGTCTCTAGCCATCTGTCTTATAGCAGCTCAATGTCTCTAGCCATCTGTCTTATAGCAGCTCAATGTCTCTAGCCATCTGTCTTATAGCAGCTCAATGTCTCTAGTCATCTGTCTTATAGCAGCTCAATGTCTCTAGCCATCTGTCTTATAGCAGCTCAATGTCTCTAGCCATCTGTCTTATAGCAGCTCAATGTCTCTAGCCATCTGTCTTATAGCAGCTCAATGTCTCTAGCCATCTGTCTTATAGCAGCTCAATGTCTCTAGTCATCTGTCTTATAGCAGCTCAATGTCTCTAGCCATCTGTCTTATAGCAGCTCAATGTCTCTAGCCATCTGTCTTATAGCAGCTCAATGTCTCTAGCCATCTGTCTTATAGCAGCTCAATGTCTCTAGTCATCTGTCTTATAGCAGCTCAATGTCTCTAGCCATCTGTCTTATAGCAGCTCAATGTCTCTAGCCATCTGTCTTATAGCAGCTCAATGTCTCTAGCCATCTGTCTTATAGCAGCTCAATGTCTCTAGCCATCTGTCTTATAGCAGCTCAATGTCTCTAGCCATCTGTCTTATAGCAGCTCAATGTCTCTAGCAATCTGGCTTATGGCAGCTCAATGTCTCTAGCCAACTGTCTTATAGCAGCTCAATGTCTCTAGCCATCTGTCTTATAGCAGCTCAATGTCTCTAGCCATCTGAATTATAGCAGCTCAATGTCTATAGCCATCTGACTTATAGCAGCTCAATGTCTCTAGCCATCTGTCTTATAGCAGCTCAATGTCTCTAGCCATCTGTCTTATAGCCGCTCAATGTCTCTAGCAATTTGGCTTATGGCAGCTCAATGTCTCTAGCCAAATGTCTTATAGCAGCTCAATGTCTCTAGCCATCTGTCTTATAGCAGCTAAATGTCTCTAGCCATCTGACTTATAGCAGCTCAATGTCTCTAGCAATCTGACTTATAGCAGCTCAATGTCTCTAGTCATCTGTCTTATAGCAGCTCAATGTCTCTGGCCATCTGTCTTATAGCAGCTCAATGTCTCTAGCCATCTGTCTTATAGCAGCTAAATGTCTCTAGCCATCTGACTTATAGCAGCTCAATGTCTCTAGCAATCTGTCTTCTAGCAGCTCAATGTCTCTAGTCATCTGTCTTATAGCAGCTCAATGTCTCTAGCCATCTGTCTTATAGCAGCTCAATGTCTCTAGCCATCTGTCTTATAGCAGCTCAATGTCTCTAGCCATCTGTCTTATAGCAGCTCAATGTCTCTAGTCATCTGTCTTATAGCAGCTCAATGTCTCTAGCCATCTGTCTTATAGCAGCTCAATGTCTCTAGCCATCTGTCTTATAGCAGCTCAATGTCTCTAGCCATCTGTCTTATAGCAGCTCAATGTCTCTAGCCATCTGTCTTATAGCAGCTCAATGTCTCTAGCCATCTGTCTTATAGCAGCTCAATGTCTCTAGCCATCTGTCTTATAGCAGCTCAATGTCTCTAGTCATCTGTCTTATAGCAGCTCAATGTCTCTAGCCATCTGTCTTATAGCAGCTCAATGTCTCTAGCCATCTGTCTTATAGCAGCTCAATGTCTCTAGCCATCTGTCTTATAGCAGCTCAATGTCTCTAGCCATCTGTCTTATAGCAGCTCAATGTCTCTAGTCATCTGTCTTATAGCAGCTCAATGTCTCTAGCCATCTGTCTTATAGCAGCTCAATGTCTCTAGCCATCTGTCTTATAGCAGCTCAATGTCTCTAGCCATCTGTCTTATAGCAGCTCAATGTCTCTAGTCATCTGTCTTATAGCAGCTCAATGTCTCTAGCCATCTGTCTTATAGCAGCTCAATGTCTCTAGCCATCTGTCTTATAGCAGCTCAATGTCTCTAGCCATCTGTCTTATAGCAGCTCAATGTCTCTAGCCATCTGTCTTATAGCAGCTCAATGTCTCTAGCCATCTGTCTTATAGCAGCTCAATGTCTCTAGCCATCTGTCTTATAGCAGCTCAATGTCTCTGGCCATCTGTCTCATAGCAGCTCAATGTCTCTGGCCATCTGGCTTATAGCAGCTCAATGTCTCTAGCCATCTGTCTTATAGCAGCTCAATGTCTCTAGCCATCTGTCTTTTAGCAGCTCAATGTCTCTGGCCATCTGTCTCATAGCAGCTCAATGTCTCTGGCCATCTGTCTTATAGCAGCTCAATGTCTCTGGCCATCTGTCTCATAGCAGCTCAATGTCTCTGGCCATCTGTCTTATAGCAGCTCAATGTCTCTGGCCATCTGTCTCATAGCAGCTCAATGTCTCTGGCCATCTGTCTTTTAGCAGCTCAATGTCTCTGGCCATCTGTCTCATAGCAGCTCAATGTCTCTGGCCATCTGTCTTATAGCAGCTCAATGTCTCTGGCCATCTGTCTTATAGCAGCTCAATGTCTCTGGCCATCTGTCTTATAGCAGCTCAATGTCTCTAGCCATCTGTCTTATAGCAGCTCAATGTCTCTGGCCATCTGTCTTATAGCAGCTCAATGTCTCTAGCCATCTGTCTTATAGCAGCTCAATGTCTCTGGCCATCTGGCTTATAGCAGCTCAATGTCTCTGGCCATCTGTCTTATAGCAGCTCAATGTCTCTGGCCATCTGTCTTATAGCAGCTCAATGTCTCTGGCCATCTGTCTCATAGCAGCTCAATGTCTTCTAGCCATCTGGCTTATAGCAGCTCAATGTCTTCTAGCCATCTGTCTTATAGCAGCTCAATGTCTCTGGCCATCTGGCTTATAGCAGCTCAATGTCTCTGGCCATCTGGCTTATAGCAGCTCAATGTCTCTGGTCATCTGGCTTATAGCAGCTCAATGTCTCTGGCCATCTGGCTTATAGCAGCTCAATGTCTCTGGCCATCTGTCTTATAGCAGCTCAATGTCTCTGGCCATCTGTCTTATAGCAGCTCAATGTCTCTGGCCATCTGTCTTATAGCAGCTCAATGTCTCTAGCCATCTGGCTTATAGCAGCTCAATGTCTCTAGCCATCTGTCTTATAGCAGCTCAATGTCTCTAGCCATCTGACTTATAGCAGCTCAATGTCTCTAGCCATCTGTCTTATAGCAGCTCAATGTCTCTAGCCATCTGTCTTATAGCAGCTCAATGTCTCTAGCCATCTGTCTTATATCAGCTCAATGTCTCTAGCCATCTGTCTTATAGCAGCTCAATGTCTCTAGCCATCTGTCTTATAGCAGCTCAATGTCTCTAGCCATCTGACTTATAGCAGCTCAATGTCTCTAGCCATCTGTCTTATAGCAGCTCAATGTCTCTAGCCATCTGTCTTATAGCAGCTCAATGTCTCTAGTCATCTGTCTTATAGCAGCTCAATGTCTCTAGTCATCTGACTTATAGCAGCTCAATGTCTCTAGCCATCTGTCTTATAGCAGCTCAATGTCTCTAGCCATCTGTCTTATAGCAGCTCAATGTCTCTAGCCATCTGTCTTATAGCAGCTCAATGTCTCTAGCCATCTGACTTATAGCAGCTCAATGTCTCTAGCCATCTGTCTTATAGCAGCTCAATGTCTCTAGCCATCTGACTTATAGCAGCTCAATGTCTCTAGCCATCTGTCTTATAGCAGCTCAATGTCTCTAGCCATCTGTCTTATAGCAGCTCAATGTCTCTAGCCATCTGACTTATAGCAGCTCAATGTCTCTAGCCATCTGTCTTATAGCAGCTCAATGTCTCTAGCCATCTGTCTTATAGCAGCTCAGAGTAAATATCTCAGGGCTCAGGTCGACTAGGTAGACAAATGTAACCCTTACTTTGTCACCTTATTTTGTCACCTTACTTTGTCACCTTACTTTGTCACCTTACTTTGTCACCTTACTTTGTCACCTTACTTTGTCACCTTACTTTGTCACCTTACTTTGTCACCTTACTTTGTCTCCTTACTTTGTCAACTTACTTTGTCACCTTACTTTGTCACCTTACTTTGTCACCTTACTTTGTCACCTTACTTTGTCAACTTACTTTATCACCTTACTTTATCACCTTACTTTGTCACCTTACTTTGTCAACTTACTTTGTCACCTTACTTGGTCACCTTACGTTATCATCTTACTTTGTCACCTTACTTTGTCACCTTACTTTGTCACCTTACTTTGTCAAATGTCAACATGCACCATTATGTCTTCTGGTCGTCTGGGGATGAATTTTCCCTTTTTTAAATGGATGCCTTTAAAACAAATAGATATAACAGCTTGAAATGCAAGTTATCATCTTTCAATCAAATATATTTAACTAGGTTTTTCTGGGGCGCATGCGGCGCCCACTTTTCTCAAAAGCTCAAGTAACTTACATGAATGTTATTGCATGCGTTTGAATCAGTGTGTCCGACAACCAAAGATTGATATGTGAATGAGTTCACTAAATAGAGTGAATAATTAAATATTAGTACATTGGCATGATTTTTTTTCCTCAAAATTTCTCTATAAATCCCTTTCCAAAATTAAAATATAAGCTCAAACAATGACGTCATATAATATTTTACGGCGAGAAACATCACACGCTATGTTAATCTCGAAACCAAAATGATTATGATTTTAAGTCTATATTTTCAATTTTAAAAAGTTACAGAGTGATGTCCCTAAGCGTTACCGAGTGACCTGGGCTAATATATTATTGATTGGTAAAAGGGAAAAAAAGAAAGCAATAAAAAACGTCTGAGATTATTAAAGCGACACACACACACACATACACACACACACATATACACATTATTTGACGTCGAATAGAATGTAAATGCTAATACCTGTTATTATTTTCATTGATGTTTACGCTCTGAAAGAGCGCATAAGTTTTTGTTTCGTTCTATCGGGTATTACCAATGTGCACACCTAGGTGCGTTGCCAATTTGAATAAGTCAAGACAAATTTAAGTGGAACATTTACCTGGCAACATATTTGCTAACAGCTATTATCCAATCAAATGAACATTTTCAACCCCTGCTTTTAAAGGAAATTTTGTGGGAATGTGTGTACATCTTGGTTCTAAACCATCGCGCGAGGACATCACCTTGTGGTGATCAGCGTTTTTGAAGTGGGGTGAGGAGTCTGGGGGTGGGGCTGGCTTAGACATAAGTAGACAATCACTTAGATTACTAAAGGAGTTTTAAATATTTTTTATTTTAGTAAAACAAGGAAGTTGAACGTCATCCAGTGAACATCTTTTGTTAAGATTCTGGACGAAATGGGGCAACGGGCGATTCGGCTCGGCCTATAGTGGACTCAATGATTTTAGATAAGATTGAATAACACGTCATTGTGTTGATTCGGTGGTTTCAACTGAACATTTAATAATTTTTTAAAGATAATTTATGTACATGGTCATAAAATATGAACCTATCAAATATATTTTTTAGAAACAATTTAATTTATTTTTAGATATAGGTTTCACTTCAGCGTTTTTAACATTTGTAGGGCGGGCATAACTTAATAGGGCATACCTTAAGAGGGCATACCTTAAGAGGGCATAAGTTAAGAGGGCATACCTTAAGCTGAAACTTTTGGGATGTTTCCACTACTTCCTTGTTACGAGCACTCGCAATGCCGCCATGTTAACTGTTACTCTTAATATGTACATTAATTTTGTTAACGGTCACTATTAAAATATACATTAATTTTGTTAACTGACTCCTGAGTATGTACTTTAATTTTATTCAACCAGTTACACTAGTTCCTGGACATCAGTTTTAAGTGCACCATTAGCACACCATTTCACAATACAAGCAGCCAAAGTTATGTAGGAAATGACGGTGTTTGGCAGTTTACAGGGGATGAAAGAATCGATGCTAGCCTGAATCTGTATTTAAATGTCGAAGGTTTCGGAAATAGATTTTTAAATGTAGTAAGACTGTCTTATAAAATATGGCACCCTGTCAATTTACTTTGATTTCAAATCAATGTGCACTGATAACATGTAACAGGAACCTTGTATCAATATTGTGTAAGGACATGGATTTTGTCATATAACAAATATTTCAGTGGTAAAAAACAAACAAAATAAACAAGCCTTTATTGGCATTTATTTAAAGTGGTTGTTTACCTGAATGCTGGGGTTGTTTACCTGAATGCTGGGGTTGTTTACCTGAATGCTGGGGTTGTTTACCTGAATGCTGGGGTTGTTTACCTGAATGCTGGGGTTGTTTACCTGAATGCTGGGGTTGTTTACCTGAATGCTGGGGTTGTTTACCTGAATGCTGGGGTTGTTTACCTGAATGCTGGGGTTGTTTACCTGAATGCTATTTTGTCAAATAACTTAAATGACGTCATAATCCATGATCAAATTTACTCGTTTCATAGATTTGATTTATGTTGTAGTGGCTTTGAAGCATGACAGACAAATCCATGATGAAAACATTTTCATTGTTTCATATCTAATTTAATAATCTGTAGATGCGTTTTGCGGGTTTCCGTTTGTATAATATACAGATCTAGTAGAGTCAATTAATAAGCCTATTAAACGTTTGTCGACACTAAATAAAACCCTTTCATATCAAATTTTAACACTATCGGAGAAATTATTAAAGTGAGACTGTACATTTTAGGGAACACTTACATTTAAGAAAACCAGTTACTCTACAACACAATCCACTAAAGTGCCGAGTACGCGAGTGTTTAACGCGGATATTTAAAGCGGCAGTAACTTCGTAATCTCTTGTGTTTTGTCTTTGTTTTTATTATCATTATTATTTTTTATTTATTTTGTAAAACATTTGAAATGAAATATTCTTTCCTTCAAACTTTTATTATTTAGTGTCACACACCACGCAATGTCCCAACCACCCCTAACCTATAGTACTTCCGGTCGATTTTGAAAAGTGATATCTTCATGCACAATGTTCCCAGCTCTTAATGGTGACACCACTAGAACTCATCAGTTCCCCGAGCACAATGTTTCCAGCTCTTAATGGTGACACAGTTAGAACTCATCAGTTCCCCGAGCACAATGTTCCCAGCTCTTGATGGTGACACCACTAGAACTCATCAGTTCCCCGAGCACAATGTTCCCAGCTCTTGATGGTGACACAGCTAGAACTCATCAGTTCCCCGAGCACAATGTTCTCAGCTCTTGATGGTGACACAGCTAGAACTCATCAGTTCCCCGAGCACAATGTTCCCAGCTCTTGATGGTGACACCACTAGAACTCATCAGTTCCCCGAGCATAATGTTCCCAGCTCTTGATGGTGACACCACTAGAACTCATCAGTTCCCCGAGCACAATGTTCCCAGCTCTTGATGGTGACACAGCTAGAACTCATCAGTTCCCTGAGCACAATGTTTCCAGCTCTTGATGGTGACACCACTAGAACTCATCAGTTCCCCGAGCACAATGTTCCCAGCTCTTGATGGTGACAAAGCTAGAACTCATCAGTTCCCCGAGCACAATGTTTCCAGCTCTTGATGGTGACACCACTAGAACTCATCAGTTCCCCGAGCACAATGTTTCCAGCTCTTGATGGTGACACAGAACTCATCAGTTCCCCGAGCACAATGTTTCCAGCTCTTGATGGTGACACAGAACTCATCAGTTCCCCGAGCACAATGTTTCCAGCTCTTGATGGTGACACAGCTAGAACTCATCAGTTCCCCGAGCACAATGTTTCCAGCTCTTGATGGTGACACAGCTAGAACTCATCAGTTCCCCGAGCACAATGTTCCCAGCTCTTGATGGTGACACAGCTAGAACTCATCAGTTCCCCGAGCACAATGTTTCCAGCTCTTGATGGTGACACCACTAGAACTCATCAGTTCCCCGAGCACAATGTGTCCAGCTCTTGATGGTGACACAGAACTCATCAGTTCCCCGAGCACAATGTTTCCAGCTCTTGATGGTGACACCACTAGAACTCATCAGTTCCCCGAGCACAATGTTTCCAGCTCTTGATGGTGACACAGAACTCATCAGTTCCCCGAGCACAATGTTTCCAGCTCTTGATGGTGACACAGAACTCATCAGTTCCCCGAGCACAATGTTTCCAGCTCTTGATGGTGACACAGAACTCATCAGTTCCCCGAGCACAATGTTTCCAGCTCTTGATGGTGACACAGCTAGAACTCATCAGTTCCCTGAGCACAATGTTTCCAGCTCTTGATGGTGACACAGCTAGAACTCATCAGTTCCCCGAGCACAATGTTCCCAGCTCTTGATGGTGACACCACTAGAACTCATCAGTTCCCCGAGCACAATGTTTCCAGCTCTTGATGGTGACACAGAACTCATCAGTTCCCCGAGCCCTCTTATAACTTATAACGTCATCTTGTGTTCAAGGAGAAACTCCGTTCACATAAATAGTTTTCCTTGAGGATTCCGCGAGTGTCGGCAGTTTGTTGAGAAAATGACTGGTATTTGTGCTCCGTACTTGTGTGTGTGTGTGTGGGGGGGGGGATGGGAGCGGAGGGTTGAACTATTATTATCGCCCAAAAAACTCTTTCGTTCAGGTCAAGATGACAATTGTCGGCTGATGTTTTTCTATTGATCCTTTTTTAACGCCGTGACATAAAAGTGTTTTTTCTCCTAAATCATGGACGACACAAGTGAGAACAGGTGTTGACGGTTACTGAATAATTCTGATTGAATCTGTGCCACAATATTTCAACTACAAACTTAAATAATTTTGCAAAGAAAACGTTAAAACTTTACTAGTTTTTTCAAGCTATGCTAACTGTAGTGGTGGCTGAAATGCAGCAAGTCTCAAAATCCCTATCATTGTTAGAGAACAATAAATGAATTCAAGCAAATCAGTTTTGTTATTACCAATAAAAGTTTAATGTTATTTCATGCATGGTCCTGGGGGTGGATAACAAAGAGGTCCACATTTATGGATATTACAACTAGTCAGTGTGAACAAACACAATAGTTATTCTAAAGTTTTCCTAACGACCAGGCACGTAGATAGTAGTGGGGTTGGCTGAGTTCTTACGTAGATAGTAGTGGGTGTGGCTAGGGTCTTACGTAGATAGTAGTGGGGGTGGCTGAGGTCTTACGTAGATTGTAGTGGGAGTGTCTAAGGTCTTACGTAGATTGTAGTGGGAGTGGCTAAGGTCTTACGTAGATTGTAGTGGGAGTGGCTAAGGTCTTACGTAGATAGTAGTGGGAGTGGCTAAGGTCTTACGTAGATTGTAGTGGGAGTGGCTAAGGTCTTACGTAGATTGTAGTGGGAGTGGCTAAGGTCTTACGTAGATAGTAGTGGGTGTGGCTAAGGTCTTACGTAGATAGTAGTGGGAGTGGCTAAGGTCTTACGTAGATAGTAGTGGGTGTGGCTAAGGTCTTACGTAGATTGTAGTGGGAGTGGCTAAGGTCTTACGTAGATTGTAGTGGGAGTGGCTAAGGTCTTACGTAGATTGTAGTGGGAGTGGCTAAGGTCTTACGTAGATTGTAGTGGGAGTGGCTTAGGTCTCACGTGGATTGTAGTGGGAGTGGCTAAGGTCTTACCTAGACTGTAGTGGGAGTGGCTAATGTCTTAACTCATTACAAGAAAACTTGACGTTTTTACACAGCAAAACAAACCAATAAAAGTAATTAAAAGACGTTATTGTTCTATATATAACTAATTTATCTTATTTGTTCTATATATAACTAATTTATCTTATTTGTTCTATATATAACTAATTTATCTTATTTGTTCTATATATAACTAATTTATCTTATTTGTTCTATATATAACTAATTTATCTTATTTGTTCTATATATAACTAATTTATCTTATTTGTTCACTTTACTCGTAACAACGAAATGTGAACTTTTGATTGAGTTGCTCGTTGAATGTAATCGTATTTGTTTACATTCATGTGTTCTATTTTTGCTTTCAGTGACATATTATAATGGAAGCCCCCCCCCCTCGAGCTAATGTGATTGCCGGGCAACTGATAAGCTGTGCAGAATTCCAAGCATCAAGACCTGGGGTGGGGGAGGGGGGTAGAAATGGAGCATTGAAGCCCCCACCCACCTCTCAACAAAAACAACATGCTTTTAGGGCAACCCAATCAGTGTGAGGACTACTATCGATTGGCAGGTGTCTTATGGGGATGTCAATGAGATGGGGAAAAGTCGAGCTGGGATTTTAGAAGTTGGTGTATGTGCTGGGGGAGGGGTGGAGTTGGGTATGTGTTTAGTTAGTTGAATGGAAGTGTGGTTAAAGTGTAGCTTTGATTTGCGCTTTCAAAAATCTTTTATTGTCTAATTACGGTGCGCACATTTTCGTGTACTCTTCTTAAATTGAGCTGTCATATTATTATAACATAACATTTATTATATTACTGTCACATCTGATTAACATAATTTTGTGACGTAAGGTCACATGTATGGTGGACGCGGGAAGAAAGGAGCATTTCTATTGGTTGAAAGTGTTGGGCAAACAGTTGTGTGTAGACTTCCGACAGGGAAGCATGTATAGTGAATAACTCAAGATTTCCACGTTATATTACCTCAAATGATTCTTATGTGTACAATATATATGTATATTAAAGTTGTTTTGGATACAATTACGTTTGGCTTTTACATAAGCAATATACATATACACTTATACAATATACATATACACCTATACAATATACATATACACTTATACAATATACATATACACTTATACAATTTAAACTTTGGCTACCGGACTTATTAACAGAGGTAGATTAAACTAAATAAAGCAAACATGAAAACGCTTCTTTATTTTGAATTGCGAATTGAATGTTATGTTCATTCCTGTCTGTTTTCTATACTAATAACAGCCTAATTCCTCAGTCAATTATCTCAAAGTTTCCAAATTCCTACATGAATAGAAGGCTTTAATTGTGCTGACTGATACCTTATACATTATTTACCAAACTATAGCACAAGTTAAGTTAAATTAATATACAATAATATCATTTCTCTTATATTAGTTTAATTAGTATAATTTAATCATTGTCTACCGGACTAATAGATCGACCAAGACCAAACTTAGTACATATAAACCTGATAATTTAAAGCCTTTCGAAATTCTAAATCGACTTGAACTCCTTCGTGTCCATGGTACCCAAACATTTTTTCCTTAATATGGTATATCTCTTTTTCACATAAGATTTAAACTAATAGATAAATCTGATCAATTACTTGGCAAATAACAAATGTAATAACCAGCAACTAATACTGGGGAAAAGGGTCAGCACACTCCCATAAAGGGTCAGCACACTCCCATAAAGGGTCAGCACACTCCCATAAAGGGTCAGCACACTCCCATAAAGGGTCAGCACACTCCCATAAAGGGTCAGCACACTCTCATAAAGGGTCAGCACACTCCCATAAAGGGTCAGCACACTCCCATAAAGGGTCAGCACACTCCCATTTCAAAGTGCAAGTATATTTCTTGTCTAAACTAATGAGCCCCGTCGGCCATATGTCTGCGCGTCTGTGCAGCCGCGCAGCTTAAATGGAACGTCGATCTGAGTCTTAATTTCTATTTAATTTATGGAATATGTAATTTATATATATAGATTTATATGACTTCAAAAGAATCAACTTACTTTCAAAATATGTTTCAAGCAACTTTTTAAAAAAATACCCCCCCCCCTTTTTAAAAAAAAACCAAAGAAAACAAACAAACAAAAACTGGGATTTTTTCCGTTGTAATTTTTCCCCCCTTAACGAAACACGTGACTTGTATACGTCATACGATGACCATGAACTCTGCACATTGTGAACATAAATATCGACGAACATAAAAGAGTTAATGGCAAGAATATCTATAAAATTTAAAGTAACAAGGAAAATAACAAGAATCTGTTTAATTAAAATTAAAAGCTGGGAATATATTATTTATTTTACCCATATGCCACTTTGATTTTAAACCAACTCTAATCAGGCAGAAGCATGTTCCTAGTATTTTATACTCCGATTGGAAATCTTCAAACACAAACAGTAATTGGGTTGAATCTGTAACGTAGTCTTTATTTCCTTTAGACCGTTCTTACAAACTATATTACCTGGAGAAAACGCACCGTTCATTCACAAGTTCTACCCTCACACTTTATCAGTTAAAGCTAATTAGCAAACACACAACAATGAATTCAGATATTTACAGACCAGATAATCTGTTACTACCCTAGCGATTACGGTTAGTTCTATCTGGCATTCGGCTGTGTCCAAGTTTACTCAAATACTTATCTTCCCGAGAGATGGCCGCGACCGTGCAAATAGCGATACGTCCACAGACGAGTGATGTATAGTGACGTATTTGTGTAAGTGAAATAAGTCTTAATGGAATCTTTCTATTTATACGGTAACGGGTTAGCGTCAACTAAATGCTGCCACGAGCAACGATTTCAATTACATGAGTTTGTGAGTACACACGAATGGCCATGTGAATAGTGGGATGTTTTATAGTGAAGACAAAAATGCACAGAATGTGTGGGTTTTAAACATTTAAATATATTCATTTAAGTATTATTTGTGTGGTATCTCTGAGTTTATTCATACATACCTTTCAAATTGTAGTGGAATATATATATGTATGTGTGTGTGTGTATTTGTGTGTGTACTGTAATAAGGAAATTGCTATTTGTCGTAAAAGATGTGATATAGAGAAGTTTTCCTAAGCCTTGGAAAGCTGCAGGCCATATGACATCAGGACTAGAACCAGCGATGTTGGTGGTTCAAAAATTATGTTTATGATGTGCCATGTCTCAGCGAGACTCGTGATCTTGGCGTCTCATTGAGACACAACTTAGACGCCAATAAACACAAGAAGGTCAACCACAGGTGCGCTCCTGAGCGGGGTGGGGGGGTATGGTGCTAGCTGCTATTGTCCCTCCAATTAAGACTCGTGTGTCCCATAAAAATAGCAAAAAGGCCATAAATGTCGATTTTCCCCAGATAGCTCTGAAAGATTCTCATGTTATAAATGTTCGTACCGGTATAGAGGCACTGCAAGATTAATAAACAAGATTATAAATACGGCGGTCCATATTTAGCGAATGTATGTAGAAATGAGACCAAGCTGTGGAGCGTATGCAAAATAATGTTTACTTTTGGGTTATTATTGAAGCTGTCAGGTTTAGAGAGATTTCAAATATTGAAGACTGTTGTAGAATTATTTTTTGTGTGTTCTTTCTGGTACATTGCAATTACTTAGATAAAAGTGGAAATAAAATCATTAGGGCTGATATCGATTAATTTAAATTTAATCGTTAACTTTTGAAAAATTATATCGATTAATTAATCGATAATTTCGATTAAAGCCAAACATAGAAATTTATGACGCCATTAAACTGAACATTTCAAGAGAAGTAACAAAAACAGGTAATTGACTTTTTAAAAAATTTTATTGAGTTATTTCCCCAGATTCCATGCGCTGATGGTGTCAGCCATTTTTACCACGTTTTTATTAACCTGCTTTCGTTCCTGTCTGCCCACAATTTTTTTTTAGTTTCTGCCGGTCCACACAGATTAATAAAATAAATTTTAATAATACGCGGGAGATGTTTGTACGTAAAAAAATATATATAAATTATTATTAATTATTAATAATTAATTATTTATTACTAAAAATTTTTAAAAAATATTATAAATATTTTCTTAAATTTTAATCGAATTTTTAACGATTAAAATTATTTTAAATCGATATTTAATCGATAAATTTTTTAACGATTAATCGAGAAATCAATCGATAATTTCCGCAGCCCAAAAAATTATTAGATTACTTGCCATATTTTACAGAATTTAGGAGGTTTACAAAGAGGAAATAGCGTTAAAATAAACCAGCTATCACTAAAAGGGACATAACTCAGAATGCTAATACTTTAGTTGGGCTGTCATTAAATATATTGTGTTGATCTTCATTTCCATTTTCTCTAAGCCTCATGTCTTTCAGTTTCCCGGTGTGATTCTGTCTCTTGTCATTTTTATTGTTTCACGGTCAATGAGTCACCCAGATCTCTTAGCAGCTTTTGGTTCTATTTAAATGATCATTTAATCACTCTTTATTTCTTTTATATTAAAGTAATCCTAAGTCATGAATCTTGCTGTAAAACGTGTGAATGACGTAAAACGTGTCAATGAGGTAAAACTGATAAACACCAAGTTTTGATCAGAGGCATTCAGCGGTTATCGATCTCTTATTTTCTTGTTTATCACTTGATATTTAGTCCGCAACAAGAAGACCATTGTTGAGCCTCGTGGCCCATACAATAAGCCTAGTCGGAGCCACCCAGTACCCAAGGGTGATAGTTCATCATGGAATCGGGGTTGAATAAGGAACATCACATGACCATACTTCTGGCGCCAGAATACATAAAAAATGCCGCATTGAAGACACACAAGCAGCCAGTTTTAAACTGTGGTAAGTCACGTAATAATACTTTTGACGCATGCGTGTAAAACATCACCTTTAAGAGCTGTCAATCAAACAGCTGCTGGAGTTATATTAAGTCATGTAGCCTTAATGTACAGATATCCTGAATGTACAGATATCCTGAACGTACAGATATCCTGAATGTACAGATATCCTGAACGTACAGATATCCTTTTAAAAGCATCCCTCCCGTTGTTTATATCACATGACTGGGTCGCTAGGCCCGGATGAAGCCTAAGCCAATTCTATCAACTGTCACATTCCTGCATAGATGACGTGGCAGCAGCTGATATCCGCGGCCATCTGTGACAGGCCGTTAAACACCGATGTGAGCAGGACACAACGACACCAGGTATGATTAACACAGCAGGTGAGAAATCACCTGGCAGCGTGGCCCACAAGTTGCTGAGTCGTCTCAGTTATTGACTGGTGCGGAAGGGGGGGTGGTTATCAGGAGGGGACCATAGACCAGGCGCCCGAGGGCATTAGTGCAGTGGGGTGGGGGGTTATAAGGGGGGGGCACAGACAAGGCGTTTGGGGATATTGGTGCAGTGGGGGAGGGGTTATAAAGGGGCACCATAGACAAGGCGTTTTGGGATATTGGTGCAAAAGGGGGGGGGTAGTCGTGGTAAAAATTTAGGGACAATGACACAGATTTCTGAGGACACAATGTGTCTAGAGACAGACAGATGTGTGAACAAATGTCTGTGCTTGGGGGGGGGTAGGGGGCAAAGGTGTGGGATGCAATGTTCCAGAGATAAAGATGTGTGGGTTAAGGTATGTGTGGGTACAGGTATGTGTGGGTACATATATGTGTGGGTACAGGTCTGTGTGGGTCCAGGTCTGTGTGGGTACAGGTCTGTGTGGGTGCAGGTCTGTGTGGGTACAGGTCTTTGTGGGTACATGTCTGTGTGGGTACATATATATGTGGGTACAGGTCTGTGTGGGTACATATATGTGTGGGTACAGATCTGGGTGGGTCCAGGTATGTGTGGGTACAGGTCTGTGTGGGTACATATCTGTGTGGGTACAGGTCTGTGTGGGTACAGGTCTGTGTGGGTCCAGGTCTGTGTGTGTACATGTCTGTGTGGGTACAGGTCTGTGTGGGTACAGGTCTGTGTGGGTACATATCTGTGTGTGTACAGGTCTGTGTGGGTACAGGTCTGTGTGGGTACATATCTGTGTGTGTACAGGTCTGTGTGGGTACAGGTCTGTGTGGGTACATATCTGTGTGTGTACAGGTCTGTGTGGGTACAGGACTGTTGAGATAAAAGGGCCTGTGTAGAATAAAGAGGTGTGTGTGAATGTGTTGATGGTTAGTATCCTGATACAATATACAAATGCCCATTTGACCATCAAACGTGTGCTATAACGTAAACACTATTTAACTAAGGTCAGTATTACATTTATGAAGGTTTAAAGACGGTCTAAAATTTGGGACGTTAATCTGAAGGCGAGGCTCAACTATATTTTTTAATGGAAGTTCCGGTCGACTGACAAGAAATTTTTATTTAAATATTTTGTTCTGTAACTTGGTGGAGAAGAATACTTTAAAAAATGAATGAAAAATGGACTCCATACAAACAGTTCAGTTTGTTATGCTCGTATGTAATATTAAAATCGACATAATATCAGACGAACCGACACACGATGAGTGAGGTAGTTATGGAGTTGTTATTTTGTTGTTAAAGCTGATTGCAATTATTGACAGGGAAATTTCAAGTAGTTTAGTTGTTGGCGCAGGTTGCTATGGTAAGACGTTACAGTATAGTTAAGTTGAGTTGCTTGTGTAGACGCGTAATGACAACTGTTGCAACAATTTGATGGCTGAAGTCAATGAGACCAAAGCAAGAAATTGTTGGAGTTAGACTAGTGAAGTGATGTAGTGTTGGGTGCTGGGCAATGTCCCCTTTAAGCTGCGCGGCCATGCAGCAGATATCTGAATGACGCCGCGCATCAGTTTGTAATTACCTCGCAACAAATTTGGTAAAACATTGCACAAAAAATGAATTCTATGCAACTTTGCATACGAGTATCTTATAGATAACATTAGTACTGGGTGGTGGGTACTGAGTGGTGGGTACTGAGTGGTGGGTACTGGTGGTGTCTGTGTGAAAGAAATGTGCCGTATGGCATGGACGGCAAATTGACAGGAATCTTTGGCCAAGGGAGAGAAATAGAATGGGAAGGGGATTTAAAGAAAATAAAATGTGTCTGAGGGAAGCGTGACACGTAGAGAGAGATCGTGGGAAGGATGTATTGGGAGGAGGGGGTAGATGGGGGCGCGAAGGAAGAAAAGGCCGGTGACATAAATGTATTGTGTGGACTGGAGGAGTCAACGGTCAGGAAGTCACGTGGTCAGTGATCTAGTTTATGCTGAACTCTATAGCTGACTGGGTCATAGCTTTAAGGTACGGGTAGTGGAACTCTATAGCTGACTGGGTCATAGCTTTAAGGTACGTGTAGTGGAACTCTATAGCTGACTGGGTCATAGCTTTAAGGTACGGGTAGTGGAACTCTATAGCTGACTGGGTCATAGCTTTAAGGTACGTGTAGTGGAACTCTATAGCTGACTGGGTCATAGCTTTAAGGTACGTGTAGTGGAACTCTATAGCTGACTGGGTCATAGCTTTAAGGTACGGGTAGTGGAATCAACAAAACTTCTTTGGTAGAAATTATATTACAGGGAAATATTTGAGTTTAGTCAGTGGCGTAGCTAGGACTTTGTAGGGTTTGGGGGCCCGGGATGTGCTTAACCTCTTTGGGGGCCCCACATACATGACTGTGGCATACTATTTAATGTTAAAAAAATTGGACACTAATTTGGGGGCCTCCCTCAAGTGGGGGCCCGGGGGTCCTTTCGAATTTGGACCTCTCTCCCACTCTCATAGCTACGCCACTGCGTTTCGTCTCACTTAGATAACAGGAAAATAAATGATTATTGCAGGCCTGTATCACACATGCGGCCTGTTTTAAATATATTCTTAGGAGAAGGGAACAATCTAATCTTTTTCATAACACAAAAAATTAAAGTCTACCACGCAAACCAAACAAAAATGTCAGAAAGTGAATCAGAAAAAGTACATATTATATGTATCCCATGAACACTCGGTTCAATTTTAGTGTGTGTGGGGCGGTGGGGGCGGGAACATTGTTTACATTTTAAAAAAAAATCTTTTTGAGAGGATTGGAACAGCTTCAAGAATGTTAGTGCTACGATGGGCAGCTGCACGCAATGTTTGTGTTTTGGGTTACTAGCTCTAGTGATTAGGGTTGGCGTTTGTTTGGGGCACAAAAACTGTAGTAACTATCCCGTGCCGTGGAGATCTCCGTGCACTATATTGACCATTGTCGCATGTGTGACAGATGCTGGACATCAGGCTAACGAACGTCCAGTCTGTTAACCTCCTGCATTATTTGGAGTCGTTGAGCATTAGATATGACGTCATTATCCAAGACAAGATTGTAAACATCATTATCCAAGACAAGATTGTAAACATCATTATCCAAGACAAGATTGTACACATCATCATCCAAGACAAGATTGTAAACATCGTTATCCAAGACAAGATTGTAAACATCGTTATCCAAGACAAGATTGTAAACATCATTATCCAAGACAAGATTGTAAACATCATTATCCAAGACAAGATTGTAAACATCATTATCCAAGACAAGATTGTAAACATCATTATCCAAGACAAGATTGTAAACATCATTATCCAAGACTAGATTGTAAACATCATTATCCAAGACAAGATTGTAAACATCATTCAACTATCAGTAAGCTTCGATATTAAAGCAAAGATCGCAATGGTTTCAGAGTTAAATTTGGCTGTTTATAAGAATAAAACTATTGTCAACAAGTTAAAGTGAGATGAAACGCTTCCGCTTTAATGGACAAACATATTAGATGTGTGTTCTATTAATTAAAATAAATAGTTGTTTGGTAACCTCTAGTTAAACTTGTAGAAATTTATTGCTTGATTTTTAACGCAATTTCCCATGGGAAAAATTGCGTTTATATATTTGAAATGTCTGTGTTGTATGTTCGAGCTTGCACAAGTAACTCCTCCTGAACCATACCAGATTGAGGGTTCGGGACTTTTGAAAATATGTTAATGAGGACATAAGGATATGCACGGGCCACACAAAAAAAATACCGAAAAGGTGTACTGGATTTCCTGGAAAATAAAAAAAACAACAAAATGTATCATTATTTTGTCAATTTCTTGACAATCTAACCGGTTGAAAGAAACGCCCAACCATAGCTAATAACATTTTAAAAAATAAATTTTGGAGAGGAATTTTTGAAAAATCTATTTTCATTCGACTCCAGTAATTTTAGAAGCAATTTGAAGAGAGCAATTGTTGTTGTTTTTTTTAGTTTCAAAATTATTGATTTGAAATGATTTTAAATGTCTTCTAGAATGATAGTTAATGGGGTTTCCCGCTACGTGAATGCTAATGTGAGACTGTTGCGCGGTGCGCATTCTATTGAGACATTCTTGGTGTGACGCAGCGTGAGGGGATATGACGTCAGAGGCGTAAATGGGTTTTTGACGAACTTGGCTAATTTTTTTTTGGCGCTTTTTATTTAAATAAAAATTTAAAAAATTAGAGATTTAGTGCGCCCTTTTGAACTGGCGCAGGCCGGCGCCCTTGGCAAATGCCCCAATGCCAAGCCGCTGTTATGCCTCTGTATGGCGTCATAGAGAAAACATGCGATGGTGTAAAATTGATAGCAATTCTTTTGTTTAGGTTCAGAATTATTGATTTGAAATGACTTTTAATGTAATCTAGAAAGATTTTCCTTCAAAATAAATCAGAAATTCTTTCTTAGGAATTGGCTTAAAATACTCATTGGAGTTTTTATTATTTGTTTTATCTAACATTACAAGGCTTCTTTCTCTCTCACCATATATCAGCCTGTCAGAACCGTTCATACATTACTCATTAGGCCCTAGCCCACATATCAAACACTCGCCCTAGTCCACACATCAAACACTCGCCCTAGTCCACACATCATGCACTCGCCCTAGCCCACACATCAAACACTCGCCCTAGCCCACACATCAAACACTCGCCCTAGCCCACACATCAAACACTCGCCCTAACCCACACATCAAACACTCGCCCTAGCCCACATATCAAACACTCGCCCTAGCCCACATATCAAACACTCGCCCTAGTCCACACATCAAACACTCGCCCTAGCCCACACATCAAACACTCGCCTTCGCCCACACATCAAACACTCGCCCTAGCCCACACATCAAACACTCGCCCTAGCCCATACATCAAACACTCGCCCTAGTCCACACATCAAACACTCGCCCTAGCCCACACATCAAACACTCGTCCTAGCCCACACATCAAACACTCGCCCTAACCCACACATCAAACACTCGCCCTAACCCACACATCAAACACTCGCCCTAGCCCACACATCAAACACTCGCCCTAGCCCACACATCAAACACTCGCCCTAGCCCACACATCAAACACTCGCCTTAACCCACACATCAAACACTCACCCTAGCCCACACATCAAACACTCGCCCTAGCCCACACATCAAACACTCGCCCCGGCCCACACATCAAACACTCGCCCTAACCCACACATCAAACACTCGCCCTAGCCCACACATCAAACACTCGCCCTAACCCACACATCAAACACTCGCCCTAACCCACACATCAAACACTCGCCCTAGCCCACACATCAAACACTCGCCCTAGCCCACACATCAAACACTCGCCTTAACCCACACATCAAACACTCACCCTAGCCCACACATCAAACACTCGCCCTAGCCCACACATCAAACACTCGCCCAAGGCCACACATCAAACACTCACCCTAGCCCACACATCAAACACTCGCCCTAGCCCACACATCAAACACTCGCCCCAGCCCACACATCAAACACTCGCACTAGCCCTCACATCAAACACTCGCCCTGGCCCACACATCAAACACTCGCCCTAGCCCACACATCAAACACTCGCCCTAGCCCACACATCAAACACTCGCCCTAGCCCACACATCAAACACTCGCCCTAGCCCACACATCAAACACTCACCCTAGCCCACACATCAAACACACGCCCTAGTCCACACATCAAACACTCGCCCTAGTCCACACATCAAACACTCGCCCTAGCCCACACATCAAACACTCACCCTAGCCCACACATCAAACACTCGCCCGAGCCCACACATCAAACACTCGCCCTAGTCCACACATCAAACACTCGCCCTAGTCCACACATCAAACACTCGCCCTAGCCCACACATCAAACACTCGCCCTAGCCCACACATCAAACACTCGCCCTAGCCCACACATCAAACACTCGCCCGAGCCCACACATCAAACACCCAACCGATGACTAATTTGTTGAAGATAACACTAGGAGGTCTCCCCGGCTAATCTTTTTGATAACCGCTCAATACTGGAGGTCGATGACTCGACGACAAAATAAAAAGAAAAAATCAAACTTAATCCAATGAGAACCGGCCAACAGTAGAGATTAGGGGGGGGGGTGAGCACTGGACCAGGGAATGGTGTTTGGGGCCATGTTGCTGTGAGGAGATGAAGTTTTGCTGTAGCTGTTACAGTCATTATGGCCATCCTGGTTGAGTGAGTTAATCTCTGCTCCACGGATACGCAGCTGACCCTCTACAGATCGCCTATTAATTTTTACCTATGGGTCAGTGTGTTGTCTTGTATTACTGACACAGTTAGACTCATACAGTTACACTCACATAGTTACTCTCAAACAGTTACACTCACACATCTACACTCATCAAGTTAAACTCACACAGTTACACTCATACAGTAATAACCTCAAGTGAAGTGTTAAAGGTCTTACGTTGAAATGAGCTGATTCAATCATGGAACTTCACTTTATCGCGAGTCAGTACAAATGGAGTGGAAGTATAGGGGAGGGTATGGAGTCTCGTCAGAGAGTTTGAAGTCTACAAAGTTCGTGTTTTGGCCTATCTTCTGCATTGTATAAATAAACCATGTACTCAGAGAACCTGGTCTTTAAATGCATAATTTGTCTCGTAGGCTTTGACCCCAGGCTTTTTATTTTAGTACATCATATAGCACCTAGGAGTCAGGTCTAGTCTCACCAGCGGTAAGCAAGAAATTGGTAATCTTTTTCAAAACACGCGGGCGCATTCACACACACACACACGCAAACCTATCCAAATGACTTAAAATGGCATCCATCAATACAAAGTAAATATTATCTCCTCTTTCCACGCAACTGCCTACAGTTTGTAATGTCACATTAAATTTGAATAATTACCATCTCTATAGTTTTTTCCAAACAATTACGTTACGAGATAACCTCTAACCTCTAAACTCTAAATTATTGATTGTCATCTAGAGCTATTGAGCCAAAATGTTCGGTCCATGATTTTGTCAATCATTACTAAAAGTTGTGTTTTCTCTTCTCTCTTTGAACTAAAAGAGGCGGCGTACTTTTAAATAAGCCCAAACAAATATTTTACCAAAGTGGAAGTATAACTCTCCTATAAGTGGAAGTATAACTCTCCTATAAGTGGAAGTATAACTCTCCTATAAGTGGAAGTATAACTCTCCTATAAGTGGAAGTATAACTCTCCTATAAGTGGAAGTATAACTCTCCTATAAGTGGAAGTATAACTCTCCTATAAGTGGAAGTATAACTCTCCTATAAGTGGAAGTATAACTCTCCTATAAGTGGAAGTATAACTCTCCTATAAGTGGAAGTATAACTCTCCTATAAGTGGAAGTATAACTCTCCAATAAGTGGAAGTATAACTCTCCTATAAGTGGAAGTATAACTCTCCTATAAGTGGAAGTATAACTCTCCTATAAGTGGAAGTATAACTCTCCTATAAGTGGAAGTAGAACTCTCCTATAAGTGGAAGTATAACTCTCCTATAAGTGGAAGTATAACTCTCCTATAAGTGGAAGTATAACTCTCCTATAAGTGGAAGTAGAACTCTCCTATATTTGGAAGTATAACTCTCCTTTTATAGTTCAAAGAAAACTTTGACAAGTTTACGTCTTATGACGTTTCAATTAAATCACCTTCCAAAGAAGGAACTTGACATTTACCAACGAAAAGATTAAAAGGAAATTGTGAGATTTTAATGGCCAGTCTGGGAGAAAATTATGTAAACAAGTGATGAGACGGGGGGGGGGAATCAATTTTTTTAAAGTGAATTAATGACACACGTTCACACACACACGATTTCAAACAAACGACCTCTCTCTCTCTCTCTCTCTCTCTCTCTCTCTCTCTCTCTCTCTCTCTCTCTCTCTCTCTCTTTCTTTCTCTCTCTCTCTCACGCATACACATACACACAATAAAAAATCGAATACCCTTGTACTATAGAGGCCTGATCATTTGTATTATCCAAACAGGAATTATTGATGGGCATGGTGAATGGGAAAAAACAACTTCATAACTAAAATGAAACGATTAACAAAAATTACATTGTGATTTATATCGTTGATGAGTCTAAATACTTACCTTCGGTTTCAACTTTTTAACATTCCTTTTATTTTAATTATTATTTTGAAAAAAGAAACCACGCATTAAAAAATATACAAAATACAAAAAGAGCAACACAACAACAAACTAACCGAAACAAAACAACAACGCACATTCAAAGTAACTCAACAAACGTCTTTCTAACTAACATTTCTCACAGTCACCCGTCTTACCGTGACTTCTGACTCTGTTAATCCAAGTAGAAAAACTGAATAATACTAAACTTCACAGCCACAGGGTTTGGTCACCACAGTGTCACCACTTTGTCCCCTGAACACCACTCGGGACCTTCTCTCAGCCAACTAAACACCACAATCGCCGGAGTTTAATTTCCTTCACAGTGGGACATCAAATACCGGAACCCACGTTCGTTGTGGGTCTATTTACCTGCCCGTCACATACAAAAATACAAACCGATTCTGGCCCTTGGAAATATTTTCCTTATATTAAAAAAGACAACAAACAAACGGTTCTGCTTCGTGAGTCGCTGAGCAGAGATAAAGAATTTCCTCGCTCAAAGGGAATGGTTGGGACTGAGTCGTGTGTTCATGCGAGGAGGTGGGGGTGGCCTGGGCTGATCCCCCACGCGACTTCTTCACCGAGTATTTTTTTGTGTGCGTGTATGTGCGTGCCCCTCCCGCCCTCGCTTCCTGTGGTCCCCCCTCCCCTCCCCCTTCACTCGCTGTCACCAGCGCCCCGCATAGTCGCTCGCCCCGCCATGCCACGACTCTATAGTGTGGGACAGCCACAAGATCTTAATGTCGCAGTGTACCAGGACTCACGCTCACGCTGTGGACGGTGAAGAAATCACTCATGCGTCAGAGAGTGTAGGGTTGCAAGGGTTCTCAAAGCAGCAGATGAATGAGATAACATTGGGGATGGGCAGGGCCCGTGGTAGGAAAGTTGAGATAAATCGTTTATGAAGGATTAAATTGACATAATTATTAACCCTCTTACTTCAGCTGTATTAAAATTGTATCTCTACATACCCACCAGGTCATGGGTTTTTCAATTGTTTTCTTTTTCAAGCGACTTCTTTTGCGTTGACACCAAATGACTACTGGTCCTGAAAGCTAGGTCCGAAATTGATAGGTTAAGAGAGAGAGAGAGAGAAAGCGATGGAGGGAGAGAGAGAGAGAAAGCGATGGAGGGAGAGAGAGAGAGAAAGCGAGGGCGGGAGAGAGAGTAAGCGAGGGAGAGAAAAGAGAGAAAGCGAGGGCAGGAGAGACATAAAGCAACGTAGTGATAGAGTGAAAGCAAAGAAGGGAGTGAGAGCGAGAGAGAGAGAGAGAGAGAGAGAGAGAGAGAGAGAGAGAGAGAGAAAGGGAGGGGGAGAGAGCGAGAGAGATAGCTGGTGAGAGAAAAAACATGGATCAAAAGATTTAAATGTCTAACGTGTCCATTGTACTACAGGGAAATTCAAACTCCATCATCTACAAATAAAAGAGAGCGTTCTTATTACATATCATCTTTTTTCTGTCATTGTTTTCAGTACCCCCGCATGAGCCTTAAAATGACTTCCAAGGGTACGTGATAAGGTCCGTAGTGGGAGGGGTAACGCCAGTTAATCATTATAAAATGTTGAATTCCAGGAGATGGAGTATATAAAAGAAAAGTTATTTACGGGAAATGGCTTTTGTTGTTAGAAGAAAGGGAGAGAATTGTCCGTTGTTTGCCCTTTTTTCAGCATTGCGTTTGATAGATGCCAGGAGATGATAGGGGATCATTGACGTGGGATATGGGGCGCTCTAAGCTTGGCTTTAATCTTTTAATGAATTGCCTTAGTGGATTACGACGTTTGAATCATTTCTAAAATTGCCGCACGCAGCCTCAGACCCTCGTGATAGTCAATTAAATAAGAAAATAAACAAATAAAATATGTTCAATACAACTCTGGAAATTTTGTTTCCATTTTTTTCTCATTATGGCGTCGCTGAGACTTATTTGTAATTCGTTGGAAACACAATATCAACTCTGACACTGTCTCTTAAACTGACAATGTCTCTGACACTGAAACTGTCACTGACATAGACACTGTCTCTGACACTGACACTGTCTCTGACAATGTCACTGTCTCTGACACTGAAACTGTCACTGACACTGACACTGTCTCTGACACTGACACTGTCTCTGACACGGCAGTGCATTTTGGGGGAAAGTACCTAAATTATTATTATTGTTCAAAGTGTGTTTACATGTTAGACCAGGGATGTCAAACTCAAGGGCTCACTTGGCCTCAACTCAAACACACGTTTTCGGTCAAACTTGATGTACATTCAATAGGCGTGACTTTGCGACACCTTTAAATGTACAGGTGCATTGTTCACGCTTTAGGTGGTGCGGGTTCAAGTCCCTGAGATGCGTGATTACGCCAGACAGAAACATCGACTCATATTTTCAATTATTATCCGGGAAAATTGGAGTCGTGCTGTCAAAAAAGTTACCAACATCTACTGACAACACAAATTTTATTTTAATTCTATTGATCTTTGCTAGAATGCTCTTGGGTAGCAAAGCTTTAAGGAAAGCTGTTCATTATTTTTAACGTTATGTGACACAGTCATTAAAAATACCTACTACCTTCGGCTTTATCACTTAGCACGAAAATCTATTTATAGAACATCCGGTTATTATCTTAAAAAACTTTATAAAGATGTTAATAAAAAATGAGGTTTTGCTGTTTGTTTGTGTGTTTTTTGTTGTTGCTGTTTTGTTTTTGCCTTGTGTCAAAGTCAGTTCTAACTTATTTAAGTCAGTTTATTTGACTTGACCAAAACTAAACTTGCTTACCCCTCTTAAATAATTAACATTATACAATCTGTTTTATTGATGGAAAATATTGTTTTACGAAAACCTAGTCTACAAAGATGAACATTACATAAACATTAAAACTAACATATGATTATATATTAATGAGATTAAACGTTTACAGCTCTGACAAATGACGAACTGTATTACAAATAAGTTTACAGGTTTGAAGAGAAAACTAATTACAACTTAAAATTTTAGCATTTGATGAAGATAATGATCACTATATCCGTTACAATCTGATTTTCACGCATACTCAAATATTAATTGTTATAACTTTCATAGATCCGTAGCACAAACATGACATGACAAACTGCTGACAAAAGTCCATTGGACTGCAACATTCTTTAGTAATACAATAATAGCCACCAAATGCAAGGAATATAAATAGGCAACCATTATTGTCAGCGAAAATCAAACAAGGTTAAATATATTACTGAGCTATAAATGAATATAGATAATAATGCATAAAATACAACCATCTTTTCCGTAGTTGCAAGGAGTGTTAATTGAATGACCCGTAGTTAAATAAATCTGAGCTTGTAATTGAGGTATCTTTTCAAATAATCAATACTCCCGTTTCATAGAATCTTTCATAAACAAATATTTTTATTTAGCATTTTGAAAAATTGAACAACATCTAATAATCCTGAAACATTTTTATTGTTCAAAAATAAACATAACGAAACAAAACAAACTGACACGTTGAATAGTTGTGAACTTAGGACAAACACTTTTTGAAAGTTAAAGTTACAACTTTCATACAAATACAAGTAATAGCTATGTAACCTTTAAGCTATTTATTTCCGTAGATAACCCAGCATAAGACAACCATCTCCCGTAGATAACCCATCATAAGACAACCATCTCCCAATAGATAACCCAGCATAATTTAAACTCCACCATCTCCCGTAGATAACCCATCATAAGTCAACCATCTCCCGTAGATAACCCATCATAAGACAAGCATCTCCCGTAGATAACCCAGCATAACTCCACCATCTCCCGTAGATAACCCAGCATAACTCCACTATCTGCCGCTAGATAACCCATCATAAGTCAACCATCTCCCGCTAGAGCCACAGAAGTACTTCATCACTTACTGTTCCAACAATGTACTCAAGCTATGATTACTATCATGTTTTCTTAGTCAACTATAGCAAAGTATCGGCGCTACTATAAAACATGAAGATGAAGGCAACCATTTAAAAATGACATTTCTTCGTTCATTTATTTACAAGGGAACGCTCTGGAAGCGTCCCGAACACTTAATCCGCCAAGGCATTCATCATTCAAAACACTTTTTATTTTAAAACATGTTTCATTGATAGCATACGACTTTTAGGAACTAATTTTAAATCAATTTACGTCAGACATGAGTTTGTAAACGCCTTGCATGTCTCAACTTTTGCACGCCGCTCGCCAATCAAAGCTTGCACGCACACTCACTAAAGTACTCACACATGCACACACACTAAATTTCTCACATGCACACTCACTAAAGTACTCACACATGCACACTCACTAAAGTACTCACACATGCACACTCACTAAAGTACTCACACATGCACACTCACTAAAGTACTCACACATGCACACTCACTAAAGTACTCACACATGCACACTCACTAAAGTACTCACACATGCACACTCACTAAAGTACTTACATGCACACTCACTAAAGTACTCACATGCACATTCACTAAAGTACTCACACATGCACACTCACTAAAGTACTCACACATGCACACTCACTAAAGTACTCACACATGCACACTCACTAAAGTACTAACACATGCACACTCACTAAAGTACTCACACATGCACACTCACTAAAGTACTCACACATGCACACTCACTAAAGTACTCACACATGCACACTCAATAAAGTACTCACACATACACACTCACTAAAGTACTCACACATGCACACTCACTAAAGTACTCACACATGCACACTCACTAAAGTACTCACACATGCACACTCACTAAAGTACTCACACATGCACACTCACTAAAGTACTCACACATGCACACTCACTAAAGTACTCACACATGCACACTCACTAAAGTACTCACACATGCACACTCACTAAAGTACTCACACATGCACACTCACTAAAGTACTCACACATGCACACTCACTAAAGTACTCACACATGCACACTCACTAAAGTACTCACACATGCACACTCACTAAAGTACTCACACATGCACACTCACTAAAGTACTCACACATGCACACTCACTAAAGTACTCACACATGCACACTCACTAAAGTACTCACACATGCACACTCACTAAAGTACTCACACATGCACACTCACTAAAGTACTCACACATGCACACTCACTAAAGTACTCACACATGCACACTCACTAAAGTACTCACACATGCACACTCACTAAAGTACTCACACATGCACACTCACTAAAGTACTCACACATGCACACTCACTAAAGTACTCACACATGCACACTCACTAAAGAACTCACACATGCACACTCACTAAAGTACTCACACATGCACACTCACTAAAGTACTCACACATGCACACTCACTAAAGTACTCACACATGCACACTCACTAAAGTACTCACACATGCACACTCACTAAAGTACTCACACATATGCACACTCACTAAAGTACTCACACATGCACACTCACTAAAGTACTCACACATGCACACTCACTAAAGTACTCACACATGCACACTCACTAAAGTACTCACACATGCACACTCACTAAAGTACTCACACATGCACACTCACTAAAGTACTCACACATGCACACTCACTAAAGTACTCACACATATGCACACTCACTAAAGTACTCACACATGCACACTCACTAAAGTACTCACACATGCACACTCACTAAAGTACTCACACATGCACACTCACTAAAGTACTCACACATATGCACACTCACTAAAGTACTCACACATGCTGACGACTGCCGTCACAATTTAATCCCGCTATGAACCGCACTGTTTAACGCGCTCAGTAATCTAAGCCCTGAGGAGCACCACTGCGCCATACTTATATAACCGACTGTCAGGCGTCTACGTAATGTACGGCCAGAATTTCCGGAGGCACGCGGCGACTTGTCCATTTTGCCGGTTAGGCATATTAATCAATATCGGCATCCTTCGTGGTATTTTAATTGGCTTGTCCTGGATTGTGTCTTGCGTCCACCTTTTTCTCCCCGTCTCTTCCTGTCTTATATTATTTTAAAAATAGAGTAAACCATGGACATTGTAGAACGAAAAGGGGTTATTAGTCTTAATTTAAAAAATGGATTTGGATCAGTTTTGCTCTGAGGCAGCGGATCATGTAGCGTCTAAAGCTAACTTCTTCCTGGTATAGGAATCCACGGAGCCCGAATGTAGCTGGGATTTTGGTGATAACGACTTGGGGGTTGGTCTGCGTACAACACAAGGGAATTAGGAGCGACATCTATCAGAGAAAACACGTCGTATTTCAATCGGATGGTGTGAGTTGAAAGAAGTGTTTAAACACAAGGCCCGTATTTCAAGTTGGGAGCCAGGAGGAGATGACCTGTTGTTTTAATTTTAAAGGTCTGTTATTGCAACCAAATTACATACAATCACTCCCTGAAATTACAACATTTCTTGTTTGTTTACACAATTGCTTGGGAGGGGGGGGACAGTGAAAGAAAAATATTTGGATGGAGACAAGGGGATTTTTTCCGCAATATAAAATACTTTCTTTCTCAAAATACACGAATGAAGTAGACCCTTGGACTATCTCTAGCCATTATTAAGTGCATATTTATGTTTTACTATAATAAATTCAGGGTTATTTGTTCAAGGGATCAGTGTACGTTAATGACGTGGGATCGATGTTGTGGGGTCGATGTTGTGGGGTCAGAGGTGGTGTCAGAGAGATGTATCTACAGTCATAGCCATATGTCTACAGCTTCCACTGACCTTGTCCATAATTTTTTGTTGAAGAATCTTTAACCAATAATAAATAGAAGTAAAAAGTAAGATTTTTAAAAACCACGTTTTTATAAGCGGACTAAAAAGAAGAAAATAATTTAAAACTTATAAGTTCAAGTAATTTGATTTAATATGACTAAAACGTGGGGTGGTCGCTTATGAGGTTTAACATATGCAGCTCACTCATTCTCTCACTTATAGATCTCTCTTTTGCCTTCTAAATTAGAAATCTTTAATTTTTATACCAAACACGCACCGCACGTTTTTAGTCATATTAAATCGAAGTACTTGAACTAATAAGTTTTAAATTATTTTCTTCTTTTTAGTCCGCTTATAAAAACGTGGGTTTTTTAAATCTTTTTTTTTACTTCTATTTATTTTATTCTTTTTAGTCCACTTATAACAACCTGGTTTTTAAAAATATTTTTTTACCTCTATTTATTTTACCAAACACCTCACAAGCGCCCGCCCAACGTTTTAAAAACATTGTGATGTGGTCAAGGGGTGAACTCACGGATGTCAACAAAAGCAGACGGTAAAGATGCTTATATATAGACTATAGATAAACTAAAAAGTTCAATAATTTAATAACGGTACATTCGATCGATCTGAAATTTTGATACAATGCATTGTCTTCCATGATCTATCTGTGGTAACAGTTTCAGATCTCTAGGACCATCAGTAGTGGTTCAATTTTACGTTGGCAGATTTGAAAAAATCTTGGACAACCAAACCAACAAACAGGAACGAAAGCGAGTTAATAAAAACGTGGTAAAAAATATATTTTTTGTGTCTCCAGTTATTTGTTTGGATGGTTCGAACACACCTATGGCAGTTAGAGTAATTTAATGTTGCCTCTCAATATAGATAATAATGTTATGTGTTATTAATGTCATAATGTTATGTGTTATTCATGTCATAGTGTTATGTGTTATTCACATTCTTTTCCTTGTTTCCCAAGCAATCAGCCCTCAAATTGGAACATCAAATTTTTTTCTCATCAGATAAAATAATCAAGAAATACAAATATAGTCTCAAGAATGTTTATGTGCACCGGTTTAACTACCCCCACCCCCATCCTTGTGTGCACCGGTTTAATTACCCCCACCACCACCCTTCTGTGCACCGGTTTAACTACCTCCACCCCACCCTTCTGTGCACCGGTTTAACTACCCCCACCCACACCCTTCTGTGCACCGTTTTAACTACCTCCACCCCACCTTTCTGTGCACTGGTTTAACTACCCCCACCTCCACCCTTCTGTGCCCTTGTTTAATTTTTTCAACTACCACCACTCCCCACCATTCCATTCCCCCCCCCCAAAAAAAATTAATTAATAAATAAAAAGATTATATGAACCTTCTCAGTATTGTCGTAGATGAGCCACTCTCAACAACGCTTGCACTTTTCTATTGCCGCCTGACTTCATTTATGTCTTCGTGTCACTCTCTGTAACTTTGCTTCACTCCCTGTAAATTGGCTTTCCTTCATGTAAATCGGCTTCCCTTCCTGTAAATCGGCTTCCCTCCCTGTAAACTGGCTTCCCTCCCTGTAAATTGGCTTCCCTCCCTGTAAATTGGCTTCCCTCCCTGTAAATTGGCTTCCCTCCCTGTAAATTGGCTTCCCTCCCTGTAAATTGGCTTCCCTCCCTGTAAATTGGCTTCCCTCACTGTAAATTGGCTTCCCTCTCTGTAAATTGGCTTACCTCCCTGTAAATTGGCTTCCCTCCCTGTAAATCGGCTTCCCTCCCTGTAAATTGGCTTCCCTCCCTGTAAATTGGCTTCCCTCCCTGTAAATTTGAGAGTGGCTTAAACACGTGATACTGTAAAGGGAGGGCAGTGCCATGAGAAATTTGGCGAGTAAGGGCTACGCGGGATGAGTATGTGTCGAGGAGGAAGTGAGAGATTTACAAGTGTGTTTCCACTTCAGGATGTCACTCTGCGCATGTCATCTCCGTTTGGTGGTTTCCATGGTGACAACGGGGATATTTATGATGAAAAGAAAACTACATTTGAATTAAATCTGATAGGAAGCTTAAGAAATGAAGTTTATAACATATTTGTTTTTTAAAGAAGATTTAACGATTCAATCGCCATGAGCAAGAACACTTTCCAATTAATTTATTTCCTTATCAACACACAACGCTGAATATGTTAATAATAGCGGCATTCAAAATACTGAATGACCATAATAGAACGTAAGGCATCCTCATATGTATTATTCAAAAAGCATTGTAATATATTTGTGTATTGTAGTTGCGTTTACGGGAATACAATGCTGTTATAAAATAGGGCAATGTTGTTATCGAAAGTTTGATTGACGGAGACGGAAACATCTAGAGATGGAAACAAAAGAATAATTTATAAAAAAAATCTAAATTGAAAAATGTTTAAACACGTCATTTTCCAAAATTGTTTATCTATGTTATTAGCTATCTATGTTATTAGCTATCTATGTTATTAGCTATCTATGTTATTAGTTATTAGTTATCTATGTTATTACTTATCTATGTTATTAGTAGGGGACAGCCGAATATCCGGAATGCCGGATATTCGGACCGGTTATCGCGATTTTCGCCACTATCCAGATTCGGCAAATACTTATGGCAGATACGGATAGTATCCGGATATCAATGTATTAAAGATTTTTTAAAATCAAATCAAATTAATATTAATAAGTTTATAAACAAATATATATAAAGTTAAAAAAAAGACAATAACAAGAAATCATTACCTTTAACAAGAATAGATAGAGAGAGAGCATTCCACACAGCGGGGCAAATAAATGATGCTAAGCGTTTTCGCTTGTCGTCTAACAAACTTGGGATGTTATTGTTCATGAAAAATAATTTGGGTATGACAAACACTTAAATTTTTCGAAAGTTGAAAATTGTGAAACAAACTACAAACTTAAAGGTAACAAGTACTGCTGTACCATGTTACAACTTAATAGTAACTACTAACTACTAACTAGTAAATATTTTATTTACTCATGTCATTAAATTATTTTCATTGTTATAGCTGATATATTAATTTTATGTTAAAAATAATAATTTTATGTTACAAATAATAATTTTATGTTAAAAATAATTAATTTATTTAAAAAATACTAAATTTAAGTTTAATTTATAAATATTAGTTTATAATATAAACCATAAACTTTATAGTTAAACAAGAGCCTTGGAAACTGGGACAGGCTGAGAGTTGACTTTCGTATTTAACATCTTTGTCATTGACTAGTTTCCTACCTTGACTGTAGTCAATCATTCACTACTTTCAATTCAGTATCTACATTTAAACATTTTAATTAAGGATATAGGTTTTATCATTGTAATAATTTATATTCTTTGTTGTTTTTTTTCCGTTAAATTCTAAATCGCAGTTGAAATTGTGATTTGATTTGCGAACTTAAATAAAAATGTGGATTGTCTCTATAATACGTGTAATATCTTATTCAGTCTTATACTTTTAAAACTCTAGACTATTGTGAATATCATAATTATACAAAATAAGTTAAGTAACAAATTAAGTTATACATTAAATTATTAATATATAACAAAATGAACAAATTAACAAGCGTTGATCATGAAATCATTCAAATCCATGCAAAATATAGTTAAAGAATTTCAATACGAGAAAAATATATTAAGTAAAAAAGTTACAAGTATAGATATTACTTTACTGCATAAGATAACAAACTAAGTTAACTAACAGCAAATTAAACTTAAATTGTCAGAATAAAAGCTCTAGCTCACGACTTCTTGTACATCACACTACACACACAGTACAACACTGTTCACTTGGTACACACTACACAGTTAGTTTATTCAATTCATTGTAAAATGTTCATCGATGACATTGACAATGTCAAAAAGTGGAAATCAGATACTCTCCATTTTTACGATAATAAATATTTTAATAAATAGTATTAAATACTAGATATAAAGTAGTAAAGTACACCCTATTAGCTCTTACACTTAAATGTGGAGATATCCCGAATCCGGTTTTGGAAAATATTAGGGTCAAACTATACGGATTCGGCAAATAATAAAAAACCATATCCGGCTGATCCCTAGTTATTAGTTATCTATGTTATTAGTTATTATTGTGCATTAAAAACTGATGCCTTGTTTTCGCAACAAAGATAATAAATTTCAAAATCTAGAAGAATAATTTATTGCACATTAAAAGAGGAGCCATTAATTTTGTTCTTTAATTTCAAGTTGTATATAGTTGTATAGTTATGTTCTTTGCAGGTGCAGTTCCCGATATGTTAGCTGAAAGAGGTTTTTATCAAATATACCAAAATCGCGTCTGATGCTTAATAATTTTAATAAATCTATAGAAATGTGAATGCAAAGTGACTAAATTTGCAATGTACTATAATAAGATATTGGGGTATCGAACTTGACTTTATATCAAGGTGTGAGAACACTTGGGGTAACATACCTAGGGCGTTGGGGATGTTTTAAATAAAGACTGCAGTTTTTGTCAGACAGTTGTTGTAGATTTGAGGCTGTCACTTTGTCACTGCAGCCATTATTTTTCGGGTTATTTTATTTCTTAATAAATTTTCTCAAGATTACAAATGAATTTAACGACTAACATTTACTTAATTTCTCTCCCTTTAAACGTATTCTCAAAAAGGTTCACAATAATGACACACCTATAATTGATGTAACGTGATTCACATGACGGCACGACAACTGTCAACTGTTCAATGACATACGGAATGTCTGACTAAGATCTGAGAACTTTTTGCTGAGAGATTTACGTAGCAATCAGCTGTCAACTGTTCAATAACACGCGGAATGTCTGACTAAGATCTGATAACTTTTTCCTGAGAGATTTACGTAGCAATCAGCTGTCAACTGTTCAATAACACGCGGAATGTCTGACTAAGATCTGATAACTTTTTCCTGAGAGATTTACGTAGCAATCAGCTTTTCTTGAATGTGGATGATAATGAAGAAATTACTAACGGAAGCAAACATCATCTATCTGTCTTCTCACATATTCTTATGGCTTTTATCGGGCTCTCTATATGAGGGCAAGTCGATGATGAGAAAGGAAAATTTAACAGGATTTTTATTAGCAAAACTAAAGCAAGTCTCATTCAACAATCTTAACATCAGCAATTTATTGGTTAGACTTTGATACAATCTGAATTACATTCCATGTTTGGGACCCCAACATTCTTTCCTATCTTCTAATATTGACCTCAAATATTATAAACAAAATCTCTCTTGTCTACAGTTTTGTTTTTGTTTTTTGTTTTAAACCTCTGTTGATAAATTTGAAATACTACCACCGGGTCGGGGGAGGGGGTGGCCCATGGTGGTGGTGGCCCAAGGGGGGTGGTGGCCCAGGGGAGTAGCCCAACGGGGGGTGGCCCAGGGGGGTGGTGGCACAGGGGGGGTGGAGGCCCAGGGGGGTGGTGGCCAGGGCAGGAGGCGCTTCTGCTTGGATAACACATGAATGATTCGGAGATATATCAGAAAAGTCTCAAAATTTTAATTAAAGTTTAATGTTCGTTGATGAGGCATATGAGTGGCCAGCATTATGTACAATTTGAACATAATCTACAGTAAGAAATAGTGTGGTGATCATAGTTAATCATAGGATTTACTAGCAGATACATAAATACATATAATTTGCTTACTCAAGACAAATCCCTTGGCCCTGTTTAAGGCATGCCATTTTGACAAGTATTTATATGACTGTTACCATGGCTACAACCAAGCTAAGAACGTAAGGTATATACATGTTTGTTACCATGGCTACAACCAAGCTAAGAACATCAAGTATCTACATGTTTGTTACCATGGCTACAACCAAGCTAAGAACGTCAAGTACCTACATGTTTGTTACCATGGCTACAACCAAGCTAAGAACGTCTCAACATAACCTTATTAAACCACAGGCTGATGGCCGAAATTTCCATGGAAACCTGTCATGGCGAGTCACAACAAGACAGAGAGCGGATGTTCCGCACATGCCGGGAACAGTAATTGGATCTCCCCACATTTTTAACAACAATTTCTCTGAGCTTCATTTCTTTTAGAGCCTGCGGTCTTGTAAAATCGAAAAGTCGTATTAAAAAGTTATTTCATTTATTGAAAAAAAATGTTCCCCTATATTTAATTAGAAGTATTGTGATACTTGGTCCATTTATATATGCTCCCATATAGTTAAATGTGTTATATCATATAGTTAAATGTGTTATATCATATAGTTAAATGTGTTATATCATATAGTTAAATGTGTTATATCATATAGTTAAATGTGTTATATCTAATGGAGTTCAAGGGTTTTAATTATTTGTTTCATGTAGCTAATGGACATATTGTTTGACATGTAACACGTTACCTAAATAAAGATATCTATTAAAAAATGGCAATTTATTATAAATAGATTTGGAAGGAGCAGCAGTGCTAGAACATGCTAATAATTGAAAGCATCCACTTTGACTTCAATACTTTTAAAAGTCTATTTTTTAAATTAATTAATCCATGCTTCTACAGTATACAGACTACAAGTTACTTGCAGAGGGAAAAAAGAATCTATGGAAAGGGGGGGGGGAAGAAGTAATAAAAAAATTCTATTAACTTTTAAAACTAAAGTTAAATTATTGAATAAACTTAATAACAACAAAGTTGTTTACTATAAATCCCTTATATATGAGACATAACTAAAAGTATTGATTATGTTCATAATAACACGCAACGCGTGACAGACCCCTGTGACATCGAGGGCTTGAGTGAACCTCCAGTGACCCGTGGAGGCCAACTATAGCAGACGGCTACACATGCTACATAGAGATACATAGATATAAACTAAAAATTAATTAAATTAATTACGGTATATTGGATTGATCTGAAATTTTGATACAATGCATTGTATTAAATCAGAACAAGATAGCAAAATTTTACAAAAAGACTTAGATGAATTGATAAAATGGGAAACTAACTGGAGTATGTCTTTCCATCCAGAAAAGTGTCAACTGTTAAGAGTAACAAAGAAAAAGAAACAAATAAATTCAAAATATTACATTCATGGAAAAGAACTGACCCAAACTAAAGATGCAAAATACTTAGGAGTCTTAATAAATGAGAAACTATCATGGAATCCCCATGTCAATGAAGTTATTAAAAAATCAAACAAAACCTTAGGCTTTATAAAAAGGAACTTTAACAAATGTAATAGAGATATAAAACTAAAATGCTACCTCACTTTGGTGAGACCTGCACTAGAATATGCATCTTCTGTATGGGACCCATCCACCAAAGAAAACATTGATAAACTAGAACAAATTCAAAAAAGAGCTGCCAGATTCATTACTGGAGAATATTCGAAACTGACAAGAGTAACACCATTAGTTAAATCAATAAACCTTGAAACACTAGAGGATAGAAGAACTAAGAGCAAAGTAGTAATCATACATAAAGCAATTAATTCTAATTTAGAAATACAACACAAAGATAACTTAATACAACCCTCAGATAGACATAAGGATAAAAACACCTTTCTTATTCCGTATGCAAGAACAAACACATACAAGTTTTCCTTCTTCCCATCCGGAATTCGGGCGTGGAATGGGTTGCCTGAAGAATCCAGGAAAACCAACACTTTATCAACATTTAAATCTCTAATAAAAATGCAGGACTAAACACAAACCATAGATAAGCGTAGGACGCAATAATCTTCTGTATAGAAGGAGCGTCTGTAAACAGATAAGATAAGATAAGATAAGGTGACACAAGTCTATGTGCAAAATTTAAGTTCGATAGTATTATGGGAAGTGTGTCATATTTGACTTTTGCTTTTACACTAGCGGGACCAAGAGATCACGACAGACAAGACGGCGAAGTTAGTATGAGGGATTTAAAGATAATTTAATTTTAATAAAACTGATTTTAATGACTTTCTTTGTGCCAAACAGAAACTTATCAATGTCAACAATGCGCCGATATCAAAGGAGAGGGATGACATGCTTGATACTAAATAAGTAGCGCTTAGATGATGTATAGACATCAAAAGACTGCTAGCAACTTTACATGTCACATATAGAGATTACCGAGGATAAAGATAACCTGTTGTCTGTGTGTGCAAGGGTAAAAATGGTAAACATAAAAATGTGACGTCAGATGAAAGGCTTCCCTGCATAGAGACGCTATAAGTATTCCATTAATGTGTATTAATCTCCTTGTGGGTGTGTGTTTGTGGGTGTGTGTGTGTGTGTGCATCAATGAATGAGCTTCTATGGGATACGTTCATACAGGACAGAAAGTATGTAATGTTTTAGAAAGAATAGTTTCCTTGATAATATTTATGCTTTTAAAAAATTCACATATAGGTGTCACAGTTCATATAATATACCAACTAGTGAATCGGGATTCAAGTTTAGAGTGTAATTAAATAGTACACTGAATTATCTTAGGTTAAGTTCGGTTACTTGATTAATTGGAGCATTTAGGGACAACCCCCACCCCTAAAAAAATAGTAAATGAAATTTAAAAATTACAATAAAATAATAATTAAAATATTATTTTGAAGAAATTCAAATCCTAAAAAAATATGCAGGAACCCGAAAACTAATGAAACCTTTGAATGTACCGAGTAGCAGCAACTGGTGCTCTCAGTGTTTACTATCTTTATAAATATGTTCAACTTATTTAGGCTTGAAATGCATTAAAGAAAATTATATTATATCAAAAGTAACGGTTAAACGAAAAGACAACGGTATTACACGAGAAGACAACGGTATTACACGAGAAGACAATGGTATTACACGAGAAGACAATGGTATTACACGAGAAGACAATGGTATTACACGAGAAGACAATGGTATTACACGAGAAGACAACGGTATTACACGAGAAGACAATGGTATTACACGAGAAGACAATGGTATTACACGAGAAGACAATGGTATTACACGAGAAGACAATGGTATTACACGAGAAGACAATGGTATTAAACGAGAAGACAATGGTATTACACGAGAAGACAATGGTATTACACGAGAAGACAATGGTATTACACGAGAAGACAACGGTATTACACGAGAAGACAATGGTATTACACGAGAAGACAATGGTATTACACGAGAAGACAATGGTATTACACGAGAAGACAACGGTATTACACGAGAAGACAACGGTATTACACGAGAAGACAACGGTATTACACGAGAAGACAATGGTATTACACGAGAAGACAACGGTATTACACGAGAAGACAATGGTATTACACGAGAAGACAACGGTATTACACGAGAAGACAATGGTATTACACGAGAAGACAATGGTATTACACGAGAATACAATGGTATTACACGAGAAGACAATGGTATTACACGAGAAGACAATGGTATTAAACGAGAAGACAATGGTATTACACGAGAAGACAATGGTATTACACGAGAAGACAATGGTATTACACGAGAAGACAACGTTATTAAACGAGAAGACAATGGTATTACACGAGAAGACAATGGTATTACACGAGAAGACAATGGTATTTATTTTGTTGCAGCGGCTTTTAAAAGTGTAGAGTGTAGGATGTGCCATATTAAGATAAAATGGTTACTTGATAAAAAATATCAGTTGCAGTCGGAAAGAAGCCAACATAAAAAATAAATAGAGGTAAAAAAAATATTTATAAAAAAAAACGTTTTTATTAGTGGACTAAAAACAATAAAATAAATAAAGGTAAAAAAATGATTTTTAAAAACCACATTTTTATAAGTGGACTAAAAAGAAGAAAATAATTTATAACTTATTAGTTCAAGTACATCGATTTAATATGACTAAAATGTGGGGCGGGCGTTTATGAGGTTTAACATATGCGGTTCACTCATTCTCTCACTTATAGATCTCTCTTTTGCCTTCTAAATTAGAAATCTTTAATTTTTAGTCCAAACACCCGCCCCACGTTTTATCTATCTGTGGTAAAATTTTGAGCTCTCTAGGACCATCAGAAGTGGTTTAATTTTATGTTGGCAGATTTGAAAAGTTGTGGACAGACAAACCAATAAACAATGCCACAGGAACGAAAGCGAGTTAATAAAAACGTAGTTAAAAATGCATTTGATCTTATGGTAGCTCAGCTTATAACCACACATTTTGACAACAAGAATTACTTTGGAAGCTCAGTACATTAAAACACATTTTGACAACAAGAATTACTTTGGTAGCTCAGTTCATTAACGCACATTTTGACAACAAGAATAACTTTGGTAGCTTAGTTCATTAACGCACATTTTGACAACAAGAATAACTTTGGCAGCTCAGTTCATTAACGCACATTTTGACAAGAATAAATTTGGTAGCTCAGTTCATTAACGCACATTTTGATATAAAGAATAACTTTGGTAGCTCAGTTCATTAACGCACATTTTGACAACAAGAATTACTTTGGTAGCTCAGTTCATTAACGCACATTTTGACATAAAGAATAACTTTGGTAGCTCAGTTCATTAACGCACATTTTGATATAAAGAATAACTTTGGTAGCTCAGTTCATTAACGCACATTTTGACAACAAGAATAACTTTGGTAGCTCAGTTCATTAACGCACACTTTGACAAAAAGAATTACTCTGCTGTAAAAAAGAATGGCAAACCACAAATATAAATAAAATAGTTCCGGTCGTAGTTGGTCACATCTCTTTAAACACACTTACTACGCCACTGTCTGGCGTTTGATGACGTATTCAAGGTCATAAATAATTCGTCCTCTTTGAGTGTTGTACACATAGTTTTGAAATATAAAGAAAAATCCTTATTCAACAGTATACTGTCATCATTTTCCGGTGAACCAGGAAATAATATGACGTGTCTTGAAAGAAGATAAGAAACATTTGCCTCCTAATATCAAGCCCTGTACACTGCCAAGACAGAAGGAGCATATTAACATTGAACACGTACACACAGCTGTGTTGGTATTGGACCGGATATATATATCAGGAAGACGTTTTTGAGAGAATGTCTGGTCTCATTGTGTTTTGATCTCCTTAAACGTCAGCACTTCACCCAGAACAACAGTTGTAAGAAATATTGGAAGTAGGGACAACAGCAGAAAACGTATACTATAATTATAACAACCCGTTTGATGGTAATACTTCCCATAGTACACCGCGATGAAACCGCATTCACTGCTGCCCCTGACGATCATTTCCGGATGTCAACTCTAGATGATCCATTTTATGCCAAGATTGTTTGAAAATATCTTCCGGTACTATTAGAATAGATGTTTCAAACTGTAATCTTCCGGTACTATTAGAATAGATGTTTCAAACTGTAATCTTCCGGTACTATTAGAATAGATGTTTCAAACTGTAGTCTTCCGGTACTATTAGAATAGATGTTTCAAACTGTAATCTTCCGGTACTAAATACAATATAATAATAGTCCAAGTCACTGGCTGGCTGGCTGGAAGGATGTGGAACGCTATGACGTCATTTTTTGAGCTTATATTTTAATACAAGGCGTGCATCGAAAGGCGCGCAAAAAGGTGTGCAAAATAATTATAAATTAAAGACGCGCTGTAAAAAAAAATATATATTATATGACATCATTGTTTTAGCTTATATTTTAATTTTTGAAAAGGGAACGATGTAAAAATATAATTTGATGATTTATAATTATAAAATACTTTGTGTACATTTCAGCAAGTTTAAAATTTCGTATTTATCAAACAATGATAAGTTACTTGGGCTTTTGACAAAAAAGGGTAGGCGCCGTAAGCGCCCTACAGCTGCAGTGAGCGCCGTAGGCGCCCTACAATCCCTATTATAAAATACTTTGTGTACATTTCAGTATGTTCAATATTAAGTATTTATCAAACAAGGATAAGTTAGTTGGGCATTTGAAAAAAGTGGGCGCCGTAGGTGCCACGGCGCCTCAGCGCAACCTAGTTAGAATATATTCTTCCAACTGTAGTCTTCCAGTACTGTTAGAATAGATGTTTCAAAGTGTTATCAGATGGTACTATTAGAATAGATGTTTAAAACTGCAGTGAGATGGTTCTTTACTTGGACACCTTTGTTACAATGCTCAAGCTTGTTTATCGCTAAATATTATAATCCAGGAAAATTTTAGACACAAGAAGTGATCAGTCGTTGGTGACTTTTACCTTGAACTTCTTCAGATGATTAACCTGTATTACATGACACAAGATTTGGTTATTAGATGCTGCTACCAGGATGTTAACATTTTGTTATTAGATGATGCTACCAGACTGTTAAATCATTTTGTTATTAGATACTGCTACCAGGAAGTTAACATTTTGTTATTAGATGCTGCTACGAGGATGTTAACATTTTGTTATTAGATGCTGCTACCAGGATGTTAAAATTTTGGTATTAGATGCTGCTACCAGGATGTTAACATTTTCAGACCAGGTTAAGCCATTGTAAACAGATAATTATGAATTACAATATATGCGATCATACGCTCCTAACAATGATGCTACACAATTTAAAGCTGTTAATTTAGTCGACCCTAACTAAGAACATACTATTTATGATTTAAAGTAATTTCGTACATCGAAATTTATTTTTATTCTTTAAAAAAAAATAATTTATTTTAGAATACTATCTGTAAAAAAAGCTAAATATTAGAACATAATTTAAAATCTCTAAACATACATTACACGGAGGACGATTGCGTGGTTTTCGATATGAGCAGCGATTGAACTAGAAGGATTTAAACTTAACGTAGACAAAAGTTAAATTTACCTCATTTTATTTATTATTAAAAATATTTTCTGACACTTTTTGCGAAGTGCTTTTGACATAAGTTTTTTTCTTATCATTTTAGTGTGTCCAAGGAGCATAAAAATGTTTTCGTAAATTGTGCGTGTGTGGCTGAGGTAAATGTTGTAATCCTGAACTATCTCTCCCCCACCCCCACTCCACAATCACCCATCTATTCCTCTCCTCTCAACCCCTCCCCTTGAGTGGTGACACAATATGTCTTTTGAGTCACTGGTACTTGGACTACATGAAATCAACAAGATTGGAAGAAGGACACTTAAACAAAGAATGCCTTAAAAGCAAAAAGGAAGAAAGACATTTAAAAAAAAACAACTCGCTGAGCCTTTAAATTTCAACGATTGTAAAAATCTCGAAATTCTCCAAGGACGATCCAGAGATGGTATTTGAGATTTATGGTCCCACCGTGTTGATCTTGGCTGTTTTAAGCCGGTGGCCATGTTGAGGTGACACATTAGGGACCCTAGAGCCACGGCCCATGGGACTGAAGATTACAAATATCAACATTTCTCTAGCAGAGAAACACGCGACAAGGCAATCTTGAGCGCTGAGATATAAAAACAGACCACGAAATTTTCATGGGCCGTAATCAGAAAGAAATTATTTCTTTGTTTTTAAAGATTGAACTAAACTGATTATTTTACAAGAGGGTTCCATATTTTGGCAAGAAATCTGGCATGTCCATAGGATTGTTTTGATATAAAGAAATGTGAAAATAATATAAAAAATAAATATTAAATGAAAAAAATCAGTTAAACGCAAATTCTTTCATCAACAGACAAGAGGCCCCCCAAAGCTTCCAGGAGTAATGTGCAATTGTGTAAAAAATATTTCAAAATAATGAAACTTCTTCAATTGCATGTCCTTGACACGTGATAAAAGATTGTGTGCTAAGTGAAGCACACATGGAAACTTGGTTTATCCTAATTCCGAAACTTTGCCTTTAAACCGAAATAATTTCTTTATCATACTTTTTGTTAAAACTAAGGCATTTTTCAAAGGCAAATTTACAGATCAAAGCAGTTGATTGTTTAAATTGCATCAATAAAATCCTTCCATTAGCCGCATGCTTCAGTGCTACTGAACAAGAGAGGAATACATGATTTAACTCTAGGGGTTCTGTAGATCAGTGCTACTGAACAAGAGAGGAATACATGATTTAACTCTAAGGGTTCTGTAGATCAGTGCTACTGAACAAGAGAGGAATACATGATTTAACTCTAAGGGTTCTGTAGATCAGTGCTACTGAACAAGAGAGGAATACATGATTTAACTCTAGGGGTTCTGTAGATCAGTGCTACTGAACAAGAGAGGAATACATGATTTAACTCTAGGGGTTCTGTAGATCAGTGCTACTGAACAAGAGAGGAATACATGATTTAACTCTAGGGGTTCTGTAGATCAGTGCTACTGAACAAGAGAGGAATACATGATTTAACTCTAGGGGTTCTGTAGATCA
This sequence comes from Ampullaceana balthica, assembly GCA_944989445.1. NCBI lineage: Eukaryota > Metazoa > Mollusca > Gastropoda > Lymnaeidae > Ampullaceana > Ampullaceana balthica. The sequence goes on along the minus strand of CALYLW010000130.1, from coordinate 550,186 downwards.
GTGCTACTGAACAAGAGAGGAATACATGATTTAACTCTAGGGGTTCTGTAGATCAGTGCTACTGAACAAGAGAGGAATACATGATTTAACTCTAGGGGTTCTGTAGATCAGTGCTACTGAACAAGAGAGGAATACATGATTTAACTCTAGGGGTTCTGTAGATCAGTGCTACTGAACAAGAGAGGAATACATGATTTAACTCTAGGGGTTCTGTAGATCAGTGCTACTGAACAAGAGAGGAATACATGATTTAACTCTATGGGGTTCTGTAGATCAGTGCTTCTCAAACTTTTTAGTATGGCGGACCGGCAGGAATTTTTAACATTGCACCAGGGACCGGTTCACTATTTACCCTGCGCTGACAATTTTTTCGGTCCTTTTTTGAGAACATCTGCGGACCGGCAGCGGATGGCCCACGGACCGGCACCGGTCCGCGGACCACGACTTTGAGAAGCACTGCTGTAGATAACATGTGTGCTTCTAGACTAGGGGTAAACATGCCAGAAATAAAACATTTCTTATTGCAACCAAGACTTTCTGGTATGCGTTTATGTTCTTTCTAAAGTAAAGAACAATCAGGAATGATTTTGAAGGAACCTTAAAAATTAATAATGGCAGTGCAAGAATCGTCGTCTTAAGAAAAGAAAGATCACCTGAAAATTAAAACTTATAACATAGATAATTGTAGAATTATACTGAGAGTGATCAAGGGAGGCGGCAGATAATTGTAGAATCATAGTGGCAGTGATCAAGGGAGGCGGTCTTCAAACATGTGTCCAGAAATGTAGTCTGAGATTCTATAGAAAGATCTAAAGGTTGATCATTTTTTAAACCTTTTAAAGCTAAATGTCTTAACAAAGAATTTTTCATCGCTCTATACGTATTAAACACTTACTACAGTGACATTGCTGTCTATTTCGAACTAATAACAAACTTATGTTTAAAACTGTGTTGTAAATTTTCATAAAGTTGACACATTTTGTTATTTTAACAATTTTGTCTAAAGATGCTTTGTTATTTTGATAAAGCTATTATAAAAAAAAATTAAAAAAAATAATATTTACTCTCTATATATAATTCTCTTCGTGGTCGGACCATGCAAGGCAACAAGCTACAAGTATATGCAACAGATACTAGTTTTAGAAAGCAGCGCACCAAATTACTGCACCAATGCATCAAAAGGTGTGCAAATTAAATATGCGCTGTAAAAAAATATTATATGACGTCATTGTTTTCGCTGATATTTTAATTTTGTAAAAAGGGAACAATGTAAAAATAGGATTTGACGATGGTTAATTATAACATCAACCCCTATTATAAAATAATGTGTGTGCATCTCAGAAAATTTAATATTTCGTATTGATCAAACAAGGACAAGTTAGTTGGGCTTTTGAACAAGGTCGGCGCCCTAGGCGCCCTAAAAAAGGGAAATAAAGGGGTAAAAGAACTCTCCATAAGCAAGTCTGTGGCGTATGCTACGCCGCGGGGCGTCTAGTATCTTTTAAAAATGACCAAAAGGTAAATTATTTTAAACTGCGTACTGTTTGTTCACTGTACTGTCTTGAAGTGTTGAGTCATAGAAAATGTTCATTTAACCATATAAAAGGGCATAATTTGACGCGCACCTCGGCACCATTACCTGGGCACCATTACCTGGGCACCATTACCTGGGCACCATTACCTGGGCACCATTACCTGGGCACCATTACCTGGGCACCATTACCTGGGCACCATTACCTTGGCACCATTACCTTGGCACCATTATCTTGGCACCATTACCTTGGCACCATTACCTTGGCACCATTACCTGGGCACACCCATGTCTTACAATGATTGCATTTAAAGTTTAAAAACTAAACCAATATGTCAATCGTCACAAGGATTCAATACTTCCCAGACTGCAAAGTTAGATATCTGAAGCACTATATTCTTCTCGTCAAATGCTATTATGTACAGATACTCATATTTCCAGTTGACTCTTTCGATAGATATTTAAATTGTATTGTAGGGAAGTAATTCGTTTATATAAATAATTGTAAGGGTTACGTGGGGTGGAGCATCTTAGCCTTCATTCTACTTGGATATGGTATGTTCTCATAGGTCCCTTAGTTTATGTACAAAGTGAACTAGTCACGGGGACTTCATTAGGGAGTTCTACGGTGATATACGTTGTTTCTATGGTTTCTACGGTGATATACGTTGTTTCTATGAGACCTTGTCGTTTCGTCACCATCTAGTTTTGTCAATTGTCGTTTTGTCATGGAACCGTTCTCATATTGTTTAAATGTAGATCTAGACACTGATTGATTGATGAGATATCTCCTTACCTCACAGCTCTGTCTTTCATCCCACTACCAACCTGATATCTCCTTACCCCACAGCTCTGTCTTTCATCCCACTAACAACCTGCTATCTCCTTACCTCACAGCTCTGTCTTTCATCACACTAACAACCTGATATCTCCTTACCTCACAGCTCTGGCTTTCATCCCATTAACAACCTGATATCTCCTTACCTCACAGCTCTGTCTTTCATCACACTAACAACCTGATATCTCCTTACCTCACAGCTCTGTCTTTCATCACACTAACAACCTGATATCTCCTTACCTCACAGCTCTGTCTTTCATCACACTAACAACCTGATATCTCCTTACCTCACAGCTCTGTCTTTCATCACACTAACAACCTGATATCTCCTTACCTCACAGCTCTGGCTTTCATCACACTAACAACCTGATATCTCCTTACCTCACAGCTCTGTCTTTCATCACACTAACAACCTGATATCTCCTTACCTCACAGCTCTGTCTTTCATCACACTAACAACCTGACTGAATGTATTACCGTGGACGATTACTCAAACTTCAAAGCCCTTTATTTCAGTGTGTGTGTGTGTATGTGTGTGTCTGCGTGTGCGTGTGTGTGTGTGTATGTACGTGTGGGCTGGGGGTCGGGAAGGATGGCACCCACCATCACCAGCCACACGTCAGGAGATCACGTATTATTTCCAATTTAGTTCGCTATGGATGCAGATGTCCACAAATATCCCACCTCTCTCTTCCATCTCCCCCACAACAGGGAAAATTTATTCATCCAAATTCCTTTACCCCCCCCCCACCCCCTTCTATCCCATTGCAATGTTTCTTCGTTAGACGTGCACATGTATCTGCCTGGCAGACCATTAGTTAGCCGACCCCGCCTTGTCGGTGCAATGGACCCACGAATATTTCAAGATGCGCATTGATGAAATGATATTATATGGAAACCGAGTTATCATGGCGGCGCTTTGTAGCAAGTGGCGTGATGAGAAGATGATTAATGTGTAAAGATGATTAATCTGTAAAGATGATTGTCGCTGTGTTTCTGTGGTATACAGACGGCGGTGAGAGAACAGCAATGAAAGTGGGGTACCCCTGAATACTTTGATATACAAAATCCTTTTTTAAAGAACAATACCATTTATATCTTAAAAACATTGTTCACCGATTATTTCACCAATTGATTTACTGTTTTGATATAGTGGAATATGACAAATTTAAATCCTTTGGATTCTGGCATTGACAATTATCATATACAGTTCCATTAATGACGCTATATATAATTATATATACCGCAAATTATAGCGCCATGAACTTTTATCCATGGAAATGTCTAGACTTCCATTTTTATTACAGTTTTCATTATTGTTAGTGTGTTGGTTCTATGGTTTTTCAAACCACATCCCATGGGCGGCCCTTGATTTCATGAATGGCAAGTGCCAGACCAAATAGTGGAGATAAATGAAACTTAAATGAAATAAATATAATAATATATATAAATAAAGTGAAACTAAAATGGGAGCCCAAAATATTACTATTAGAAGGCAAAATTGCACCCATCCTTCCTGCTACCCCAATGATGACTTGAGTAAGAGTGGGAGATTGATACTAGAAGAACTACATAGAAATGAAGTTACTAATTGAACACCTTTTCCCGAGTTCAAGTTGCAGGATAAACACATAGATAACCGTTCATGAAATTTGGACATACAAAAATAGCCACAATATAAATAAAATGTATTTGTTTAAATATTTAAATTGAGCGAGTAAATACAAAGGAATATACCTAAAAAAAATAAATGAAATAAAAACTATTTCTAGACTGCTCCAGTCTCTTTAAAACTAAGAATGTTAGACTGACAACCCGCACACCGTCTTCTCCGCACACCATCTTCCTCACACACTAGTTTGATGACTAGAGGGAAATTTATGCCAGAACTGTTGTCCGTTATCACCGAATCACCCCAATAACACGACAAAAACCAACTAAGTAAGTTGACGTAAACAGACACTTCGAAGCCGTTGTCTTAAATAAGTGTGCCCCCTTCCGCCCCAGGCTAGAACGGATCTACAATGACGCCTATGATCTATTGTTACAAGATTCGCCCTTGGATGTTTCCAGACCGTTGTCCAGTTGTTCCTACAAACACGTAAGTGGACCGGTCAAGATCACGCGCTAATGGCCCCTAGATGAAAACGTTATCCCCAGGATGGCTTCCACTGCCCGGGGTTACAGACGCCACGATCGAAGAATGATGGCATTTCTCTGGCGGGGGCGGTGGGGGAGGGGGTCAGGCGGCCAGGGTGGCCATTACTGGCTATTTGAGAAATGACCACACGAGGAAGGAATAAGGGCGTCGCTGTCACTCTGGTGACGGTGGCTCGCCATTAATTACCATTTGGTGGAAATCTGGTGATTCTGGAAGAAGAGATGGGAGTCGGGATAGGACATTACTCGGAGGCTCAAGCAGGACTTTGATAAAATTAGGCTGTCTTCATGTGTTCGCCTTTACCACTGTCTTGTGTCAAAGAGCCTACGACGCTAGTTGGTAGACTTTTTGTGTTCGCCAGTACCACTGTCTTGTGTCAAAGAACCTACGATGCTAGTTGGCAGACTTTTTGTGTTCGCCAGTACCACTGTCTTGTGTCAAAGAGCCTACGACGCTAGTCGGTTAACAAAAAACGGATGAGATATTGGTGTCTGTGTCTTATGATTTGACCGTTACTTCACGACTAATGTTGGAGGTCAGTACACGGGAAATGTATTGATCAATGTCCGGTGCGGTGAGAGTCAGTACTCAACAGACTGCCCATTACACAACAGACTGCCCATTACACAACTGACTGCCTATTACACAACTGACTGCCCATTACACAACTGACTGCCCATTACACAACTGACTGCCCATTACACAACTGACTGCCCATTACACAACTGACTGCCCATTACACAACTGACTGCCCATTACACAACTGACTGCCCATTACACAACTGACTGCCCATTACACAACTGACTGACCATTACACAACAGACTGCCCATTACACAACAGGCTACCTATTACATAACTGATTGCCCATTACACAACAGACTGCCTATTATACAACAGGCTACCTATTACGTAACAGACTGCCCATTACTCAACATACTGCCTATTATACAAAACATTGCTTAAGAATATGTAAATAAATGACAATCAAGGCACGAAAAGATCATTTGCCTATTTGACATCAGCCACCATATGTTGATAATGTTGTGTTTTGTGTAACTAGCGATAAAGCCATTTTATTTTAGAGGCCATGTCTTACATAGTTTTTGGTGGCTATTTGGTGATTGATCAATATTTCTTGACAATAAACACCAAAAACTAAATAATAACTATAGGACATTAGCCAAATGAGTTGAGTGAAAACATATAACGCCCCCTTTAATTATAATTATTTTTGTCGTGAACAATGGTTGAAACAGTTGCATGTTCGGATCTAGATGCTAAAAGATGGAAAATGAAATCTCACAAAACACGAAATATTTATTTTTAATATAAGTGCATTTAGATTATTTTGCGGCTATCAAATCGTTTTATTATTTAATGACGTCATTCTAAAGTGCGGTGTTTTATGGCAGATAAAAGTCAAGTATAACACCGTGAGATGTCCAAGTCAAGTATAACACCACGTCATGTCCAAGACAAGTATAACACCGTGAGATGTCCGAGTCAAGTATGACACCACGTCATGTCCAAGTCAAGTATAACACCACGTCATGTCCAAGTCAAGTATAACAACGTCGATGTCCAAGTCAAGTATAACACTGTGTGATGTCTAAGTCTAGTATAACACCGTGAGATGTCCAAGTCAAGTATAACACCATTGATGTCCAAGTCAAGTATAACACTGTCGATGTCCAAGTCAAGTATAACACTGTGTGATGTCTAAGTCAAGTATAACACCGTCGATGTCCAAGTCAAGTATAACACCGTGAGATGTCCTAGTCAAGTATAACACCGTGTGATGTCCAAGTCAAGTATAACACCGTGAGATGTCCAAGTCAAGTATAACACCGTCGATGTCCAAGTCAAGTATAACACCGTGAGATGTCCAAGTCAAGTATAACACCGTGAGATGTCCAAGTCAAGTATAACACCGTGAGATGTCCAAGTCAAGTATAACACGCGTCATTTCCAAGCTGATGCTAATATCAGAATTTATTTACAAGATGACCGCAAGGTAGCCCCCTAAAGGCCAGTAAATTTTTCCTGCCTGCTGTTGTGCCCTCTCATAATGGTCCTCCCTCTGACCGCAGGATCGTCATTAGCCAATGGTGCTGGTCACTTCTGGCCACCTGATTTGTGTCGTTTGAACATGCAAATCTTAGAAATCTCATTAGCATTAATGGCTTGGCAGAGGCGTTTACTAACTAGGGTGGTGATCGTTAAATGAATGGGAGAGCGAGAAGGGAAGGGGTTAGGGAAGAGGGGTAGGGAAGGGGTAGCGTTGGAGTGCAGTTAACACCTGAGAAAAGGGGTTGTAAACTTTGTGAAGTATCAGGGTCGTGAAGGGGTGGCGTTGGAGTGCAGTTAAAACCTGAGATAAGGGGTTGTAAACTGTGTGAAGTATCAGGGTCGTGAAGGGGTGGCGTTGGAGTGCAGTTAAAACCTGAGATAAGGGGTTGTAAACTGTGTGACGTATCAGGGTCGTGAAGGGGTGGCGTTTGAGTGCAGTTAAAACCTGAGATAAGGGGTTGTAAACTGTGTGAAGTATCAGGGTCGTGAAGGGGTGGCGTTGGAGTGCAGTTAAAACCTGAGATAAGGGGTTGTAAACTGCGTGAAGTATCAGGGTCGTGTTCGGTCTGGGCTAGGGAGCATGGAAGTCGTCAACTAACTGATGTCGTTAAATATCCTTATTGGTTGTTGTGTAAAGATTGGGCCTAGTTTAGGGAACGTCAATAATTTATGGGCTTCAATGAAGTGGCACGCATGACATGCAGGGTAAATGTATCGAAGTTTTCGTTACAAACAACAAAACTCCAAATTCACGATCGTCTCGTAAATAATTTTCTTTTCAAACTATCGAGATGACACAGGCCTTTAATGAAGCGGTTCCCATCACAATGGTCATGACCCAAAAATAGGGACACAGAAAGTTACCTGAATAAAACAGTAATTAATGAGTGAAAAGGTTCCAAAATAAACATGGAGGCGTGATTTGAATGAGAAGGTTAAAATGCTCTTTAACGTTATTGTTACCCAGATACAGTGGCGTAGCTAGGGTCATGTGCGCCCGGGGACATGACACAAAATCTGCGCCCCTTGTCGGGCCGAATGATTCTTGGGGCTCACTGAGCCCCCAAGAAAAATTTGAAATTTTACGTTTTATAATAATTATATGGTTCATTTTCGAAGCAACTGATATTTTAATGAAATAGAATAGAGACTAATAATTCTATATAGATCTACGATTGTAAACAATTTATTTGAAACAAAAAAAAATACTAATTATAAAATTGGACATGGTCTACAAAAAAATATTCTCCTTGATTTGAATGTCACAAACTCGTCAATCACGATGTCAAAAATAATATTCTTAAGTGTTTCTCTTTCGATGCTAAGGAGTGCAAGATCATTCAGACGATCTTGTCCCATTGAAGCATGTAAATAAGACAAAATAAGCTTCAGTTTGCCGAAGAACCACTCACAGCTTTCAGTTGAAACAGCAATTGTTAGAAGTATTTGAAGTGAAAAGCGCAGATTCGGAAATACGTCATCTCCATATGAAACAATAAAACCAAGAAGATCCAAAAGAGTTTCCGATAGAACTTCAGTCCAGGTACTGAGCAGCATTTTTGAGTCTCCGATTTCTGTGCACAATTCGTGACCATTGACGTCAGTGTCGTCGAAATTAGACAAATCTAAGCAATTTTATCGAGTGTATCAACTTTTGTCTCAGTAAAAAGAGTTTTGACGTCTAGTAAAAATTAAAAAAAAATTTTTAAGGTTTTTTAGACGTAAAAACCGTATTGATATCTCCTTTTGGAGTCTATCAATTACGCTGTTAATATCACGTGCAATTCTTCTTCTGCAGAAAGTTCTGCATCTCTTGTTAATTCTCAAGGCATCCTCCGATGTCGCCTAATCCTTCTGTCAACCTCGATTCCCCAATTTGTCCATCTTCTTTTCCACTGTCTACCGCAACCTTGCCAAAATTATCACAAACGTTGACAATTTCTTGCTCAAGCGATTCAACATCAGATGCTGTTTCCTTGAAATTCACAGTAGGATTCTGCAACCGTTTCTTGACACGATCAATTTTCCCAAGTATGATGTTCCAGAAATTTAACAAAACTAGGAATTTAAAGTTTAATATACCTGCTAGCAAAGTTTCTGCATCACTTCTGGTATCAGGCGTCATATTTGTATGTTCTGATAATTTTTCCAACAGCCCTACCAGTTCATCTAGTCCTTCATAAATTGCTTTAACAGCTTCTGATTGTGCACTCTAACGTGTTTCAGACTCCCTCTTCATTTTGGTTGGTACAACTCTTTTTAATTCTTCCCAACGAGTTTTTGAACGAGAGGAAACACAAATTTAAACTTTCAACTGTTCCAAAAAACGTGATAACAACTGGATCCTGTTTAGCTGAGTGTACTCTTGCTAAGTTTAAGCTGTTGTTGTCACATTTGATGAACAATGCTCTGTGATTTCTGGCACATATTCTGTGTTGAAGGCCGGATATATGCCCAGTCATTACAGCAGCATTTTCATAATATTGTGTCCGACAGTCGGCTAGAGGTATGTTATTAGATTCCAGTTTCTCTAAGATAACTCTTTCAAGGCTTGCTGCGTCTTTGGAATGTATCTGCACAAAACATAAAAATGATTCTTTGAGGATTTCTTTTTTAGTTTGAAAATCTACATCGACAAATCTGATGAATTTAGAAAGATGTTCCCGGTGTCATAGATCGAATGTTGAGTCAAGTAAGATACCGTTGTACTTGTTTTTTTTTCTTATTTCACACAACAGCTGATTCCTTACAGTCGATGTAAGTAGGTGGATAAATTCATTTTGGATTTCCGGTGATAAATAAGACACTGAACCTGGATTTTCTCTGGCATGTTGTAGGTGTTTTTATAACAGTGGATCATACTGAGCAAGTTTGATCACAGAGAGACAGGAATGAGATATGGTGTCTGATGTTTCATATAAAAGGAATCCAACTTGCTTTTACATACCGACACAAGCCCGTGAGAGGAGAGACCTTCCCTCCCCTCCCCCACTTTACTCCCGCCACAGTGGAATTGGGGAAGTAAGATTTTTCTTTTTAAAAAGAGTCACAGCATGCAGCAAAAGGGACGCGAATTAACCATTGTGTAAGCCAGTGGTTCTCAACCTTTTGAGATTCAAGGAACACTTGAAAAATGTGTGTCTTAGCTACGGACCACTACTAAAAATTGTGCTACTGCCGAGCTGGAAAGTTAAATATAATTATACTGTTTATATCTTATCTGTTGCAGACGCTCCTTCTATACAGAAGATTATTGTTAGCTATAAGTAGTATACATGTTAGTTAGTAAAACTATACTAATATGCTACGTTTTGCGTGCTCCGAAAACAATATTGTAATGGCTTTCTTTTGTAACGAACAAATGTCATTTATATTAGCCTCATAGTCTTATTATTTAATTCTACTTGCTAACTATAAAAAATATTTTAGGCCATAAACAGTAGTTTTTATTAAAAAGACTGCTATATTAGTTTATTTAGTACGAACGATTTTTTAAAATTGTAAGCAATGCAGAAAATCCACTTTCACCAAGTTGCAAAGGGTAAAAGTATTTTAAAAGCTATCTGAGACAGTTCGGAGTACTCCAAAATTTCACTAAGCTCACTTTCTGATAAAACATAATCAAAGTGGTATCGCTAGTCAGTTCAATGAATTGGTTTAATTACGATGTTGGTCATTTTATTTAATGAGACAATGTGTGCCAGGTTAGGACTGACACCCCACGAAAAGCAACTGAACGTTAAAAATCACCAAAGTAGAATTAAAATTGGCCCTGCATTGATTGAATATGACCAAAAATCAAATTTATCAACAGTTGTTTATTTATTCCAGCATTTTCTGGTTTCTCGGTGATTTCGTATAATTAATCAAACATCTCAAAGTTAACTTGACTTAATCTTCTTTTCCAAAGATCATGCTTTTTTGTAAAAGAGCAATTGTTACTGAGAGCAATATATGTGTCTGCTTTCCTTGCCGAGTTGAATTAAGTTTATTGAGTTCTTCAAAAATTTCAGCCAAGTAAGCCAAAACAGCAGCCCACAAGCTTTGGTTCAAATGATCAACAAGCTTTGAGTTTTTTCTACAATAAACTCTCTTACGTCATCATGTAATTCAAACAGTCTGATAACCAACGAACTTCAGTACACATCAGTAACTGTTAATGGTCAAGATTCATATTCAAACATAAGAAAGCAAAGAGACGAGAATTTAATGGACGAGCGTTGATAAAATTAAAAAACTATTTAGGCCAGATCAAATATAATATTTTAAGTCTGCGTTTATTCTTTTTCTCGCTAGTCTTTGTCGATGAATCATACAGTGCGTAAATTTCATGCTTTGCTCGCGGACCTCCAGGCACATCTCCGCGGACCACAGGTTGAGAACCCTTGCTTTGAGCCACTCCTTTTTCTTGTCTTGGTCATTTTGGTTGCTTTTAGTGTCGTCTCTGTCTTTTCTATTAGTAGAATCGCCTTTGTCTCTTACTGCCCCCTAGTGTCACTCCCAGCATCTCAACAGTTTTTTTAAAACGCCATCAGCAATCCTACATTGTGGATGTGTCATTTATTTATGAGTAGAATGGCGCCCCTTAACGCTCAATGGGGGCGCCAAAATCATGCTTGCCAACTGATTTGTATTGAAGATATTTTCGGAGCTCAAAAATTCAATCTTGCAAACGTATTTAGGATACATTACTTTACATCAAAATAAAATTAAATAATGAGTTTTAATACTCATTTTGGCGCCCCCTAACGTGGCGCCCGGGGACATATGTCCCCCCTGCCCCGCCCCTCGCTACGCCACTGCCCAGATAACGTTATAACGCGAACATTTATCACAGGACACATTAAAATATGCTTTTATTTGCAATACACTCCACCTAAATTCCCTATGTAAACGGAAAAAAACCTTAATCAATGTAAGGATACAGAATTACTAAGTCACAAACATGTAGCACCCACTCATTATTTACTTGGCTTTCATTTGACTATAAACTGTATTGTCAACTGCTAATGGGCATTTTGTTGTATTTGATTAATGAAACTAGATTTATGCTTTAATTTTTTGGTGATATTTGTTTCGTAGATCAATAATGTATTTCAAGTTTTCAGTTTATCGTGTCCGAAATGACGTAACTGTGCGTTACCACCCACACCCACATTTCTTTCTCTCAAAGTTTTATTTCTCATGAGTTAACGATGTCTGAAACATTGGAAGTTGAATTATTGTAAGTCCATGTTTATCAAGTTAGAGTTTGTTAATTGTAAGTCCATGTTTATCAAATTAGAGTTTGTTTATTGTAAGTCCATGTTTATCAAGTTAGAGTTTGTTTATTGTAAGTCCATGTTTATCAAGTTGAAGTTTGTTTATTGTACGTCCATATGTATCAAGTTAGAGTTTGTTTATTGTACGTCCATATTTATCAAGTTGAAGTTTGTTTATTGTAAGTCCATGTTTATCAAGTTAGAGTTTGTTTATTGTAAGTCCTTGTTTATCAAGTTAGAGTTTGTTTATTGTACGTCCATATTTATCAAGTTGGAGTTTGTTTATTGTAAGTCCATGTTTATCAAGTTAGAGTTTGTTTATTGTGAGTCCATGTTTATCAAGTTAGAGTTTGTTTATTGTGCGTCCATATTTATCAAGTTAGAGTTTGTTTATTGTAAGTCCATATTTATCAAGTTGGAGTTTGTTTATTGTAAGTCCATATTTATCAAGTTGGAGTTTGTTTATTGTAAGTCCATATAATTTATCAAGTTAGAGTTTGTTTATTGTAAGTCCATATTTATCAAGTTGGAGTTTGTTTATTGTAAGTCCATATTTATCAAGTTGGAGTTTGTTTATTGTAAGTCCATGTTTTACAACTATGAGAAGGAACGTTTGGAAAGAATGAATCATTATTATACATACCAGGCAATCACTGTGTGTTATACCAGGCAAGCACTGTGGGTTATACAATACAAGCACTGTGCGTTATACCAGGCAAGCACTGTGTGTTATACCATACAAGCACTGTGTGTTATACCAGGCAAGCATTGTGTGTTATACCATACAAACACTGTGTGTTATACCAGGCAAGCATTATGTGTTATACCATACAAGCACTGTGTGTTATGCCATACAAGTACTTTGTGTTATACCAGGCAAGCACTGTGTGTTATACCAGCAAATACTGTGTGCTATACCAGACATGTACTATGTGTTATACCAGGCAAGCACTGTGTGTTATACCAGGCAAGTACTGTGTGTTATACCAGACATGTACTGTGTTTTATACCAGGCAAGTACTGTATGTTATACCAGGCAAGCACTGTGTGTTACACCAGGCAAGCACTGTGTGTTAAAACCATACAAGCACTGTGTGTTATACCAGGCAAACACTGTGTGTTATACCAGGAAAGCACTGTGTGTTATACCAGGCAGCACTGTGTGTTATACCAGGCAACACTGTGTGTTATACCAGGCAAGCACTGTGTGTTATACCAGGCAGGCACTGTGTATTATACCAGGTAAGGACTGTGTGTTATACCAGGCAAGGACTGTGTGTTATACCAGGCAAACACTGTGTGTTATACCATACAAGCACTGTGTGTTATACCAGGCAAGCACTTATGAGGGAAATATAAAACATAATTGGGGTATTTTATTTCATTTTAAAAATCTCAGTATTGTCCTTACTTATCAAATATTTAGTTTTATGACATCAACAATTGCTTTAAACGTATCCTTGCATCTTTCCTTGCCAACCAAAGATGCATGTACCAGCCATCAATACTTCTCATTATTTTGTTTATTCTGATTCATTATTGAGGGAAAAAAAAATAATTTAAAGAAAATATATGTAAGAGGAAAAAAATTGTCCGCATTATTATTTAGAAAATGTAAAATAGATCAAATATTTAACAAATTAATAAGGTTTTTACAAAATATTTTAATTTTCTTTAGGCAGTAGCCTAAACAAGTACACCGTACACCTTATGTTATATACTATATCTATACCGTTCACCTTATGTTATATACTATATCTATAGCGTACACCTTATGTTTTATACTATATGTATACCGTACACCTTATGTTATATACTATATCTATACCGTACACCTTATTTTATATATTATATCTATACCGTACAAATTATGTTTTATACTATATCTATACGGTATACCTTATGTTATATACTATATCTATACCGTACACATTATGTTTTATACTATATCTATACCGTATACCTTATGTTATATACTATATCTATACTGTACACATTATGTTATATACTATATGTACACTGTACACCTTATGTTATTTACTATATCTATACCGTACACCTTATGTTTTATACTATATGTACACGGTACACCTTATGTTTTATACTATATGTACACCATACACCTTATGTTATATACTATTTGTACACCATACACCTTATGTTATTTACTATATCTACACTGTACACCTCATGTTATATAATATATGTACACCGTACACCTTATGTTATTTACTATATGTACACCGTACACCTTATGTTATATACTATATGTACACCGTACACCTTATGTTATATACTATATGTACATCGTACACCTTATGTTATTTACTATAACTACACTGTACACCTCATGTTATATACTATATGTACACCGTACACCTTATGTTATATACTATATCTACACAGTACACCTTATGTTATATACTATATGTACACTTGTACACCGTACACCTTATGTTATATACTATATCTATACCGTACACCTTATGTTATGTACTATATGTACACCGTACACCTTATGTTATATACTAAATGTACACCTTGCACCTTATGTTATATACTATATGTACACCGTACACCTTATGTTATATACTATATCTATACATTACACCTTATGTTATATACTATATCTATACAGTACACCTTATGTTATATACTATATGTACACCGTACACCTTATGTTCTATACTATATCTACACCGTACACCTTATGTTATTTACTATATATACACCGTACACCTTATGTTATATACTATATGTACACTGTACACCTTATGTTATATACTATATCTACACCGTACACCTTATGTTATATACTATATCTACACCGTACACCTTATGTTATTTACTATATATACACCGTACACCTTATGTTATATACTATATGTACACTGTACACCTTATGTTATATACTATATCTACACCGTACACCTTATGTTATATTCTATATGTACACTTGTACACTGTACACCTTATGTTATATACTATATGTACACTGTACACCTTATGTTATATACTATATGTACACTGTACAGCTTATGTTATATGCTATATATACACAGTACACCTTATGTTATATACTATATGTACACAGTAACCTTATGATATGTACTATTTAAGCTTAAAATTAAATATTTTATTTATACACACATTTCTGTTTCTTTATATTTCAAAGTATTTTCGAAGTCCATCACTGTATAATATATTTCAGACAGGATGGTGGTCGAAAACTCTGTATAAAATATTTCAGACAGGATTGTGGTCCAAACTTTGTATAAAATATTTCAGACAGGATTGTGGTCCAAACTTTGTATAAAATATTTCAGACAGGATGGTGGTATAAAACAACTCTGTATAAAATATTTCAGACAGGATGGTTGTCGAAAACTTTGTATAAATTATTTCAGACAGGATGGTGGTCCAAAAATTTCGATTCTTCAGATTTAACTTATATTTTTAAAAAATAGATTGACTCGTGACCATGGGCGTCGCTAGGAATTTTTCCAGGGGGGGGGGCAACATTTTAAAAAAAAATTAACTGACAATGCCATACGGGCATACAGGTTCAATTTTAATTAAATTCAAGTTAAGTATAACAGTAATTATTTATATTGACATTGCCAGATATTTTTTTTACCTGAAACGACACTTGCTAAATTAAATTTACTGACTGAATATGTTTTTTAAAAAGTATTATTCATCTGTTTTAATATTCTTAGAATATAAATAAATATTTTAAAGAAACTTTTATTTTTTATTTCGTTACTAGAAGTTTGATTCCTATTTTGTTTGTTTTTAAGTGAAAAAATTTCATTTCACATCTTACTGTGACAACACGGCAAGTAGTTTTATAGATAAACAAAACGAATGTATCCTACTACGATTATGTAGCTTCAATGGCCGAAAAAAGCCTTAGAAATTAATAAGACTTAAAAATTAGCGCTGTAATAACTAAAATACAACATATAATAATGCATTAAATAAATTATAAACATAAGTTCTCACGAGAAAATTAAATTTTGCTGATAAATAATGTACGTGTAGAATCTGAAAGATTACCAAAGATGGATATGAGAAATTATTTTACAGGCTCAAAAAAAACAAAAAGTAGAGCAATCGCACGATTCCGAAATGCCGTTATTAGAAGATTTTGAGGCGTCTGCAGCATCTGACTTATCATTGCCATTGAGAAAAACAGTACAAGTTCAACAGCCAGACACAACTGAAGCAATTGTTTCTAATGTGATTGTCGCTGACACTTCTTCATTTCCTAAATTGGATATTGGAAGGTATGTCTTGACACACGACCTGTCAAATGAGTCGAAATTGCAGCTGATTCGTGATTGCTGGACCCCTGATAAAAAGTATGATTTTAGAGCTGACAGTGATGGAAACAGAATTTTTAGATATTCATGGTTATCAGACTATTCACCGTGGCTTGTATACTCACGAATGTTAAAAGGTGCCTTTTGCAAATATTGCGTGTTGTTTCCGCAAAAAATAATTCGAGGAGTTCAGGGGGCATTTGTCATCAAACCATGCACAAAATATAAAGATTTCAACGAAGATGCACGTAACCACATGCAAAGCACATGGCACAAAGGCTCTCATGAAGATGCAAGCAATTTTGTTGCATTATTGGAAGCCAAAGCAGTTTCTATAGATGAGCAGTTGAACTCATCATTTAGAAGACAAATTCAAGAAAATCGCAACAAACTGGGTCCCATCATTTCTACTATCCTATTTTGCGGGATGCATGATTTAGCACTTTGTGGAAAAGAATCAAATTCTGGTAAATTTTATGACCTTTTAGAGTTTCGTGTTGAATCTGGAGATGAAGTTCTTGGTAATCATTTGTCAATTGGTTCTTGTAATGCTAAGTATATCTCGGCAACTACACAAAACACTATAATCGACATTTGTGGGTCCTTCTTGCGTGAAGACATTGTTCGTGAAGCAAATAATTCAGTTGTATTTTCTATACTTGCCGACGAGACAACTGACATTTCAGGCATTGAGCAGATGTCACTTGGTGTTAGATTTGTGAAATAACAAAATGGGAAAATGATGGTCACGGAAGAATTCCTGGGATATATTCCAATTGTTGATAGAACAGCTAAAGGTTTAGCCAACACCATCATTACAAATTCATTAGAATTTGTATTAGATATGACAAAGCTTGTTGGTCAAGGATACGACGGATGCTCTACAATGGCAGGTAAAGAAGGAGGAGTCCAAGCAATAATTCGAAAAAAATAACCAAAAAGCAGCATTTGTACATTGCAGTTCACACAAACTAAATTTTGTCGTGAACGATTTAAATAATGTGAATGCTGTACGAAACACAATAGGAACAATTAACTCAATTATAGTGTTTTTCCGAGAAAGTAGACAGCGAAGAAAACTAATTCCAAATGTCCCTTTGCTATGTGAAACTAGATGGACACATAAATATAAAAGCTTGCGGATTATTGCTGAAAATGTGACAGAAATTGTTAAACAACTGGAAGATTTAGAAGAATCTGGAAAAAGCAAGCAAGTTGCACATCAGTTACTTTGTGCTGTAAGAACTCCTACATTTGTTGTTTGTTTAGTTATTATACAAAAATATTCATCAAAGCTAGAATCTGTGACCCAAAAATTGCAGTCAGTGCATTTAGATTTACTGGAAGTACAAAATTACATTGAAGAATTGTTGACTACATTAGCTGTTGATCGACAGAATTGTGATGAGAGGTATAAGGAAATCTTTAGAGTTACAAAAGGTGTTGCAGATGACATTGGTGTCGACATTCAACCTCCACGACAAGCTGGAAGACAAATGAACAGGGAAAATCCAAAAGTTGATTTACCTGAAGATTATTTTAGAATAACTGTTTTTATACCCTACCTTGATTCTATTATATCATCGCTGGAAACTCGTTTTTCTGTGGAAAATAATCCAGCATTTTCTCTTTTAGTTTTGCATCCCTTTTTGATGACAAAACTAGAAAGACTCGCATTTAAGGATCAAGCCAGGGCTATTGCTGAATATTACGCATTTGACAATTTTATCGAGGAGAGTGAAACCTTGTATGATATATGGAAATGTAAAACTAGTAAAGGGGAACAAACAGAAACAATGACTCTATGTGAGGTTTTAGATGAAACCAATTTTTTCCCCATGATTAAGATGGCTTTTTTGACAGCATTGGCTCTTCCAGTAACAACATGCACAATCGAGAGATCATTTAATACTCTAAGACGAGTAAAAACGTGGCTACGCTCAACAACTGGTGATGATCGTTTATCTGGTCTTTGTATGATGAGTATCCACAGAAAAAGAATATCTCAAAACAAGAAAAAAATTATAGAACATGTTTTCAATCGATTTGGACAAATACCAAGACGTTTACAATTTTTGCTCCAGGATAAATAGTTTAAAATTACAATATTTTTGCTGTATCATATCAGTGTAATTTATAATTTTATACTCTATTTTATTTGTTTAGTAACTGTACCGTAACTGTTCGACACTGGAACCATTATTTTAGAAATTACAATAATGTAATCAGTTATACTTGCAGATATAATTCTTTTTATTTTTGATATATGTACAATGTCTTCAATGTGAAAAACTTTCAGGAAATTCAGTTCAGTTTTATTGTATCAAACCATTGTTTTAAAAATTACAAAAATTTAATCAGTTATACTTGCAGATATAATTCTTTTTATTTTTGTTTGATATATGTACAATGTCTTCAATGTAATAAACTTTCAGGAAATTTAGTTCAGTTTTCTTGTAACAAACCATTATTTTAAAAATTACAAAAAATGTAATCAGTTATACTTGCAGATATAATTCTTTTTTATGTTTGAAATATGTACAATGTCTTCAATGTAATAAACTTTCAGGAAATTTAGTTCAGTTTTATGGTAACATTTAACAACTTTGTGACATTTTTATGAATTTTTTCTAAAATGTAGGGGGGGGGCAAATTTTTGACTACGCCCATGCTTGTGACTGAAATAACGAAACAGTCGTATTCCCATCTGTTAATTGATAACATTCTAATCCATAACTGTGTGATTATCCCCACCCTGAGGCAAGACTTTATCAAATATTTAATTACACAACAAACAATCAACATCATCATCAATCACGGCTGACGTCAAGAATGCTACACGTAGTCAATTGTGGTCTTTCGTGTGAATTGTGCAGCCACCACGACACACCCTTCACCTATGACAAGGTATAATTGACTGATCCAAACTGGCAGGTTCGGGTAGGAAGTATCGTGTAACGGTCACATTTCACAGCCAGAAACGCCGCATTCACCCCCGTTTTCATTTGCCTCTTGTTCACACCCGTCTTGATCCTTCTTACAGGCCGGTCCTTTGTTCCGCGGGGCCGCAGACCTCGTTTGAAGGCTCGGGTCCGGATACACGTATCATGCGAGCAACCAGCGGACTTTGGAGTGGAGAGTCAGGGAAAACAGAAGACAATGATGGATGGGGGCGTGAGGTGGTAGAAGGGTGCAAATTTGGGAAAATAACATCAGTTTCCAGCATCCTTGCCCCGTGCCCACCGAGGGCATTGTTGGTTTAGGGGTTGGGTTGGGACGCACACACACACAGACACACAAGAATAGGAGGGGGAAAATCATTTACGTTAATGGGATTTTAATCATATTGGTTTTAACGCTAATCACTGAGTACAGAACTTTTAGACAGATTAGATCGGCCTGACTCAAGTGGAGTTTCAAGGACTATGCAAAAAGTCGTCACTTGTCTCTAGGGTTTCTTGTTTTATATGATAAAGCTGATTTCTATGGGCTAAACACGGCTTTTATAAGCTGATAGTCCCCTTAAACGACTATCATCTCTATTCTTCTTAATGATACAATGTATGAATGAAATGGCTTAAGTGCCAGTCAAATTAGTTCATTTACATATTAAATTCAAAGTGCAATACGCTTTTTTGATTCTCTGGTGGACATAGGTTATGTTCAAACTTTAAAAAAGTTTCCCTTGAGTAATACATTACACCATGACCATGTCATTATTATAAAACATCACATATCAGCCGATGTTTCTTAATCAAGTTATAATTACTAAACATTTTATCGAAACACTTGTGACTGTTTAGAATGAGCAACTACGATAATGAAAATTAAACAATTATATTCATCTTTAAAACTTGGTTCATTTAAGAAAATCTACTAACTTTTAGTGCAACTGACCCGATAATAATGAAGGGTAAGAAAAAACTGTCAGCAGTGGACGCTGTTAGGACTTTAGCCCTGATGTTGCCAAGTGATAAAATAACTAACTACACTTATCTGTGCTAGCAACAATAATTCAAAACTTACTATGAGAACTAAAAGAAGTGTTAACGTTGTATTATTTGGAAGAAAATAAAACAAGGGCTCTTCTGCTACACTTCCATGACTTGTCACCGACTGATGTCAACGCACCCCACTGAGGTCGATCACATCATTATATGCCGATGTCCATTTGTCCAGATGTGCCCTCTCCCAATGGTCAGGACTGACCGAGACGGACATGTACTAATTATAAGACGAGTAGGAAGTCCATGCATCAAAGCAGTTCCTCGCCTAAGATGTGTCTTGTCAGGATTTGAACTTTTCACTTTTTCCCTGAGTGACATTAGTTCTTTGTCTAACAAGAGTCATTGTGTTTATATTTGGTCCAACCACTTTTTAAAATACAAATGCTGACCAATATATTCTTCTATGTATAAGACCTATGATTGTTGGTTTATCTACAATAAATTGAGTCAATAGAATTGTCTTACTGAAAGTATGTATTTCAAACTAGCTTTCTCGTATTGCTGCTTCGTTTTAACGTAGTTATTTATAGTTTTCTCTATTATTATACATATTTTGTTGACCAAACGCCCTTACATCTGGGTACGAATTGTTACACCTAAAACTCTTACCATTGTGTTGATAATTAGTTAAAAAAAGGAAAAGTATGATTTTTCACCAATATTGCGGCCTGTATCACGTTTTCTCAAAATTTAATCGAATGTAATTTTTTATATAGTGAAATAATTAAAAAAATTAACTCAATTTCAAAGTATTATTCAAAAATTAAATTTTAAAAATCATTAAAAATTAATTAAAAATGAATAAATAGAGGTAAAATAGGATGTTTAAAACCACGTTTTTATAAGTGGACTAAAAAGAAGAAAATAATTTATAACTTATAAATTCAAGTGCTTTAATTTAATATGACTAAAAACGTGGGGCGGGCGGTTATAAAGGTTTTACATATGCATTTCACTCATTCTCTCACTTATAGATCTCTCTTTTGCCTTCTAAAGTGTGAATCTTTATTTTTTTAACCATACACCTATCTTTCTGTTGTATTTCTAAATTAGGGTGGGATTTTGAAGCACCCGGCCCACGTTCTTAGTCATATTAAATCAAATTACTTGAAATCATACGTTTTACATTATTTTCTTCTTTTTAGTACACTTATAAAAACGTGGCTTTTAAAAATCCTTTTTACCTCTATTTATTTTATTCTTTTTAGTCTAAGTGTATGCTATGGTGAGTTTGGATGTATTGATTATGTTCAAATATAATACGCATTGCCCGACAAACATTTACAGACTGAAAATGACTGATCTCCCCTTGATGGTTGATGTGGTCGGGGTTGGTGTGAACTCGGCACTTGAATGTAATGTAAACAAGAGCAGACGGGTAATACATATGCTTATATAGAGATAAACTAAAAAGTTCAATAATTTAATAACGGTACATTCGATCGATCTGAAATTTTGATACAATGCTTTGTCATCCAAGATCTATCTGTGGTAAATGTTTGAGATCTCTAGGACCATCAGAAGTGGTTTAATTTTACGTTGACATATTTGAAAAATTGCGGACAGACTAACACGAAAGCAAGTTAATAAAAACGTGGTAATAAATAAGTTTTTGTATATTTTATATTTAGTCACTGAGTCAATGGATTTTGCTTTCAAATCATAAACTTTTGGCTTCTACCTCCCTCCCATCTTGGGTAAACATAGCCCAAAGATGGTTGCTGGCTCAGGAACACAGAGCCCAAAGATGGTTGCTGACCCAGGTGCAAAGAGCCCAAAAATGGTTGCTGGCGTCTATTTGACCTCCAAATCGAGATCGACAGGGATATTGTTTGTATTGCGTGAGTTTGGGCCACGAGTTTTGACACGTAGCCACGTGAACTCACTTGAGACCAAAAATCCGAAGCAATCAAACTGGAAAAATAAAATGAAAAGGGGAGAAGTGAGTGGGAGGAGGGGGGTAAGGGAAGGTTTTAATCCAAACTTGAGTGCATTGTAACAAACTTGATTAGACAGCTCTATGCAATGACAGGTGGAGTGTTAAGACATGGGAGAAAAGATCCATGTTATATTATTTAGAAAGAAACTTTAAACGTAGAGGACGAAATTTTAGACAGAAATTGATAATAGAGTAAAGAAATAAAATCCTTTATTGATAGTTAGTCACAAACTTATTTTACGAATTTTTAAAAAAGAATTCTTAATTTTATCTAAAGTTTTTATAAAATTTCGTGTGAATATAATTTTTATGCAATTCTTTTGGATCGTCGAGGTGAAGTCGATTTTTTAAAAATATCTTAATTTAACAATATTTATACCATTATAGAACATGGTATGAGTTGTCTTATTCAAATATGTATACCATTATAGAGCATCGTATGAGTTGTCTTATTCAAATATTTATACCATTATAGAGCATGGTATGAGTTGTCTTATTCAAATATGTATACCATTATAGAACATGGTATGAGTTGTCTTATTCAAATATATATACCATTATAGAACATGGTATGAGTTGTCTTATTCAAATATGTATACCATTATAGAGCATGGTATGAGTTGTCTTATTCAAATATTTATACCATTATAAAACATCGTATGAGTTGTCTTATTCAAATATGTATACCATTATAGAGCATGGTATGAGTTGTCTTATTCAAATATTTATACCATTATAGAGCATGGTATGAGTTGTCTTATTCAAATCAAAAGACGCTATGGAAAGTGAAAAAGACAAACTTCAGGCATCCCACAGCTTTTAAAGTGTTACATTTTTTGCCATAGGTATGAAGTGTTTTTATCTCTTAAATACTTCATCAATAATCATACATTGTAAAATAATTTCATTGCTGAGAAGTGTGTAGAAATAGCTGACAAATGATAATTGAGTTCAGCAACGTCTTGTTGCAATCGTATTGAGGGAACTTTCTCTCTCTGCCTCTGTTTTGTTGTCGTCTCAGAATCTATAAATAGAATGTTGAAGTGAACTTTTCCCACGATCATTGGGACATTGAGCGACTGGAAAGAATGTAAGGATTGCATGGCTGAGTTTTTATCAAGATTGCATGGTTGACTTTCTATCAAGATTGCATGGCTGAGTTTGTATTGTCTGCGAGGGGAGATAAAAAGAAATACGCAGTCTCGTGAAAAGGGCTATAATCCAATTCTCCCGAAACCCACAAGACACAATGCTCTAAATCCCAAGTGGATTATATTAGTATAATTTAAGTGGAGTCGCTCAGGGATTTCATTTAATCGGCCTGAAAACTTGACCACGTGACTCGTGGGCCGATTTTCGAATTTAGGCATGTGGTCAAACGTATCGACCCTGCCTTCACATCAGGCCAATATTTAGGCATGTGGTCAAACGTATCGACCCTGCCTTCACATCAGGCCAATATTTAGGCATGTGGTCAAACGTATCGCTCCTGCCTTCACATCAGGCCAATATTTAGGCATGTGGTCAAACGTATCGACCCTGCCTTCACATCAGGCCAATATTTAGGCATGTGGTCAAACGTTTCGACCCTGCCTTCACATCAGGCCAATATTTAGGCATGTGGTCAAACGTATCGACTCTGCCTTCACATCAGGTCAATATTTCAAATGCGCAATCCCTTATTCCTAACATCAGGCCAATATTTCAAATGTGCAGATACTTGTCATATCTTGTCTTAAATATACAGACGCTCCTTCTATACAGAAGATTATTGCGTCCACAGACCATGCCGGTCAGTAGGCAAGTAACGCAGCGTTAACAGGTAATGGCTATGAGGGTTTCACGCATTACACTTTGTTTCCCTCAATAGCGTTAGGTAGACATTCGGAGCTGGGTGGACTCAGGGACACACTTGGCCCCGGGAACTAATCTCTGCCTTCAGAAGATTTGAACCCGTACCATCAGCACGCAAGCAGAGCACGCATGCCGTCCATCCACTTTTCCTAACATCAGCCAAAAATTTCAAATGTCCAACCATTTCTTACTACTGCTTTGTTTATCTGGCTATTTATTATAGTCAACGACTAATACTTCAATTCCAAGACATTAACGTGAGGAGCAAGTCAACAAAGTAAAAACAAAAAAGTAAAATTCTTCCAGGATCATTCAGTTAAATTTGAAATATAATTTTAAAATAACATACACGATGGATAAAAAGCGTAAAGTTTTAGAATGACTCTCTAATACATTGGGATTACAAAATTATGCTTCCCAAATCTAAGACATTTTACATTCTTACATTGGAACAGACAATGCGATACATGACACTTTCCAGCAGAAGACAACAATCTGTTCATTTATTTATTGCTATTTGGAGAGAAATGAGGATTGAGGGTCGATACTTTTCGTATTAAACTAAAATATTGAAATCGAAGATTCTTTGTAGATTCTAAATAAACAAAAAGATCCATTCGATCCCACAATTAAAAAACAAAATCAATCAAACTTAACATTGTAACAAACACTCAAAACAGCCATAGCATATTAATTTTTTTTTATTATATAGGAGTACCATTAAACAAACATTCACTTTACGCTTAGAATTAAAGAGAAATTCTATGTAGGCCTACAGTTAATCAAATATTAAAGATAGACAGACAATTAAATAGATATTATATTTTTACTTTTTTTCCCCTTTATATACATTTACGAAAAAATATCGGTGATGAATTCTATTGATGACTGACATTAAGTGAACATCAGAGACAATCAGACTTGTGGAATAAGGGAGAGTTTATAAATTGTATGGGTTAATAATTGAATATATCAGTTGATGTTTTTCCAATCCATTTTTGGACGTACAAACAACTTTGACTGTAGTTATTTAAGGATTTAAAATTTTCTTCCAAAAAGCTAGTTCGATTAAAGAAATATGAAAGGGAGATAAATGAAATATTTTTTTTGATGATCTCCCTTCTCCAAAAGATTGGAAAAAAATCGGTTATGATCCCAACAACCCTAGTTCGACTCCCGAGATTTTGGCTGGAGTGTGAAGATGAAGTGAGAACTCGACGTACGTCAGAATGGCAACAGATCAACAAATCCTTGGGCCCACGCTAAACACGGCCACTGGATTAGGTCAACATATCAGCTTTGAGAGGTGAGTTGACTCAACGAATTTTCTCCTCATTGTCCACGGGGCCATGTTTTCCTTGTCTGGGGCAGGATTTGGGGACTTCCGGTTGTGAATGGGAGAAATTGTTGTAGATTTTCTTGGGGAAAAGAAAACCTTCTCACATGAAAGAAGTGTAGTGGTTGCGCAGTTTTTTGGTTCAAATTAAACTGGTACACTAATAAATAGATTGGTACACTAATAAATAAACTGGTACACTAATAAATAAACTGGTACACTAATAAATAAATTGGTACACTTATAAATAAACTGGTACACTAAGAAATAGACTGGTACATTAATAAATAAACTGGTACACTAATAAATAGACTGGTACAGTAATAAATAGACTGGTACACTAATAAATAAACTGGTACACTAATAAATAAATTGGTACACTTATAAATAAATTGGTACACTAAGAAATAGACTGGTACATTAATAAATAAACTGGTACACTAATAAATAGGTAAAATACTAAATAAATTGGTACACTAATAAATAAACTGGTACACTAATAAATAAATTGGTACACTAATAAATAAACTGGTAAACTAAAAAATAAATTGGTACACTACTAAATAAACTGGTACAGTCAATAAAAAAATCGGTACACTAATAAATAATCTGATACACTAATAAATAAACTGGTACACTAATAAATAAACTTGTAC
Source organism: Ampullaceana balthica (assembly GCA_944989445.1). Taxonomy (NCBI): domain Eukaryota; kingdom Metazoa; phylum Mollusca; class Gastropoda; family Lymnaeidae; genus Ampullaceana; species Ampullaceana balthica. Next base: position 524,206 of record CALYLW010000130.1, on the reverse strand, counting down.
ACTAATACATTAAACTCATACACTAATTAAATAAAATATCTTTCCAAAATTTTTGTTTGTAATTTTTTACTTTAAATTTCGCCACATCATTTTTAGTTAACACTTCCATTTCTATTTATGGCACATGACATGTCGTACTTAACTAAGACTATGGAGTATAACAGTTGGTTCACGACTGTATATGTTTGAATTGAGATTCAGAAAAAATGGCTATAGTTTCAGTGATGAAGATAAGTATTGTCTCGTACTCGTATTTAAAGGGATTTTATAATTCAACTTTTTGTAAATGTATATACTTGCATGTTTATAACAGTCATTGGTTTTTGATTTATCACTTAATACGAAATATGACTTTTAAATTATGGATCTTCAATGTTATCTTAAATAATAGGAAGTCTATTCAAAATATATTTGTAGTGGGAATTTATCCCTCTTTCTCTCTGTCTCTCACACACACACACTCACACACACATCCACACATTTATATATATATATATATATATATATATATATATATATATATATATATATATATATAAGTATATATATATATATATATACTCGTTCTATATAGCCTGTTCGTTCATAAACCGACCCCCCCCCCTTTCCACTTTTGGAAGAGAAAAGTATTAAAAGTGTGTAAACCGCTCGCAAGCCAACCCACGAAAAATAATAGGACATCTTAAACAAAATGGTACACATTTTCTTTTAAAATACATGTACAAGCTAAATCGGTCATTATGATGGTTTACTTTGTACTGCCTATATTTGTCTTTCTGCTCTTTGTTAGGTAAGAGTTACCGGTATTTAAAAAAAAATTTTGGTAAACAGTGACGAAAGCGCGTACACTTAAATTCGTTGTTGAAAACGAAATTTGTAAGACAATTTATTAAAACGTTCAAAACAATAAATAAAATGATTCAATAAAGTAAGTGGTTTAATAATATATTAAAGCTTCTGGTAGTGCAGTCGATTCTTGTAGAATGTAGAAAATGACATTGATTATCTACAATCTACAATAACAACACCGATATTCAATATCCATGCAGAAATAAGTTAATGACCCACTCGTAAGCCGACCCCAACTTTTCCCACAAGATTTTGTCCAAAAAAAGGTCGGCTTGCGAACGAGTATATACGGTACTCACAATAGGCTGACCTGTAAAACAATTACTGATGTAATAATGACATAAAACTAAAATACTACTATACATAAATCAGACATACACAAGAACATACATCACATACGTATTACCCCATCAGTAAAAGAAAATAATGAGAAATTAAAACAAATAAAAAAATAGCAGCCTCATGAATGCCTACTGATGATTAGTAGTCGTTGATTAGAGTTAGAGGGACACGTTCAATTAAATCACAAAACCTAGAAACACTGTTGGCATGCTGAAATCTTCTGGAAATAAAGTAATGGGGGTGAGACTGCAATCAGGCTTATAAATTAGTAAATCTATAACATATAAACAGGGTATTAGTAACACAACAGCGAATGATCTCTACCGGACTACTTGGATTTCACCGCAGCTAAGTGTTTTTTATTCTTTCGTTATATTCGTTTTATTTGTTTACTATTTGTCCGTTGAGGAAGGCTCTTTGCCGAAACGTTCGCTGTTGTGTTACGTCCTGTCAGGCCTACTAATACCATGTTGTGTTACGTCCTGTCAGGCCTACTAATACCATGTTGTGTTACGTCCTGTCAGACCTACTAATACCCTGTTTATATGTTATACATTTACAGAAATCCTCTGACTAAATCCTTGTTTTCCAACAGTTGTGTCAGCACTGAGACGTCACCAAATAAGTTAATCAAGTAAACATTAAAAAATAAAACAGGTTTTAGCAGTGGTGTAGCTAGGGGGGCGGTGGGGGCCGTACGCCCTGGGCGGCAAACATTTTGGGGGCGGCATTTTGGGGCATTGGAAAGGTATAGCCCTTTCGAACAACCACCCTTTTTCTTTTGAAAGAGGAACACCCGGGTGAAAATAAAATATTCGTACTTTCAAGTTTTAATTAAAAGATTCTCACAACATTTATTTTTTTATTAAATACTGTTTGCTATAATAAACGCATAACCGTTTAGAAATTTAAAATCGCTTAAAAATTGTGTCGATTTGTTTTGAAAATTAAGCGGTATACATCACAGATGACACTTTATAAGAAAACAACACAAAGAACACATCACCGCTGGGCCGAATATACTATTAATATCGCCGCGACAGTTATTGCGTGGATTTTCGCCATGCACATACTGATAAGCGAACAAGTACCTACATGGCACGGTGGTTCGAATATTGTGTTTAGCTTGCAAGTAGTAATTTATATTACTGTTTCTGTTTTCAGAAAATTATTCTAAGGTAATTTATTAAAATTTAATATATTTTTTTGTATTATTTTTTTTTCATTTAAGTAGCACAAACAAAATTTGTGTGTTTCATTAAAATGCGTTTATTCACTAAAAATGATACGCCTATCCTATTGAAGTAATGTTTAGATAGTTTGAATTAGTATATTTTACTAAAAATTAGTACGATTTTTGACAAGCAAGATTAATCGCGATTGTTTTTGTGTTTTCCCTCCAAATTTTACATAATGATGGTGAAAATATGTTAAGATCGTGGATGGTGTATTCACCATTGAAGGAAATTATATATTGTTTTTGCTGTTTACTGTTTGATGGTCTTTTCCAATCAAATTTTAACACGGAAAAAGGTTTTAACAAATAGTGGAAACTTAATCTCAAATTCGATCAATTTCCCAATGGAAGGAATTAGACATAAGAATTGGACAAGGCCCAACTTTTGATAAACAACAACAACAGAATATTAATAAAGAAATAAGAAAAAATGATAGAAAATTCTCACAATACTTGATATAATTAGATTCTTAGCAAAACAACATTTGGCGTTAAGGTGTCATCGTGAAACTATTCATGAAATACAAAATACACAAACAAATTGTGCAATTAAAACAATAAATTTGAGCTTTATTTTAAACTAAAACGACAATAGACGTTTCGGCTAATGCCTTCATCAGTACAATAACATAAAATAGGTACTTACATATATTTAAATTCTTAAAACATGTTATATCATAAAATAATTTAAAATATTCATGTAAAATAAAAATGAAAGGAAAAACAAAAACAAACAAGGACACAGGATGTAGGAAAAAGGAGGAAGTATCTAAAGTTACAGTTAAAACCACAACGGGAAAAAGATTCTGCAGTTAGGTAAAATTGTGAATTTGGTTAATTCCATATGGAGCCAACGTACCAAATCGTTTTATAAGTTTATTTTCCATGTGGATCCTATCATGGGTATTGTTTGTATATAAAATACCAGTAACTGCAACATCTGAAATACCGTCATGGTCAACACTGTTAAAATGTTTAGATACAGGACATTGAGCCTGTTTATTAATATTATACAGGTGTTCTCGAAACCGATCCCCAAGACGACGACCTGTCTCACCCACGTAAATTTTATTACACCTCTTGCAAAGAATTGCATAAATCACGTTGCGACTAGTGCAAGTGAATCCATCTTTTATTATGAAGTTTTCAAGAGGGAAAGAAACCTGGTTAATTTCAATCACATATGGACAAGTATTGCAACGGTTACGGTTGCAACCTTTTGTTCCAATATGTGCTTTCATTGTGGGAAGGTGACTTCTTACAAGTATATCTCTCAGGCTTCTATCTCTCCGGAAAGCAAAAAGAGGAGGTTTTTTGAAGACTTGCTGAGTTAGAGGGTCAGCCATGAGGATTGGTCGGTTTTTGAGAATTACCTGGCGGGCTATAAAATTATGGGGATGAAAAGTTAAAATAAATTTGGATCGATCACATTGATCAGAACCAGATGATGTAAATGTCTCCTGTCTGGTCATGCCTTTAATTCGATTGATAGCGGATATTAAAACTGTTTCCGGGTATGACCTCCTTCGAAAAAAATCCAGCATTTCATGACTTTTCTCTAAAAAGTCTGCTTCATCACTGCAGAGTCTTTTAAGTCTCAATAGTTGCGAAAATGGAATAGCGTTCTTACATGATTGAGGATGGGACGATGTGTACATAAGGAAACTATGGCTGTCTGTAGACTTGTAAAATATTGATGTTGATATTTTGTTTTCGTTTAATTTAATTTGAATGTCCAAAAAATTGACAGCACTCCTATGGATGGTTGAAGTAAATTTGATTGAACAATGGAAATTACTAACGAAGTCAATGAAACTTTGCAATTGTTGCATGTCCATTTTTGTTATTCCTATACAATCGTCAATGTATCTCCTGTAGTACTCTGGAGAGATACCTTTGTAATTTTCACTCCATAGGTGTTCTAAATGGCCCATAAATATGCATGCGTAACTTGGTCCCATCTTTGTTCCCATAGCAACTCCACTAATTTGATCAAAAAACTGCCCGTTGAACTCAAACGAGTTTAAATTAAGAACCAACTCAGTCAATCGTAGTATGGCACCTGCGGGGATCTTGAGATTCGCCTTCTTGTTAAGAAAAAATGAGATTGCAGAGAGGCCATCAGCATGAGGAATTGACGTGTACAATGAAGAAACGTCCATTGTAAATAGTATATGATCCTCATTAGGTAAAGCCAAGGAAGCCAGAGATTTTATCATATGGCTAGTGTCCTTAATATATGATGGTAAATTTGCAACAATAGGTTGAAAAACAGTGTCCAAAAAATCTGAAATTAATTCGGTAGGACAAGAGCAGGCGGAGACAATTGGTCTTCCAGGGTTTCCAAGCTTGTGTATTTTTGGTAATAAATATAAGCATGGCTTACCAAGATCACTATCATAAATACGTAAATTTTTTGCAGAAGATGGTAATTGACCACAATCTATAAGTTCTTCAATGGTCTCTTTAACAATTTCATTGTTAGAAATAATAGGATCGTTTGTCCGTGGGTTGTAAAAAGTTGCATCATTTAACTATTCATGAGGAAGACATCTGTCCAATTGAAAACAAGACGAAATTTTCTAGAGCTTGTTGACTTGTTGGCTAAGTATTATGTGAACATTTAGTGAACATTAAGATGGGTCATAAATATAGTGTCTCCTATTTGAGGAAAATGGTTCAAAATGAATTCATGGACCTATTAAGAGGCGCAGTGAGAAAAAACAATAATGGACCAAATAAGGCAAGCTAAATCTTTTGTATGATATTTGACAGCACTCCAGATAATTCCCAAAAAAGATTAAACTAGTCAATTAAAAGATACGTAGTCAGCGAAGTTAAAGTTGTAGAATCGTATATTTACTTTGTAGAACATAAATGAAAACTGCTGGGGAAATCACAAATATGATTTTAAAGAAATTAGAACATCTTATCTTATCTTATCTTATCTGTTTACAGACGCTCCTTCTATACAGAAGATTATTGCGTCCTACGCTTATCTATGGTTTGTGTTTAGTCCTACATTTTTATTAGAGATTTAAATGTTGATAAAGTGTTTGTTTTCCTGGATTCTTCAGGCAACCCATTCCACGCCCGAATTCCGGACGGGAAGAATGAAAACTTGTATGTGTTTGTTCTTGCATACGGAATAAGAAAGGTGTTTTTATCCTTATGTCTATATGAGGGTTGTATTAAGTTATCTTTGTGTTGTATTTCTAAATTAGAATTAATTGCTTTATGTATGATTACTACTTTGCTTTTGGTTCTTCTATCCTCTAGTGTTTCAAGGTTTAATGATTTAACTAATGGTGTTATTCTTGTCAGTTTCGAATATTCTCCAGTAATGAATCTGGCAGCTCTTTTTTTAATTTGTTCTAGTTTATCAATGTTTTCTTTGGTGGATGGGTCCCATACAGAAGATGCATATTCTAGTACAGGTCTCACCATAGTGAGGTAGCATTTTAGTTTTATATCTCTATTACATTTGTTAAAGTTTCTTTTTATAAAGCCTAAGGTTTCGTTTGATTTTTTAATAACTTAATTGACATGGGGATTCCATGATTGTTTCTAATTTTTTATGACTCCTAAGTATTTTGCATCTTTAGTTTGGGTCATGTTTAGATACAAACAATTGCAGAGGCTTACGATAATGCTTCCGTCAGAGTTTGTAGCATGCACAAATCATTCCTTAAACCAGTCATGTTTACATGCAACTTGTACTGCTATTGATTCCTTACATTTTTTGGAACTATCGAAAAGTTATTTTCATTTTTTAAAATTCTTCCACGCGTCAATGGGATGCTGAAAAATACCTTCAAATAAAAAGTTTAAATGTTCACCAATGCCATATAAAACACGATTCTTTGCAAACCCATTTTATGGAACAAAGAGATGTGCTAATACAAAACAAAGAGATGTGCTAATACAAAACAAAGAGATGTGCTAATACAAAACAAAGAGATGTGCTAATACAAAACAAAGAGATGTGCTAATACAAAACAAAGAGATGTGCTAATACAAAACAAAGAGATGTGCTAATACAAAACAAAGAGATGTGCTAATACAAAACAAAGAGATGTGCTAATACAAAACAAAGAGATGTGCTAATACAAAACAAAGAGATGTGCTAATACAAAACAAATAGATGTGCTAATACAAAACAAAGAGATGTGCTAATACAAAACAAATAGATGTGCTAATACAAAACAAATAGATGTGCTAATACAATACAAATAGATGTGCTAATGCAAAACAAATAGATGTGCTAATACAAAACAAATAGATGTGCTAATACAAAACAAAGAGTTGTGCTAATACAAAACAAAGAGATGTGCTAATACAAAACAAAGAGATGTGCTAATACAAAACAAAGAGATGTGCTAATACAAAACAAAGAGATGTGCTAATACAAAAAGCTGTTATTGTGGTGACATTTATGGAGTCAGGCCATCTGCGACACGGTAACCTAGCAAAACAAAAGGGAACTACTCTTGTCTGATCCGGAAGGTCACAATGCGACAATCGGTGGAAGGTCAAGGTTGCCTAACCGCATTGCGGAAATTAAAGAGCCAATCAAAAAAGGAGTGAATATAATACCCATCGAGTATAAATGCTGACACAACCAAGACACCGGTCTCTTTCCGCCCAGATGTCAACAGAGTTTGGTCGCCAGTGTCAATATTATTCATAGAACTATATCTGCATCCATCTTTGTAGTGGAAGAGCCGATACTATTCTTACTGACCAGAATCCATGTGAGTTGAACTCTGGCGTTGTTTTCCTCGTATATATATATATATATATTTCCTGCCATTATCTAAATATTAACCATTGTATAATGCCGTGTTGAAATTATTAGAATATGTTAACCCCATGATCGCCGTACGGGGCCACGTGCGATATTTAACTATCCCACGTCTATTTCTTAACTAAATGTGATTACACGCGCTTCATCAGATAGATGGATCAAGTTATATCAGTGTGTAATAAATAACATTACTATATTTGTACCTCAATCCACTTACGAGGTGTCAGCAAGATAGATCTGCACCCGTGGTGGTAGAAATGAGTTCTTAATTTTAGTATCATATTATGTAATGTATTAGATAATAATTTATTTTATATGAATGCATCTTGATCCCCTTTTGGCATCTTGCTCTGAAGGCTCGGCAGCCAAAAGGGTGGATTAAAACAGACAAAGTGGAGAAACTACCCATGTGTGTTTTTCTATTTTAGTCTGGCTTCTGGGCACCCGCCAGTACCGGGAGACAACGCAAAATCCTGACAGCAAACCCTCCCAGACAGAAGTGTCGTTAATACTTAGGACCCACCGCTGTCCCAAGCGACTTGGATCCGACACCCTACCTCATCCCTGCACCTACCGACAGGACCTTGAGGAGGACGACCCAGCATTTACCAGTTGTTACGTCCAACGTAAAACTGAAGCCAACAAACGCACGTTGAAGCCTGTGCGTGTACACACACTACACGTACGGAAGCCGGTTATTCACACTTCCGTGATCACCGATGTCACCTGGGCCATAGGTGAAGCAGCCCACTGAGCCCCAAGGAACCGAACGATCCAGCTAGAGGGAGCCTGCAGTACCAACTACACTCTCCAGCACTGAATGAGCCTAGTGTAGGGCAGTATTACCAAGCGGAACGCTTCATTGCACACAGCTGAAGAGAACAGCACACACCGACCAGGTGAGCGTGCAGAGCCAGCCGCCACACGGAACGGTGCGCGACGACCCCATTGCATTTAAGTACCAACACCATAAACATTAGGTCAAGTGGCATAGCCGTAATGATGATAAAGCTAGGCCAAATAGGACACAATTAATTTGTTGTATAACCACCCCCATTCGGAACTAGTTTCCGCTGTTGTATAAATTGTATAATACATTTTATTGTTACATTTTACACCCCTTTGGTCTGTTGATTATCTATTGCAAGAGATCACTAAAGTTTATACGTTGTGAGCGGGAAGGTGATAATTTAAATATTACACCCCTAGACAACTTGCCAAACATAGATATACATCTTTCTCGCCACAGTTATAGCAGCCAAAAGAATTTGTGAAGAGATGGAGACATCGACTGAACCCTAGATAGAAGGGAAAAACATATGAGTGAGGAAAATTCACAACCAGTTGTAGAACGAGAAATGTTTTAATCCATGGATCGAATTATTAAGGAATTAAAACAACGCTTTGATCAGTTGAATGACCTAGTAAAAAAAAATTCGTGTATAATCCCATATAACCTACTAAATGAAGAAATTGAATGTCAAATAAATGATTTTATTGACATTGATAAAGAACAGTTCCATTTTGAAAGAAAAATGATCCAGGTTTTATGGCTGTACCTATACTACCAAAAGAGGCATTGCGTTGGAAAAATGGAGGAAAAGGCCCCCTTGATCTATTAAAATTTATTCAACAGTATAGATTGGAAATTTCTGTAACCAACATTGAAATCTTGCTAAGAATTTTATAAAAATTATTGTTATCAGTGTCGCTAGTTGTGAAAGGAGCTTCTCTAAACTGAAGTTGATAAAAAAATTATCTTTGTTCCACAATGAGTGTATAAATTAAGACTACAAAATCTTGCAATATTGTCCATAGAACAAATTTTTTAAATTTTGATAGCGTAATACACGATTTTTCTACTATGAAAGATAGGAAAATAAATTTATAAATAATATATTTACATACTAATGTACACATGTTGTTTATAACAAAATATGTAATTCATAATTTTTTTTTGGTGTAAATTTGGAATATGTTTGTCTCATTGGGGAACCTGCAACCTCAGTAACCTTTAAAAAAAGTATCTTGTATTTTTATAAAATATGTATTTTTAGGTATAACATCTTATTTGGCCTCCTTTATGACTGCTTACTCAAATATGTCATCTAATAAGGGTCTACCGATATGCATTTTTGCAGATATTGCCGATACCGATATTTTTTTTTACCGATATGAGTATTTGTTAGGATAAAAACCAGCGTTCATATTTGATGACGTCATTCTTAAATTTATCACTCGTAATTATTTATCTTTTATATTAGGGGTCTACCGATATGCAGTTTTGACAGTTTTGCCGATATTACCGATAATTGTTTTTGCAGAAACAAAGTTTCTGATTTGTTTACAAGTTCCAGATCATGACCTACATATGACTCATGAGAATGGCTTTTGCACACAGCCACCTTTTATAAATGAAACAATGAGAACAAAGTAATAGTAATAGAGTGAAAATGAGGTTGAAGGATGATTGGTTGCCAATGACAACAAGTCTGCACCCTGTACATTTTGTTATTTCTTACGAAACGAAATGTTTTAGACATCTGCGATTCTGCGTGCATCTTTGCTATTAGAGCAATTACGTGAACATAATGTTTACATGTTATCCAGTTATTAGAGCAAATACGGTATGCTTGTCATTGGCACTATTTACACAGTTTTTCCGAGTATACTACGATCGGCTGATACTTAAACAATATCATAGCACATAACACACAGTTTCGTGGCTGTACATATTAATACTAGGGCTCTTTTGGCTATTTCAATACCGATATCGGGGTCGATATATTAATTTGTCGAGATATTGTAAATCTAAATGATATTCTTTTTTTATTGTTGTGTTTTTTGTGTTGTTGTTTTTTTTTGTGTTGGTCAAAATTTCACTTATTATGAAATATCGGTGACGTCAATATCGGGACCTTTACATGCTACCGATACCGATATTTCCGATATCCAGATATCTGTGACCATATCGGTAGACCCCTACCATCTCATGGTAAAAATGTTCGCCACCTTTACTTAAGTTTCAATTAAAATTATTTATTTATGTTTATCAATTTATAAAAGCCATCATTCAACCTCCTTAGAAAGGGCGGCAAATTGGACACCGCCCCGGGCGGCAAAAGGCCACTGGACTTTAGCCACAGACATATTTAAATTCACCCCTTCGTAGCTGGAGGAAACAGTGTTTGAAGGAAATAAATTCCCCCTTGCTAGAGCGCATGACGCTGCTGTGCAACTGAATATTTGAGAGATGACAAATTGTCGACATTTGGTTTTAGCGAAAAGAGATTTTTTTGTCTTTTTAAAAATTTCAGCAAAATACGTTTAGTGTGCAGTGAGTTAGGACTGAATCAAGACAATGTTCTAGTAGAAAAATATTATGGATGAAAATCTTAATGGCCCGCTATACCATAAGTTGTAAAGGAAGTATAATTAATATAAATAATTTAATTAAAATTTAAAAATATAAATACTAATTATACAATTAAGATGGTCATTTCTTTTTAAAAACAATATGAATATTCTTCATACATTTTCATTACACATGATTTTATTGGTGAGAGTGCAGCGATGATAACAAACACGAACACAATAAGAAATGAAGATCTGTCATATGAACAGACACGTACACAATAAGAAATTAAGATCTATCATAGGAACAGACACGTACACAATAAGAAATTGAGATCTGTCAAGACAAGAGTCATCGCATTTTACATACGTCACGTGACTTATTAAAATAAATGTAATCTGACTAGACCTGGTCCAGTTTTTTTTTACTAGACCTGGTCCCAGGTATTTAGACTAGATCTGGTCCCAGGTATTTAGAATAGACCTGGTCCCAGGTATTACTACTAGACCTGGTCCCAGGTATTAATACTAGACCTGGTCCCAGATATTAAGACTAGACACCGGTGCAAGTTTTTAGAATAGACCTCGTCCCAGTTATTTAGACTAGATCTGGCCCCAGGTATTTAGACTAGATCTGGTCCCAGGTATTTAGACTAGATCTGGTCCCAGGTATTTAGAATATACCTGGTCCTAGGTATTTAGACTAGATCTGGTCCCAGGTATTTAGACTAGACCTGGTCCCAGGTATTTAGACTAGACCTGGTCCCAGGTATTTAGAATATACCTGGTCCTAGGTATTTAGACTAGATCTGGTCCCAGGTATTTAGACTAGACCTGGTCCCAGGTATTTAGAATATACCTGGTCCTAGGTATTTAGACTAGATCTGGTCCCAGGTATTTAGAATATACCTGGTCCTAGGTATTTAGACTAGATCTGGTCCCAGGTATTTAGACTAGACCTGGTCCCAGGTATTTAGACTAGACCTGGTCCCAGGTATTTAGAATATACCTGGTCCTAGGTATTTAGACTAGATCTGGTCCCAGGTATTTAGAATATACCTGGTCCTAGGTATTTAGACTAGATCTGGTCCCAGGTATTTAGACTAGACCTGGTCCCAGGTATTTAGACTAGACCTGGTCCCAGGTATTTAGAATATACCTGGTCCTAGGTATTTAGACTAGATCTGGTCCCAGGTATTTAGACTAGACCTGGTCCCAGGTATTTAGAATATACCTGGTCCTAGGTAATTAGACTAGATCTGGTCCCAGGTATTTAGAATATACCTGGTCCTAGGTATTTAGACTAGATCTGGTCCCAGGTATTTAGACTAGACCTGGTCCCAGGTATTTAGACTAGACCTGGTCCCAGGTATTTAGAATATACCTGGTCCTAGGTATTTAGACTAGATCTGGTCCCAGGTATTTAGAATATACCTGGTCCTAGGTATTTAGACTAGATCTGGTCCCAGGTATTTAGACTAGACCTGGTCCCAGGTATTTAGACTAGACCTGGTCCCAGGTATTTAACTAGATCTGGTCCCAGGTATTTAGACTAGACCTGGTCCCAGGTATTTAGACTAGACCTGGTCCCAGGTATTTAACTAGATCTGGTCCCAGGTATTTAGACTAGACCTGGTCCCAGGTATTTAAACTAGATCTGGTCCCAGGTATTTAGACTAGACCTGGTCCCAGGTATTTAAACTATTTGAGTTATTCTGGTTTAATGGTAAAATCTGTTTAGCGACGATCAATTCAGATTAAATAACTTTTAAAATTCATAACGACCATCAATGACCTAATATGTTGTCAGTACAAACAAATCATAACGACCATCAATGACCTAATATGTTGTCAGTACAAACAAATCATAACGACCATCAATGACCTAATATGTTGTCAGTACAAACAAATCATAACGACCATCAATGACCTAATATGTTGTCAGTACAAACAAATCATAACGACCATCAATGACCTAATATGTTGTCAGTACAAACAAATCATAACGACCATCAATGACCTAATATGTTGTCAGTACAAACAAATCATAACGACCATCAATGACCTAATATGTTGTCAGTACAAACAAATCATAACCACCATCAATGACCTAATATGTTGTCATAACAAACAAATCTCTTCATAACGACCATCAATGACCTAATATGTTGTCAGTACAAACAAATCATAACGACCATCAATGACCTAATATGTTGTCAGTACAAACAAATCATAACGACCATCAATGACCTAATATGTTGTCAGTACAAACAAATCATAACGACCATCAATGACCTAATATGTTGTCAGTACAAACAAATCATAACCACCATCATGACCTAATATGTTGTCAGTACAAACAAATCATAACCACCATCATGACCTAATATGTTGTCAGTACAAACAAATCATAACGACTATCAATTACCTAATATGTTGTCAGTACAAACAAATCATTACGACTATCAATGACCTAATATGTTGTCAGTACAAACAAATCATAACGACTATCAATTACCTAATATGTTGTCAGTACAAACAAATCATAACCACCATCAATGACCTAATATGTTGTCAGTACAAACAAAGCTCCAATAATATCTGCAGACACACTAGACATACTTTTGTATTCCCGCTGAAAGATAACACGCAAAAATGTTTGAATGACGTTTTGAACACGTGAAGTTCCACGTAGACCGCCTGTAAAAAAAAAGTATTTCGTTTATTTCCATGCACCACATTATTTGTGAGGCAGTCTGAGATAACTCGACCTTGAAAGGGACATCACTTTATATCCCAGTCTCAGTTATATCTCCGTTGTAGTGGACAACACTTTATAGTCAGTTCTCAGATATATCTCCTTTGTAGTTGACAACACTTTATAGTCAAGTCTCAGATATATCTCCTTTGTAGTGGACAACACTTTATATCCCAGTCTCAGATATATCTCCTTTGTAGTGGACAACACTTTATAGTCAGTTCTCAGTTATATCTCCGTTGTAGTGGACAACACTTTATAGTCAGTTCTCAGATATATCTCCTTTGTAATGGACAACACTTTATAGTCAGTTCTCAGTTACATCTCCGTTGTAGTGGACAACACTTTATATCCCAGTCTCAGATATATCTCCCTTGTAGTGGACAAAACTTTATATTCAAGTCTCAGATATATCTCCTTTGTAGTGGATAACACTTAATAGTCAGATCTCAGCTATATCTCCCTTGTAGTGGACAACACTTTATAGTCAGATCTCTTATGGTGGCCACATTCAGAATCCTATATCTAAGCGCCCTCGAGCCGTGGCGCCCGATATACCCCCAGTGGAATCGTTCAGCATTTATTGTGAGCCACTCTAAGTAGTTATTGATTTTATATTAGGCGATTCTACTTTACTAATCTAGCGCGTGGGAGATCAAACAAGGTTGGAAAAGTTAGAGAGTATGTGTTGATTATATCTTGATGTCAAACTCGTGTCTTTGTAGTTTATTTAATTCCATAGATATGTTTTGAATGAAACAGTTAAAATAAAATAGTATAGCACCAATCTCATTATTAGTTTTATGAGAGTTTTGAGGATAAGTGAAATTAAACATGTATAATTTTTCACAAAGTATTATTGATCCAATAGTAAAAGATCTTAGTTCTATGTTAAAGAATGACCAATGGGAGTTTCTGATTCCCTGTGTGGGGTCCATGGAGTTTCCGTGTGTTTAGTCCCTTGAAGGGCATTAATACTGCGCCGTTAAGGATAAAATGTATTTCACGGCCAGACATCAATGATGGTTTCTAGACACCAATTCTGACATTATGGGATAAATAAATTTGTCTAAAGATGTGTTTCTTTTATATCGCAGCCCAGAGTCCCTCAACACACTTTATTGGACTACATCTAAGTCTAGAAGTAGACATGTCATAAAAAATATAAGCTGCACTTCTTTTAGCGTAGCTTTTTCCACATCTTAATTTAATATATTGCATCTTTTTAAGGGAATCCTATTTCTTTTTATTTTCTCCTGTCTCGTTCAATTTCCTCGACACCTTGTCTTGGCTGCGAGTTTTTACTTAGCATTTTACGTAAATGACGTAAATAAAAAGAAAAAGTTATGTTGGATAGGAAATGATATAAAAACCAAGGGGAATAATAAATGCGGGTGTAAGAATGATGGCAGAGAGCTGCGGGCATCGGAATATTGTTGGAAGGCATTGATCCCCCTGCGTGAGGGCCACGGGTTCAGTTCCAGAAGTCTAAAGGACGAGCAGCTGTTTAGGCTTCCGAAGATTGTTGCATGACTGAACGTTCTTTATCTACTTATGGTCATTAAAAAAACAGCAGAAATTACAGTCGCGTACGCTATTAACTTTATTACATTAACATATTTTGTGAAGCCTATATAGTGTTTTTGAGACGTTCAACTTTAAAATGATTTCTTAAGTTTTGATTAAATTTAAATTCTAATTAATCATCATGGTTGATATATAGTTCAGGCAAGGAGAAATAGCAGAAGAATGAAATAGCATAAGAATGAAATAGCAGAAGAATGAAATAGTAGAAGAATGAAATAGAAGAGGAATGAAATAGCAGAAGAATGAAATAGTAGAAGAATGAAATAGCAGAAGAATGAAATAGCAGAGGAATGAAATAGCAGAGGAACGAAATAGCAAAAGAATAAAGCAATCTCTAACACAGGAAACAACGAACAGGAGTCCAAGTTCACAAAGTCCTCTTCCAAGAAATTCAGTCAAGGTCATGACCCCGATAACTGTACATTGTCTTTTCATACCGCCAGCTTCACGACGAAAGAGACATAATTCAGTTCTATTTGACCTGTGTTGATAGATCGCATTATGCTTCATGCACCTCATGCCTCTGCTTTCTTGTCCCGTAATAAAACAAATGAGAAGCAATTTTACTAATGCAACAAATTGCCTGTGCTTCTTACGTTCAGAGGTTTCCGCGAGAGCCAAGGGAAAGAATCGGGGAGAGGGGAGGGAATCGAGTTTCCTGATTCCAGTCTGTGAACGAAACAAGGCCTAAAATGATTTGCAAAAACCTGGCATATGGAACCACCTCAAAAAATTTTGGGTGAGAGGGGAAAAAAAGGCGGGGTGGGGGGTGGGGGGGGGTGTATTCCAGTGGGAGGTGATAATCAAAGGGAGGGTAGTATGGTGAAAATGTGTCACTTTGTAGGGACGAGCACTCATAGATCATGCTTGAGATACATAGACGAGTGCTCGGTCCTGACAAGCACCAGAGACAAAAAGCTAGAACAAGGATGGAGGTAGAGAGAGACTATATACGATGGGGGGAGGGGGTAAATATAAACATTAGAGAGTATTTGTGTGTGGGGGGGGGGAGAAATATAAAAATTAGAGAGTATTTGTGTGTGGGGGGGGAGAAAGAAATATAAACATTAGAGAGTATTTGTGTGGGGGGAGAGAAATATAAACATTAGAGAGTATTTTGTGTGTGTGTGGGGGGGGGGAGAGAAATATAAACATTAGAGAGTATTTGTGTGTGTGGGGGGGGAGGAGAATGAAAATAGAGGGCTAATATAAAATAACAAAGAAATATTTAAGAAAAGGTGTGTGTGTCTGCGAGTGAGTGTGTGAGAGAGAGAGAGAGAGAGAGAGAGAGAGAGAGAGAGAGAGGGAGCGAGAGGGAGAGGGGGAGGAAGGGGAGTAAAAATGCTACAGAGTGCAAGGGAATGGCAGAGAGTGATTAAAGAATTGCATATCTTTATGTTTTTAGAAGAATGAAGAGCAGCTATACAAATAAGATACGTTTGTGAAATTGATGATATAATGTTCATTTGTGCAATTGATGATATAATGTTTGTTTGTGCTATTGATGATATAATGTTCATTTGTGCAATTGATGATATGATGTTCATTTGTGCAATGATGATATGATGTTCGTTTGTGCAATTGATGATATGATGTTCGTTTGTGCAATTGATGATATGATGTTCGTTTGTGCAATTGATGATATGATGGTCGTTTGTGCAATTGATGATATGATGGTCGTTTGTGCAATTGATGATATGATGGTCGTTTGTGCAATTGATGATATGATGGTCGTTTGTGCATGTGTTTGAAGAAAGAGGGGAAAGAACATGATACATAAATAACTATATATATATATATATTATATATATATATATATATATATATATAGCATAAACATATATACATAACATATACATATATAACATATACACATTTAAATACATATTAATAGCTTGATTTAAAGAGAACGTATCTGAACTTAGTTTGGAAAAGACAATATTTTTATTACTGATGAAGTAAACAGAAAAGAAAATGTCAGCTACAGATGAGATTCCCAACATAGAGAGAACTGTGGAGGGATGAAATAAAAAAAAAGGTGGGGGGGGGAGTGTGAGTGTTTAAGTTTTTATAAACCATGTATAAGGGAAGAAAAATTGAAAATGACTCGTGCATTCGAGGGCTTTAAACCTAAAAGGGTGTAAACGACTTTACGTTAATAGATTTACGGAGCAGCCATGAGGCACAGAGTTCAACTGCTACTCATCGGTTGAAAGCTGCTGTCTGGGGCTGTCTTCCGGGCAGTATTCTGTTTTAGCCTAATTGTTTTGTGGCCACCAACTGTAATGTCGTCTGGTCCAAAGCAAACCCATTGACCCAAGTCTTCTGTCTTTGGTGTCTAGGACACCATCAAGTGCTAAAAGCCCAAATGGCGAGTTTAGTGGAACTTTGTTGATACTTGACCTCTCTCTGTGTTATAGAGTCTCTGTGTTATAGAGTCTCTGTGTTATAGAGTCTCTGTGTTATAGAGTCTCTGTGTTATAGAGTCTCTGTGTTATAGAGTCTCTGTGTTATAGAGTCTCTGTGTTATAGAGTCTCTGTGTTATAGAGTCTCTGTGTTATAGAGTCTCTGTGTTATAGAGTCTCTGTGTTATAGAGTCTCTGTGTTATAGAGTCTCTGTGTTATAGAGTCTCTGTGTTATAGAGTCTCTGTGTTATAGAGTCTTATGGAAGGGCGTGAGTTTTAGCCAGTGTTGTGGGTTATTAGCCTTTCAAGTTTGTGAAGGTTATTCTGTAAATGTTCTATAGCAGGATTAGTTGACGAATATTTAACTTTGGAAAATGTTAAATCTTGTGGTCAGTTATCATTTAATTTGAAAATGACGAATTTTGTTTATTTTTCCAATACAAAGAGAATAAATATACGGCTCGCAGCCAAATAAGTTAAGTACAACGCGAAAAACAGAAAAAGTATTATTTCCAAAGGACCAGAAAAGAACGAGAACCCAGGGCAGATTGTCCTACACTACCAAGAACTTAACAGTTGCACGACATTTAAAGTGGGTTGATCATGTTGTAAATTCCAAACAATGTCTTTTGTTCAGAATATTTCAGTAATCTGTATTTAATAAGAGGAAATTATTGTAAGAAAATACTACTGGTAGTTGTTTAAATAGCCACCACGGTATGAGAGATTGTGATTGTGATTGTACCGAATCTACAGTA
This sequence comes from Ampullaceana balthica, assembly GCA_944989445.1. Taxonomy (NCBI): domain Eukaryota; kingdom Metazoa; phylum Mollusca; class Gastropoda; family Lymnaeidae; genus Ampullaceana; species Ampullaceana balthica. Next base: position 506,107 of record CALYLW010000130.1, on the reverse strand, counting down.
CGGATCGATATTGTCTCAACAGTTTGGCACTTATTGGAGTTGAGCTGCTGATAATGTAGGCCCCCCACCCACCCACACAGTTCATACCTTCTCATAAAGCTAGTCCGTCTAATTAGTGAACCAAAGTTCACGTTTTCTAATCACAGATGACGATATAATACCGCTCCCTACTCTCCGAGACGAGAAAATTAAAACGTATACCTACTTGTTTTTTTGTTTGTTTGTTTTTGTTTTTTTACAACGTTGATATAAAATTCGACAAGGATATAATTTGTTGTACGACAATGATTTTTTGCAACATTTGTAACTTTCTATTTTCTCACAAAGTATCAAACATGTGGAATGGCGTCAACAACCCTAAGCTTAGTGCTCTCGAAAGTCTTCTCGGGAATTCATTTTAGCAACTCTGCTAACTACAAGAGGTTCGGTTAGCTAGGGGACAACCCTGGGGTGGTCCTCTCTGAGAGGGCGCACATTGCTACCACCAATTTTAACTCACAATGGAATGGTGGATTACCTACTTCGACTCAACATTTGAGTCAATTCGCCATGAACTGTCGCTAAATAGATATTTACTCACTCACTTGGTCCGTGTTATTAAGCTGCATGCGTTTGTCCTGCTAGACTGCACTTGGTCCGTGTTATTAAGCTGCATGAGTTTGTCCTGCTAGACTGCACTTGGTCCGTGTTATTAAGCTGCATGAGTTTGTCCTGCTAGACTGCACTTGGTCCGTGTTATTAAGCTGCATGAGTTTGTCCTGCTAGACTGCACTTGGTCCGTGTTATTAAGCTGCATGAGTTTGTCCTGCTAGACTGCACTTGGTCCGTGTTATTAAGCTGCATGAGTTGGTCCTGCTAGACTGCACTTGGTCCGTGTTATTAAGCTGCATGAGTATGTCCTGCTAGACTGCACTTGGTCCGTGTTATTAAGCTGCATGAGTTTGTCCTGCTAGACTGCACTTGGTCCGTGTTATTAAGCTGCATGAGTTGGTCCTGCTAGACTGCACTTGGTCCGTGTTATTAAGCTGCATGAGTTTGTCCTGCTAGACTGCACTTGGTCCGTGTTATTAAGCTGCATGAGTTTGTCCTGCTAGACTGCACTTGGTCCGTGTTATTAAGCTGCATGAGTTTGTCCTGCTAGACTGCACTTGGTCCGTGTTATTAAGCTGCATGAGTTTGTCCTGCTAGACTGCACTTGGTCCGTGTTATTAAGCTGCATGAGTTTGTCCTGCTAGACTGCACTACCGGAGAACAAGTCAATGGGTTCATTGTTTAAAGTACATGGGGGATGAAAGTTACTAAAATATTTGTGGAAATTGATGACGTTGTGAAAACTCCAGGAGTGACTGAGGAGAGTTGAATGTGAGTGCAGCAGGACAACCTAAGGAAACATGATTGACAAATAGTTATAAGAATTGTCTGAGAAACAATACAGTGAGCAAGGATTGCTTTACTTATTATAGAAAAGCCCATTGCATATTTGTCCCTGTCACGTGAGAGAGAGGTCAGAGGCTAGTTGGTTGTGGTCACATGACAAGAGGAAGAAAGGAGGTCACGTGATTGGAGAAATAAGAAAGATATGGCCGACTGGAGTGTTTTTCTATTTTGCGGACGTGTGATTATATTGATGATGTAAATTAATGTACATAAAGTTTTAATTAAATGTTATCATGTTGAACCAGTGCCTCCTAGAATTATTGAGTAAAAGTTAATATAGACATTGTTAAGCCCACAAAAAAGCAGACGTTACAGTCCCCACGAGCTGTGCCTGATGAATATTTCTTGTTATAAGTCATCTAACGTCAAGTATCTTTCTTCGCTAGTGTTCCAACATACCCCCCCCCCACTTGCTCAATAAAATGTTTTTACTTCCCCCTCTTTATCTGACAACATTTCTATTTGAGCTCTGAGACAATGCGATGAAAATAAAGTGTGGGAATAATTCAATTGACATGATTTATTATATCAACATTTGAGCTAAGATGATGCACGTGGTCTGTCGTTGGTGTCACATCGTTAGCACATAACTCTTGTAGCACCGTCTGTCAGGGGTGTCACATCGTTAGCACATAACTCTTGTAGCACCGTCTGTCAGGGGTGTCACATCGTTAGCACATAACTGTTGTAGCACCGTCTGTCAGGGGTGTCACTTCGTTAGCACATAACTGTTGTAGCACCGTCTGTCAGGGGTGTCACATCGTTAGCACATAACTGTTGTAGCACCGTCTGTCAGGGGTGTCACATCGTTAGCACATAACTGTTGTAGCACCGTCTGTCATGGATGTCACAACGTTAGCACATAACTGTTGTAGCACCGTCTGTCATGGATGTCACATAGTTAGCACATAACTGTTGTAGCACCATCTGTCATGGGTCTCATATTGTTAGCACATAACTGACTGTTGGACCATTTAAAAACATTCTCTGCTCTATTGACGCTATACACTTACGTCATGTGAACGAACATCTCTAAACAATGGTAATTATAGCAGTGTGACCATCTACTTGTTTTGTCAATAATGAATTTTTTTTTATATTGCTTACTAACTTAGGTTTGAGGTAAAACTAAAATTCCTATAATAATTTGTATAAGACCTGTTACCACATTTGAATATTTATTTAAAAAATGAGTAACCTTTTCAAAGTAAATTGTTACAACTTTTCCTTTATTTTAGTGTTGGAAGATCTCAGAAATTATAATAGAAATAAGATGATTCAAATAATTAAAACTCCCCAGCCCTCTCCCCACACCTGAACTACAATCTCGTGTAAGGTCAGTAGTGAACTTTCTGTAGTGGAAACGTGTTGTCATTATTGATAGACAAATAAGTAAACGTGCAGAAGTAAACACTGTAGAGAAATCCCAAAGGTCAATCACAGTCACACATGACCCGTGGTCATGGAGTTTATACAGCAATCTGGGCTGTATTAATGTAATGTTTGAAAGCTCCATTGGACACAAGGTAATGTTTGAAAGCTCCATTGGACACAAGGTAATGTTTGAAAGCTCCATTGGACACAAGGTAATGTTTGAAAGCTCCATTGGACACAAGGTAATAAGTTGAAATTAAAATGTTAGTGATGTATCTGACTGCATGGTTGCCGGAAGTGGGTCATTGGATATCAGTGAGTCGTTATATACCCTCAGCCCTCCACTCCCAGAAAAGCACACAGCCGCCAGTAAATTAGAGCGGTATCATATGACCTGACAAAACCACACAGCCACCAGTAAAATAGAGCGGTATCATGTGACCTGACAAAAGCACACAGCCACCAGTAAAATAGAGCGGTATCATGTGACCTGACAAAAGCACACAGCCACCAGTAAAATAGAGCTGTATCATATGACCTGACAAAAGCACACAGCCGCCAGTAAAATAGAGCGATATCATATGACCTGACAAAAGCACACAGCCGCCAGTAAAACAGAGCGATATCATATGACCTGACAAAAGCACACAGCCACCAGTAAAAAAGAGCGGTATCATATGACCTGACAAAAGCACACAGCCGCCAGTAAAATAGAGCGATATCATGTGACCTGACAAAAGCACACAGCCACCAGTAAAATAGAGCGATATCATGTGACCTGACAAAAGCACACAGCCACCAGTAAAATAGAGCGATATCATATGACCTGACAAAAGCACACAGCCACCAGTAAAATAGAGCGATATCATGTGACCTAACAAAAGCACACAGCCACCAGTAAAATAGAGCGATATCATGTGACCTGACAAAAGCACACAGCCACCAGTAAAATAGAGCGATATAATGTGACCAGACAAATGCTGTCATGGATACTTTAATAAGGACAGATTATAATCTACACATAACGCATGGACGATTTGAGAATTTCTGTTTCATGTTTCCATGTTTATCTTCTTAGGAACGTTAACATTGATACAAGCTAAGAAAATCTGATTATTAACGTGGGATTCGAACACTGGATTTTTAAATGTCACTTGCAACTAAAACACAGTTTTCTATCTGTTTTAATAACCGTTATTTTACTTGTAACTAAAACACAGTTTTCTATCTGTTTTAATAACCGTTATTTCTAGAGGAGTAACTAGGTTTTTGGCGCCCTTGGCTAATTTATTATTTACGCCCTTGATAAACTGACAAGTTTCAGCTTTGCGATTTTTTCATTTGTTAGAAAACATAATTGAATTTATTTCATTTTATTTATGATAATAATTACCTAGTCTGACATCCACAGTCACACCGCGTGAATATAAAAAAATGAATAAGACAGGAACAATACTAATTTGCAGTTTATTATTTACTAAATAATACCAAATAAATAGGTGGATAAAACGGGATATTGTTGCGTTAATAAAGAATACACAAAACTTGAAGTAACGCGTATTATCAATAAAAACAATAGTGTCAATGTGTCATACTCATTATCTCATACTTAACGATAGAAACTCACAATTAAAAGTAAATTTAAGTAACACTCCACTGACTACAGCTAAGCACTTCCATTAGCTGGCGTATTGGTGTGTTTCTAATACAGCCGGACCTCTCTAAGTCGAACTCACGGGGGAAAAAATTCGACTTACGGAGTTTTCGAGTTAGGCAAACTGGCGTAATTAGGCGCAGATTGATCAAGGAAAATGTTGATATTGAGAGTCATAGCGTCTAGAAGGCTTGACAGGAAAGAGAGGCGGTGTCTGATGTTTCATATAAAGGAGCCAACTTGCTTTGACATACAGACACAAGCCAGTGAGAGGAGACACCTTCCCTTCCCTCCCCCACTTTGCTTCCCCGATAGTGGGATGGGAATAGTAAGCTTTTTTCTTTTTAAAGGAAAGACTGTAAAATCATATTAACATTTGTATGATAAGAAGCCCCGGAAAGGCGACAAACATAATACAAAATATTATAAATGTTTAAATGAAATATATTTAAATATAATTAATTATTCACTTTTTGTTATCGAGGATAAAAGTGAAATACAGTCGGACCTCGCTAAGTCAAACTTCCCTAAGTCGAAAACCTCCCTATATCGAATTCATTGTTTTGTACCTTCCAAATTCCATAACACTAATGTAGTTTAGATCTCCTTAACTCCAAGATTTGTGGCTTTCAACCTCTCTTAGTGGAATTTTACAAGCCGTTTGCGTTATTATTCTGGAGTGACATTTCAGAACACTTGTTCGGTAGAGCCAATTAATGGACGTAAAATCTTATCTTAGTGCATTCCATGATGGATTAAGCGACCCTTGCAAGTAGAAAAAATGACAAAGACTAGAAAAAGGAGTGGTAACTAATTTGCGTCCCTTTGCTGCATGCTGTGACTCTTTTTAAAAAGAAAAATCTTACTCCTTCCATCCCAATGTAAAGGGGGAGTAAAGTGGGGGAGGGGAGGGAAGGTCTCTCACGGGTTTGTGTCGGTATGTAAAGTCAAGTTGGCTTCCTTTCATATGAAACATAGACACCGCCTCTCTTTCCTGTCAAGCCTACTACCCGCTATGGCTGTTCCCCCCATATCTCAATATCAACATTGTCCTTGATTAATCGGAGCTATTTACGCTATCTCAAAAACTACGCAAGTCGAATTTTTTTTTCGAGTCCTTTTGAGTTTGACTAAGAGAGGTCCCACTGTATTTATTTAAAAGTTAGAGATTTAGTGGCGCCCTTTTGAGCTGGCGCCAATTGCAACTGCCCCGATGCCAACCCGTTGTTACGGCACTGGTTATTTCTCCTGGACAGATTATGTAATTACAGTTCACTAACCTCACAAATAAAACTATATATTGCATCAAAAGAGAAAAAAACAACATGCATATAAATTTGAAAGAAAACTATTTTTAGCGTCAACTAAAAGCTGTGGGGAGAGAAGGACATGTGGGCAAAATAAAGTGGTGCTCGTTTGGGGATTCCCCAAGGGACTTGAAAGAGGTTGACGGTAGCAGAAGGAATATTTCTCGATATCTAGTTGGCACTCAAGAAAATGGAGGCTGCTGATTGGCTGAACGGCATGGCTAAAAGGCGGAATATGATTATAGGAGCGGATGTGTTGTGAGAAGATTGATCGCGCCCTCATTCCACGTCTTAGCAGACCCCCCCCCGCCTCCACAACTTCTCATTCCCTGCTATTTTCTTTTCTAAAAAGACAAAAACCACCTAAAAACCTTCAATAATCGTGTGGCATGTATTTGTCCTCATTATGGCAACTTACCATGTAGTCGGTAAAGCTACATTTCGTTTTCTTGGACAGGCAAGACACCAATGAATCCAATGCACGTTGTTAAATAAATAACTGTACCAACATAACATTGGCAATGTTAGATATAGAAACTGTTTTATAATAATATACAACTTCTGCCATTAAACATTCACACAACTTGTATAAGTTCGTCACCTCAAAATTAAACAACATTTTTACAATAAACTTTGGATTGTTCATTTGCCTATTATCTATTTTACATTTGATAGCCAAAATCTCTAACTACTCTCATGTCATTCAAAAGCACTTCCTTACATTCTTCAAGGATCCAACCATTGACAAACATCGCACCCTTCTACCGAGTCCATCACAGTGCAAAAATAGACAGTCGTCTTCAACACTTTAATAAGACGTTTAAAGTGTTGTACCAATTTCCTTTCCGTGGTCCAAGTCATACTCTTTAATCCTTTACTGGATAGTATCACAACGACTCGAGACCCTAGGGGTCCAAGACAATTTCCTTCTCGTCCTGGCATTATCGACACCACGTACCAGCAAGGCCAACTCACTACACCCTGCTGCTGTGATTTCGGTGAGGAGAAAGTTATAGCCTCGTTTTGAAATTAAAAGTCAAATTCGGCAGCGTAATGGACGTCGGCTGGACCCCGTCATCCAATTAGGCAAATCCCGGGGACCGGGTCACTATCGTAGGGTCTCTGATGCTGGGACCGTATATGGCCGTAGGACGACTCGACAGCGCTCTTCAGTCTGGAGTGGGTTGCTCATCTAAAAACCAATCAAAGTGTTGGAATTCAATAAGGTGGACGTGGCGAGGGTCCTTGCTGTCATGAAACACGGTGTCGGGCTTTTTGTTTGTAAAGTTGTTATGTAATTTTGTTTGATGAGAGGCCTGGAGACTCCCAGTATCAGATGAGTTTTTCTAGTTTTAAAATAAATTGATAAATTATTTAATAAAAAATGTACACTACTTGCAATATACAGTTAGCACCTATAAAATCTTTGTAATAAGGAGAAATAAACATTGCTTAGCAAAGTTATACGATATCATATATATATTTATATAAACCACATAACGGCCCAAGTCCCTGGATGAATTGATAGATCCGTAACGCTATGACGTCATTGTTTGAGCTTATATTTTAATACAAGGTGTGCATCAGGATGTGTGCAAAATAATTATAAATTAAAGATTATTTTTGAAATAGTACAACAGTCCATAGCAGTTAAAAAAGCGTGAAGTGTTTCTCGCCGTAAAAAAAATATTTTATGACGTCATTGTTTTAGTTTATATTTTAATTTTGGAAAAGGGATCAATGTAAAAAGAGGATTTGAGCATCTATAAGTATAAAATATTATGTGCACATTTCAGTAAGCTTAATGTTTCGTATTTATCAAACAAGGGTAAGTTACTTGGGATTTTGAAAAAAATGGGTGCCGTAGACGCCCTACAACTCCTAGTATATATATATATATATTGTCAGTTGTGATATATGTAATATGCAGTATTACTGATATATTAACTAGATCTTCATATCAAAAGGTAATTATTTTTTTTTACATTCGGAAATAAAGCCTGGAAAATAATCACATGAAAAAAAATTATTCAATTGTTTATGCAAACTCTAATGACAAGGTGCTTTTAAAACGTGGGGTTAGCTTTGTGGGCTTCTATTTCGAGTTTTCCTTTGTTACCAAAATTTCGACTTAGTGTCTCATACTGTCTTCTGTAAGACTTTGTCTTGGGCCCACTCCCCGGTTTTCAATTACGGTCCAAACACCGGTGTCTTCACGATGGAGGTTTAATTTTGTCCCCCCCCCCACTCCTGAAAACTCGATTCTTTTCAGATCCATCTTGATACTAGCTGCCCGTGGTTGTCTGGCTTGATGCTGCACACATGCTCCTGGACTCTTCTACACAGGAGAGGACTAGAAAATGTTACATTGGAGAAAAGGCTCCCTTTCAGGTGGGATAAACCAGTGACCTAATTTTCAGGACAGCAAAGACAGCAAATCGCCACTTGAAACATGATCTAGATGGCTTTATTTGAGAGAGTTGTATACCCGTTGTTTGAGATAGTTGTATAACAGTTTTTGAGAGAGTTGTATACCAGTTAAGTGAGACAGTTGTATACCAATTGTTTGAGAGAGTTGTATACCAGTTGTTTGAGAGAGTTGTATACCAGTTTTTTTAAGAGAGTTGTTTACCTGTTGTTTTAGAGAGTTGTATACCTGTTGTTTTAGAGAGTTGTATACCATTTTAGTTTTAGAGAGTTGTATACCTGTTGTTTTAGAGAGTTGTATACCATTTTAGTTTTAGAGAGTTGTATACCAGTTGTTTTAGAGAGTTGTACACCAGTTAAGTGAGAGAGTTGTATACCAGTTGTTTGAGAGAGTTGTATACCAGTTAAGTGAGAGAGTTGTATACCAGTTGTTTTAGAGAGTTGTATACCAGTTGTTTTAGAGAGTTGTATACCAGTTAAGTGAGAGAGTTGTATACCAGTTGTTTTAGAGAGTTGTATACCAGTTGTTTTAGAGAGTTGTATACCAGTTACTGATGTATGATGAATTTCAACATGAAAATAAAACGTATTTACATTAACAGATGCAGGATTAATATATATTTTCTGCAAAACATTTCATAGGAGATAAAACATTCACATGAATTTAAGGTCTAAGTAAACATATTATTAAACTTGACAATATTATGTAGCTCCCTACGTGACAACAAAGTTTAGATGTATTTCGTTTATTTCGTTGTCTTATCAACATCAATTTGACATCAATATTTGAAATAATCGAGTATTATCATTGATCCCATTACTTTAGAAATGACGTCAGAGTTAGGAAACCCCCAACTCGGATTACAGAAGCCTCACTTACTACGTTAGTTTCTCGTATTTTTTCACTAGGAAAGTCTCCCGAGACGACATATCCTGGACACAGAACAATTATGTCTTGTGGTTTTGTCAGTTAGCCCCAGTCGTGAAGAGACAGACTGCCTTTTCAAAGAGCACAATGGCTGTAGATCTGGAACATATTAAATTGTTTTGAATAGCATTCCGACGCAGCTTATTTGCATCGTGAAATGTGTTGTGCATGACGAGTATGTAATGAGACGAAAGTATTCAACTTGCATGCACATCATCTGGAGCTGAATGAATGAGAGGCGTGGCTCCCCAAAATTATAACTTGGCAATCAAGACTAAATGATTCTTTCAATAAAGCAGCCATAGTGATGTGGATAGGAAACTCAAATCTCTTTAAATACATTACTAGTGGCTTTTTACTAAATCTCAGAAGTTAATGACACTTTCCACATTGCACTGTATGTCCATGTATTCTAATTCATTACCAGACCAGCATTTCCACCCACTGTTTGAGGCCCATGTTGGTGACGGTTTTCTAAAGATTAATTTTGCAGGCGTAGCAAATAACGGAGCACCATCAGTGACAATGGAGAAGTGGACATGTGGCAAAACTTCAGAGAAAACTTGTAAACGGGTGGGTAAGGGGTGGTCGAGTGGCAGCGCACTCGACAAGCGTTCCGATGTTCACGGGTTCGAATCCATGTGAAGGCATGGATTTGTTCCCGGTGCCTAGGGCGTCCCTGAGTCCACCCAGCTCCTAGTGGGTACCGGACAACAGTTGGGGTAGTAAAGGCGGCTGGGCATTGTGCTAGCCACACAATCCCCTCGTATGCCGTGGCTATTGAAACTTGTGAACGCTGTTTCACTTGCCCCATAGTCCATTCATGGTCTGAGAGGGAACTTACTTACTACTAAGGGGTGATTTAGTTATCCACTGCGTTGTCAATCAGCGGGCCGTTTGCAAATCATGTCTTTATGTGAGAACACGATGTCTGGCGTAAAACAGATAACCATGAATTTGGTGCAGCACACAAGTAGATCTTATTGTTTTAGAGGAGGCAATGAGAATATGGCACGGTTTACATCGTTATGGAGGTCTTTGGCCAGGCTGGGCACGAGTAATGTTATAAAAAAATATAGTTTTCTTTAGACGTCTAATGGTATAAAAGGGAAAGAATCAGGTGGTTGTTAAAGTAATGTGTGATCCTTTATAACTAATGGACTTAGTTTACTTCTCAACATCATATGCGAGGTTTATGTCTGGTGTATGAATGGTTTATGACTGATGTATGACTTGATTATGACTGATGTATGACTTGATATGACTGATGTATGACTTGATTATGACTGATGTATGATTGGTATTTGACTGATGTATGACTAGTGTTTGACTTGATTATGACTGATGTATGCGTGGTGTATGATTGCTATATGACTGGTGAATGAGTGGTGTATCACTGGTGTATGACTGATGTATGAGTGTTGCAAGAGTGGCGAATTATTGCAATATTACTGGTGAATTAGTGGTGTATGATTACTGTATGAGTGTTGTATGAAAGGTGTATGTGTGTTATATGATGGGTGTATGGCTGGTGTATGAAAGGTGTATGATTGGTGTATGATTGTTATATGATGGGTGTATGGCTGGTGTATGACTGATGTATGACTGATGTATGATTGTTATATGATGGGTGTATGGCTGGTGTGTGAAAGGTGTATGATTGGTGTATGATTGTTATATGATGGGTGTATGGCTGGTGTATGAAAGGTGTATGATTGGTGTATGATTGTTATGTGATGGGTGTATGGCTGGTGTATGAGTGGTATGACTAGTGTATATTTGAACTAGAAATGATCAAGCCAGGAGCAGCCTGTCAGTGTTACCTATGACAATGTCAAGGCGCTCTAGGCAAACATGTGTGATGGTTACTGCAGCTTTAGCAAACAAACCTCATGTGTACAAAAGGAAACTACTTATGAATACTTAAACCCATTAGAGGTTAACGACTCAAAGAGTATTTGATGACAGTTTTGAATACTTAATAACGCAACCGTGGCACTCCAGGTGAAACTGATTTATCTGTAATATAATTTCTGAAATAAATCAAATGAAGTAGAAACGAAAAGCTTTTTCAGTCTAGAAGACATTGACTCTGTTCTCTTAAGATTTCCAGGACGTGCAAGCGGATCAAATGCGTTTGTGTGAGTAACTTATTTTACACTTTAAAAAGCTCTTCAGACAGTGATCTTTAATACGCCCAAGTCCAATGTAAAACATAATGACCGTACTCCAATGGAATGCTTACTGAAAGCCAATGGTTCAGATGCCCATATCGCTGGCAAAATTCAGTAAAATGAGTTTGGGAAGACTTCTCTCTTGGAATCCGTAATTGTTTTGAACCGTTATAAATAAATATTAACAGATTTTGTTCCATGTACATTTTAATTTTAAATCCCTTGATGCTGTCTACCAGACTCGGACTCTATCTCTGTTGAACCACTTATATTTTGATTTTGAAGACCCCCCTCCCCTAATGGTATGCCTGCCATTTAAAAAAAAATAAAAGAAACAAAGAAGAATGAAGTCTATTTTAATGCGTTAGCATTTTAAATAATTCATTTTTTTGTGTGCATCAACTAGAGATAAGATTCAGTTTCATATTTAATGAATCCCTTTGTGATTGTGTGTATCCATATCACCATACATTTTCTGACGTATAAACATTGACAAAGTTGATGTCTCTATAAACATTGACAAAGTTGATGTCTCTATAAACATTGAAAAAGTTGATATTTCTATAAACATTGACAAAGTTGATGTCTCTATACACATTGACAAAGTTGATATCTCTATAAACGTTGACAAAGTTGATGTCTCTATAAACATTGGAAAAGTTGATGTGTCTATAAACATTGAAAACGTTAAAGTCTATATAATCATTGACAAAGTTGATGTCTTTATAATCATTGACAAAGTTGATGTCTTTATAAACATTGACAAAGTTTTATGTCTCTATAAACATTGACAAAGTTTACGTCTCTATAAACATTGACAAAGTTGACGTCTCTATAAACATTGACAAGTTGATGTGTCTATAAACATTGACAAAGTTGACGTCTCTATAAACATTCACAAAGTTGACGTCTCTATAAACATTGACAAAGTTCATGTCTCTATAAACATTGACAATGTTGACGTCTCTATAAACAATTACAAAGTTGACGTCTTTATAAACATTGACAAAGTTGAACTCTCTATAAACATTGACAAAGTTGACGTTTCTATAAACATTGACAAAGTTCATGTCTCTATAAACATTGACAAAGTTGACGTCTCTATAAACATTAACAAAGTTGATGTCTATATAAACATTGATAAATTTGATGTCTCTATAAACATTGACAAAGTTGACGTCTCTATAGACATTGACAAAGTTGACGTCTCTATAAACATTGACAAATTTGACGTCTCTATAAACATTGACAAAGTTCATGTCTCTATAAACATTGACAAAGTTGACGTCTCTATAAACATTGACAAAGTTGATGTCTATATAAACATTGATAAATTTGATGTCTCTATAAACATTGACAAAGTTGACGTCTCTATAGACATTGACAAAGTTGACGTCTCTATAAACATTGACAAAGTTGATGTCTCTATAAACATTGACAAAGTTGACGTCTCTATAATCATTGACAAAGTTGACGTCTCTATAAATATTGACAAAGTTCATGTCTCTATAAACATTGACAATGTTGACGTCTCTATAAACATTGACAAAGTTGACGTCTCTATAAACATTGACAAAGTTCACGTCTCTATAAACATTGACAAAGTTCATGTCTCTATAAACATTGACAAAGTTGATGTCTATATAAACATTGATAAATTTGAAGTCTCTATAAACATTGACAAAGTTGACGTCTCTATAGACATTGACAAAGTTGACGTCTCTATAAACATTGACCAAGTTGATGTCTCTATAAACATTGACAAAGTTGATGTCTCTATAAACATTGACAAAGTTCATGTCTCTGTGAGTATTTGTCCTCACGAAATCAAAGCAATTTTTGCATTAACTTTAAACCAGAAGACTATGTTGTGGATTACGTGTTTTCTAACAAATTCTTTTGTTTCAGTCAGGGGATCTTGGTGCAAGATTTCTAACAAGTTCTTTTGTTTCAGTCAGGGGATCTTGGTGCAAGATTTCTAACAAGTTCTTTTGTTTCAGTCAGGGGATCTTGGTGCAAGATTTCTAACAAGTTCTTTTGTTTCAGTCAGGGGATCTTGGTGCAAGATTTCTAACAAATTCTTTTGTTTCAGTCAGGGGATCTTGGTGCAAGTTTTCTAATAAGTTCTGTTGTTTCAGTCAGGGGATCTTGGTGAAAGATTTCTAACAAATTCTTTTGTTTCAGTCAGGGGATCTTGGTGCACAAATTTCTAACAAGTTCTTTGATGTTGAGACAACGCGTGGGACCAATGACCTGGTGTCCGTGGAAGTGATGTCAAGTGTGTGGATTTAAGGACCCGTGTTATTTTGACAGCGAATACTGTCTGATAGGTCAATCTACTGGTCCCATGTCACGAGCACTCGTTCTCAAGATAAGCGATCACGTCAAAGGTTGAGGGTCAAAGGTTGAGGGTCAAAGGTTGAGGGTCAAAGATTGAGTTTTTTTTCCTTCTGTTCATCCCGAAGACCTCTTGGCCTTATCTTGAGTTAATCTTGTCATGTCCATTAAAGTCCACTACTGTCCATGCTATCTAGTGGTGACCGTTAGAGGTATCACTACTGTCATCTAACGCAAATTAAATGACTGTAATATTTTCTTTGGAAGGTAGAGTATATAAAATGGAAAGATTAGAAGGAAAAAAAATGAAGTAAGGTAATATGCTAACGACACTACTTAAAGCATTTCCAAGATTTATCGAGATTGTTTCAATCAGTTAAACCGTAAGTTTTTTTTAAAACCGGGTTTGTCTTTAACAACTAGATAACTTTTATGAGAAAAAAATGAATATATTCCGTACACCATTTACGTCATTATATTCTGATCTCAGAACACAATCACAAGTCTGAAGAGGATTTTATTTCAATAGAACAAAATCTTAAACACACCAGAAACCAAGAGAGAGATCTGGTAATGATCAGATGCGTTTGTCTGACGTGGTGGTTGAGGGCTACAAAATGTGTTTGTTAAACCGTGGTTAGGGATACAAAAAATAATGAAGACAAACTTTCTGTTTGGTTTGTGTTGTTAGTGTCTTTGAAAAGCTGAGCCCAAGGAAGTGAGTGAACAGACACGCGCATGCGTGGTCACAAGCGACCCTTAAACCCACCCCGGAAGTGACAGAATGAAGACTGTCACGTCAATCAATGACTTTTAGTCTCTGGAAGAATTGAGGATCGATAATTTAAAGGAAAGATAAATATAGAAGAAAGGGAGATAATGACGTGTAGTTTTTACAAGACCATCAGATGTTTACTCATTATTTCTTCAACAACTTACACAATATTTATATGATATCAAATAAAATGTTGTGGCTTTATTAGACAATTTAAGATAAGGAGAAAGATCTTTTAATACATCATATAGAATAGGACTGTGGTGAAGCTTTTAAAAATAAATATAAAATATAAACAAATTGTGTAATGAAAACAATACATTTCAGTTTAATTATCTAACTAGCAAAATACCCGCACTTAGTAGCGGGAGTGTGCTGACCCTTTATCCAAGTATTAGTTGCTGGTTCTTACAATTTTTATTTGCCAACTTAAATTTCAGATTCATCTATTTATGTAAATCTTATAAGAAACAGAGATATGCCATTTTACCAAGTGAGTTGTTTTCACTTAATGCAGTGCCTTTTAACATATCCTTACTATTTAAAAGATATGATTTATTAAATAATGATTCTTGTCGACCATAATAAATAAATTTACAATTTCATTCCCACTTGTACAAAATTAACATAACTTATAGGTTTTCCGAAAGAGCTCTACCGCCCTCGTCACTCAAAAATTTAATATATAATTACGAAACTGCATCGTATCACAATTGTAAGTTATATAATATTTGTAACCACGTCTATGAGATACAGAACACGTGGCACTATATCTTTAAAAGGCAAAAGCTAAGTGACTCATAGCACAAATAAAAAAAAATTATAAATGTTCTTTCTAAAATACTTTTTTTTTAAAAACCGGTCGTATTAAAATGATATTAAAAAAATGTGCACACCATATTTAGACAATATAGAAAGCTGGCCGCATAAAATAAAGTCTTGTTATAAAGTAAATTTACTGGACCAAAATAACTCCTCCTTTTGAATTATTCATAATTGTTTAAACAGGGAAATAATATTTAACATATTTTATGTCTCTATATTTTACGATTTATATTTACGTTTTATCAGCAATGTGTATAATTTCAAAAAGGAATTTTTTTTTGTTCCCTATTTTGGATAAGGCATCATATTTTGTAAAAGTATATTCAATGCACACACCTACACCAGATTTTATATCTGAAAAATGAAATAAAAATGAAAAAAAAGATTCAACCGTCTGTTAATAAGCGCATCTTAAAAATGATTAAAAGGCAATTTTAGAAATGGCCTATGCTATTCTGAATACATAGGAATGAACATAAAACATAGTCAATTCTCAATTCATATTAATTAAGCGTTTTCAGGACCACTTCATTAAATTGAGTCAACTTTTGTTAATACGTTCGGTAGCGACAGTTTATACTGTATAGTGTATATAAAGCTTTAGTAAACTGTTTTAAAGTGTAAGTTTATTTGACATAGGCCATCACTTTCAACATAAAATAAACTCGCTACATCTATGGTTTTTAATTAAATGTCAAGTTATGAATTAAATTTTTAAAAATCCCAATTTTATTCACTGCATGTAAAATATTAATAAAATGCATAGTGAAAATAATTGAAATAATTATAATTTAAACGCATATGTAATATATAAAGCTCAGTTGATATTTTTATGTTTGTTTGTTTGTATCCATTAAAAAAAAGGCCACTGCTTTGTTGACATTTTTCCAAAAGATCTCTGCCACTGTCGCCACTAAAAAAGCTCTTATAAACATACAAAGATACAAACACCAACTGAGCTAAATATATTAGATATATAAAACTCAAGTGGTGTTTGTACCCTTATATGTTTGTATGTTTGTATGTTTGTATGTTTCACTTTTCGACTTTCTGTTAGACAGCCACGGAAAAACCAAATGACGGACGGGGACCAAATTTGGCAGGGCGGTTCCTTTTACCCTGAAGGTGGTTTTAAGTTAGTTTTTGTAATTGTCCCTTTTGCCCGAATGCGGTAAATTAAATAATCCGAAAATGCAGAGACAAAGAATACAAAATTTAACCTCATTTCTGTATTGAACAAATTTACGCGGACGTTCAAATGCCGTTCAAAGCGAGTTACTTTTGGTGACGTTTTTTTCCCCCAATACTTTATTTTCAGCAGTGCGCATTAAAAAATATTATATTGTCTAATTACGGTGCGCACATTTTCATGTACGCTTCATAATTTGAGCTGTGTAGTACAAAGAATTGTCATTTTCTTTACTGTTACTTTCTATATATTAGATAGACAAGTAAACATATTTAATTACAACTGCCACACGATGCATTAGATTTAATTGTTTACACGTTTAAATTTAATTGCGAATTTGTTTTAATTATTTTCTGTTCCATAACTCGAAATTTAATAAAAACCTATTTATGTAATAATTGTGTAAGTATTTTTTTTCAAGGCTTCATTTTTAGCAGTGCGCGTTCTAAAATCTTTTATCGCCTGATTACTGTGCGCACATTCTCGTTTACGCATCTTAAATTTAGCTGTGTCCTATTAATATAACATTTATATTTTGTTTGTCTTTTACATAAGCTATTGATTTTTACATAAAATATACACTTATACTATTTAAACTTAGGCTACCGGACCTATTAACATAAGTAGATTAAACTAAATAAAGTGATACTGAAAACGCTTAATTATTTTGTATTGCGAATTGAATATGTTATGTTCATTCCTTTGATGATGGATTAACATAGGCCATTTTCAAAATCAATTATTGTCATGGTTTCACATGCGTTTTTAACATAAAATTGATTTGTTTTGTTTGTTTTTATTAAATTAGGAATATAGCCTAATTTCTTTATTTATCTTTATCTCATATACGCTGTTGCAAATATTGTATTAATTACAATTGTGTTACGATGCAGTGTCGTAAATATATAAGAGCTTTTTTAGTGACGACAGTGACAGAGATCTTTTGGTAAAATATCGACAAAGCAGTGGCCTTTTTTTAATGGATACAAACAAACAAACATAAAAATATCATCTGAGCTTTATATATTACATATGCGTTTAAATTATTTTAATTTTAAATATTTTCACGATGCATTGTATTAATATTTTACATGCTATGAATAAATTTGGGATTTTTAAAAATTTAATTCATAACTCGACATTTAATTAAAAACCATAGATGTAGCGAGTTTATTTTATGTTGAAAGTGATGTCCTATGTCAAATAAACTTACACTTTAAAACAGTTTACTTAAGCTTTATATACATTTTACATTATAAACTTTCGCTACCGAACGTATTAACAAAACTTGACTAAATTTAATGAAGTGATCCTGAAAACGCTTAATTAATATGAATTGCGAATTGAATATGTTTTTATGTTCATTCCTTTTTATTCAGAATAGCATAGGCCATTTCTAAAATTGCCTTTTAATCATTTTAAAGATGCACTTATTAACAGACGGTTGAATCTTTTTAAAAAAAAATTGTTTTCAGATATAAAATCTGGTGTGTGTGTGTGCATTGAATATACTTTACAAAATATGATGCCTTTTCCGAAATAGGGAACAAAAAAAATAAGATTCCATTTTTGAAATTATACACATTGCTTATAAACCGTAAATATAAATCCTAAAATATAGAGAAATAAAAAATGTTAAATATTATTTCCCTGTGAAAACAATTGTGAATACGTCAAAAGGAAGAGTTATTTTGGTCCAGTACGTTTACTTTATAACAAAACGTTATTTTATGCGGCCAGCTTTCTATATTGTCTAAATATGGTGTGTACATTTTTTTATATCATTTTAATACGACCGGTTTTTTTTAAAAAAGTATTTTAGAAAGTACATTTATAATTTTGTTTATTTGCGCTATGAGTCACTTAGCTTTTGCCTTTTAAAGGGATAGTGCCACATGTTCTTTATCTCATAGACGTGGTTACAAATATTATATAACTTACAATTGTGATACGATGCAGTTTCGTAATTATATATTAAATTTTTGAGTGACGAGGGTGGTAGAGCTCTTTCGGAAAACCTGTATGTTATGTTAATTTTGTACAAGTGGGAATGAAATTCTAAATTTAGTTATTATGGTCGGCAAGAATCATTATTTAATAAATCATATCTTTTAAATAGTAAGGCTATGTTAAAAGGCACTGCATTAAGTGAAAACAACTCACGCTGTAAAATGGCATATCTCTGTTTCTGATAAGATTTTAACTAAATAGATGAATCTGAAATTTAAGTTGGAAAATAAAAATTGTAATAACCAGCAACTAATACTTGGATAAAGGGTCAGCACACTCCCGCTACAAAGTGCGGGTATTTTTCTAGTTAGAATTAAAAACGAAACTGACGTGTTAGTTTAATAATAGACTTCTCATTTATTGTTTTCATTACACCATTTGTTTGTGTATTTTGTATTTTAAAAACGTCTTTCCATGTTCCTCAAATTAAACGAGTTAATTAAGCAGCTGAAGTTATTGCTTTTCACACAGAACTAGTTAATTTAGATTAAATATTAACAATTTATAACTGTCCTCTCAAATGAAGCTATCGCAATGTACACTACATTTAGAAGTCACGATTGTTCATTCATTTTTATGACAAACCTCTCCGTGCCATTCTTAAAAATTGAGTTTTTTTTAAAAAAAACTTCTTTAATGCTCTCCAACCAGGGGCGGATTAAGACTGCACGGGGCCCCTGGCTGCAATTCAAACTGGGGCCCTATCAAGCTAGCGTCCCTGTAAAATGATTGCTAGCAGCTAATATAAGACTGTAACTTGTAACTAGATAGTTCATTGGTTCCTTGTTCATAATGTGTCTGTACTCAGAGATCGGATTCATAAAAAAAAACCGAACACAAAGAAATAACTGTTTGCATGGAAACTAAAATTGAGTGTAAAAAAATAATATTAAAAAAAAAGACAAATGAAAAAAAACCTATGCCCCGCCGGGAATCGAGCCACAAGACAACACGTTGCCTCAAGGCCACAAGGTCCTGAACTTTTCACGAAATTTAAAAGATGTAAATAGTATTCATTAATATGTTCTCTTATTGAGCCAATCAAATCAAGTTTTTCGATACTGAGGCTACCGGGTCCGAATAGCGATCAGATTAATAGATAAGATTTTATTAATTCATTTAATTTATGATATTTTTAGGGATTCATGCAAATATTGGTCCACCTTTATTATAAATTATATTAAATTTGGGGGCCCCTAAATCATCGGGGGCCCCTGGCTTTACCCCGTTCAGCCCCCCCCCTTAATCTGCCATTCTCCAACATATAGCTATGCTGAATAATATGATGTAAAAATTTTTGACACGTTTACTTTTCCCCCACAGAAGTTCAGGCCCTTGCTTAAACTTAGCCCTATTAACCATCAAATAAAACAGTTGGTGTTTTGCAAAGGGGTCTAAAAAAGACTACTCTATTCAGGAAATTGGCAACTTGGCAATAATTAAGCAAATAAATAAATAAATAAAACAAAACTGAAAGCATGTTAAAGAGGTCGAAGCCTCCATGGGTTCCATTATGAAATCTTTAAGTGAAATAACAGACAATTGTCGCTATCATCTAGTTTGGCTTTCTTGGATTTGATATAGAAATTATCCATTTAAAAATAAAAACAAGATGAAAATATATAACTGTTTATCGTAACTTAAGTAAAAGGGAATTTCTCGCTTCTTCATCATTATTGTAGACTTAAATACGATTTTTTAAAGGACAAAATTGCTCACTTTTCTTTCCAATGCATGTCAAATTTGTTTGTGTAGTATATTAGGTCATATTCAAACATAAAGTACTGTGCATGTTTTTTATGTTATTTTTTAAAAGATATTTTTGTTCAGTTTAAAAAATTGAAAATTATTGATATCAGTTTTAATGCTTAAAAATATTGAAAAATCAGAAATGTGCTTAACGTATCTGTAAACAGCTGTGTTCTAATAACTATCGCTAGTTTCACGTATCCCGTACTCAGTTATTACTATCGCTAGTTTCACGTATCCCGTACTCAGTTATTACTATCGCTAGTTTCACGTATCCCGTACTCAGCTATTACTATCGCTAGTTTCACGTATCCCGTACTCAGCTATTACTATCGCTAGTTTCACGTATCCCGTACTCAGCTATTAATATCGCTAGTTTCACGTATCCCGTACTCAGTTATTACTATCGCTAGTTTCACGTATCCCGTACTCAGTTATTACTATCGCTAGTTTCACGTATCCCGTACTCAGCTATTACTATCGCTAGTTTCACGTATCCCGTACTCAGCTATTAATATCGCTAGTTTCACGTATCCCGTACTCAGTTATTACTATCGCTAGTTTCACGTATCCCGTACTCAGTTATTACTATCGCTAGTTTCACGTATCCCGTACTCAGCTATTACTATCGCTAGTTTCACGTATCCCGTGCTCAGCTATTACTATCGCTAGTTTCACGTATCCCGTACTCAGCTATTACTATCGCTAGTTTCACGTATCCCGTACTCAGCTATTACTATCGCTAGTTTCACGTATCCCGTACTCAGTTATTACTATCGCTAGTTTCACGTATCCCGTACTCAGCTATTTCCCGCCAGCCCATGTTCCGTGTGACGGTGTTTTCTAGGAGATCCAGACAGAAATATTCATGACATTACTCACTGCGTGGACCGGAAATGTGAAGCAGAGAAAACAAATTCTAACTGTTCCAAGGACAAGGTCACGTGAGGTCACTCCACGGATCGTGGGGTCAACTCACGTCCCCAAACATGACGCCAGTGCGGTGACAATGGAGTTGACACGAGTAAAGTACAAGTTGAGGGGTTAATAACTGGTGGTCAGTGGTCAGTTATTGTTAGTGCCAGGTTTTGGGTGTCTAACAAACACTAGGTCAGTGAATGAGGCTTTGATGGCATGTTGATGTTGACAACATATACTCAGTAGGTTTTGGGTGTCTAACAAACACTAGGTCAGTGAATGAGGCTTTGATGGCATGTTGATGTTGACAACATATACTCAGTAGGTTTTGGGTGTCTATCAAACACTAGGTCAGCGACTGAGACTTTGATGGCATGTTGACAACATATACTCAGTAGGTTTTGGGTGTCTATCATACACTAGGTCAGCGACTAAGACTTTGATGGCATGTTGACAACATATACTCAGTAGGTTTTGGGTGTCTATCAAACACTAGGTCAGCGACTGAGACTTTGATGGCATGTTGACAACATATACTCAGTAGACTTTGTTATCTAATCCTTTCACCCAACTCAAACATACGTTATTGTGAAATAAAAGATTGGTAATTTATTTAGAACATATATTGTGTGGAATATTTTTTTTTCACTTTAACTTTTAGAATTTTGTTAGTATGTTAATTGAAGATTACGATGGGGTGTTGTAAAGTCATTTACTATGTAAATTTAAAAGCTGATAATTTATCCGTATTAAACTGATGTTGTATTTTATTGGCACCCCGTTATGTTGAGAGATTTTCAGTTTTAAAGGCAATCTCGATTTGACGAGTTAACATAATTGGCGACCTTCAAGTCTTTAAAAAAAAGCAGGTGAATAAATCAAAAACTTTAAAATCAACCAAACGGGAAAAACATTTGTAAAAATTGCAACTCGTCATGAAAACTAGATTTATCCTACATTTAAAAAAAAATAAGTACATTTTTCATTTAATATGGGAAACATTATTATTGTATAGTAATTTTTAATTAACGAAAAGATAGCTCTCTAATTATTTCAAAAACAATGAAAACAGCTTCGTGGTGAAGGTCTTCAGTCTAGAACTAGATGACGTTTTCAAGATATCGACATTCTCCCAACATTTATTACATAAATAAACGTTCAAATATATATTTTTAAACATACTGGGGAGAAAAAAGAAGAAAATGAAAAAAAGCATTATAATTTTCAAAGTTGGAAATTGTTTGAAGACTTAAAGTTATAACTTGGTTAAGAACATAATTGAAATATTCACCCGTAGTTTTAACATAGAGCACTGATTTGAACACATACATATATATAATATATGTACAGTATGACCACTTTAAGTTGAACTCAAAGGAACCGGAAAAAAAAAGACTTACGGAGATTTCGAGTTAGGGAAAATGGCATAATAGGCGCAGAATTTGGCGGGACCTAACAATTAATTCGATAAAGGGAGGTTTTTGACTTAGGGAAGTTTGACTTAGAGAGGTCCGACTGTATATATAATTTATATATATATATGTGTGTATATATATATATATGTGTGTGTGTGTATATATATATTATAGAATTGAATGTTATTGCTATTTCAGGTACGAATGATACATTTATGCTGAGGTTATAAAAATGATTAATTAAAGTCGTTTAAGTTTTAAAAATACAACAAAAACAGGGCACTAAGTGGGAGGTCAGTTACAAAGGACGGTATAAACCAGATGTCAAAGTTATATGCCTAGAAATCTCCCAGTTTAAAATCTAGGCAAGAGGTTTAGTTATTTGAACAAAAATGAGGGACTACTGTGAGAATTGTCTGGGGACAGAGAAATTGAGTCGAGGTGAATAACTTGACCTCACAGACTGCAAACGGCGTTTTGATTGTCAACCAGTTTTTCGGGGAAATGATTTCGCGGGGACAATCGATAGTAGCGCGATCGTGTGTGTCCCCCCATCCCACCCCCCCCCTTTGTTGTTGAATGCCAGGTTCACAATTCACACAGGATGTGAGTGACTCACCTCGAGGCTAGAAATGGTGATAGTGTAATGATTTTCGCTAAATACGTCATTTATACAAACAAACTTTCAGCAGACGATCAAATGGACGGACTTCTCGTAGCTTCAAGCCAGGACAAATCCTCGAGGACATGGAAGTTATGTCAATGACCTCCTCTACTCAAAGACAGAAACGCGTTGGTTTATAGTTTAAATTAAACTATATGGTGTTATCTTTGTTGTTATCATGGTCTGTTTGTTGTAGTGTTACAGCGACATTCAGCTGTTTGAAATCATAGCAGGTTCATGGTTGGTGTATAAATGCTGTGTTTGAAATCATAGCAGGTTCATGGTTGGTGTATAAATGCTGTGTTTGAAATCATAGCAGGTTCATGGTTGGTGTATACATGCTTTCTAAGTGATCACCAATAAAGCTTGTTTTAATAATATAAACATAACAAGAACTACGTTTTTAAAGATGGTTTGGTTTATA